>SZYD01000192.1:0-360272 GCA_009363875.1 Mikania micrantha | reverse complement strand
TATCACCTCACTGAAAATCTTAAAACCTTTTAGTGACACCCCACAGAAAAACGTTCCCCACTCGATGCAATGTGACTAGTGAGTAGTGAGGTAATTCTGAATCACAAAGTTTCTTTAATTTAGGGCCCAAAATAAAATATAATAATTAAAGTAAATAAGCGTCCGGACAAAAAGTCAAAAAGAAAAACCAAAAAACGTGCAAAATTGATCACCAACTGCATTGCAGAACAAAATAAAAATATAAACAAAAAAAAAAACCCAATGAAAGAAAGCCAATTGTAATTTTCATGTAAGATTGTACGCAGCGGGTGCCCCGTGGCTCCGCGGCCCAGCGGGAACACCGTCACCATGTTGCGCGGCCTCCATGAAATGCCCTTCCACGGCCCCCGCGTCCCGCGTCTGTGCTTCTTTTGGCTGGACCACGTAGGATAGCTGTTGGAAACAGCTAGTTTGTAAAATAAAAATAAAAAACCCACCATATAAGTACCTCTATTACTTCAACAAAAAATCACCCCATTATCTTCATCTTTCATCTTTCTCTCTATACTTTTACAAAAAAAAAAATTACAAACATGAATCCAAACTCTAACAATCCCAATCCTGAATTCAACCCGTTCTCGTAAGATCCCAACATATACATAATTGTTTAAATTCGAATATCCGAAAGTTTTGAATAGTTAATTTCATGATCTAAAACTTCATATATCTAAAATTACAAATATGGATTCAAAGAGCGAATCAGATATCTAAAACGATTAAAAAAAATATATGTGTGAGTGTGTATGTATATGTTTTTTATATCTAAAACTAAAAGTGATTAAATAAATTAAAAATCAATTAACTGAATTTTTATAAACATATAAATGTAAAATATGGGTCTGAGTTCATATTTTATAATTTATAAATAATACAAAATCTATATAAATATACTTTTGATAATTCGGATCCAAATATTCAAAAGTTTCTAGTCACTGTCTGACTTCAAAATTTGACATGCGGAATTTTGAAAAAATTGAATTTGGTTAAGAATTTGCGTATTTCACTCATCACTAACCACATGTTCTCATCTGAAACACGATAGTGTGGGGAAACTTGGAAGGCTTAGCGTCAAGGTCTTACAGTATGTGCAGGAGGTGCGACTGTACAGATCCTATTTTTTAGAAGATCCTAAATTTTTTAAAAAATTTTAATGTATTATATATATTTTAATTTATTTTACAACAAACACGTATAATTTACAATCCAATTCTTAAATATATTTAACCTAATTATTATTATTATTCAGCTTAAAAATCAAAATTGACTCACTCACACATTCACTGTTCATATTCCCTATGTATTTATACATACATATGTCTCTATCGGTATTTCTCTAAAATAGCTGCTTCAAAAGACTCCAAATAATTTTTTACTAATATTTGAACCGCTTTAAAAGATTAATACCCCTTCAAAACATAAACGTTCGAAAAATATTAGTATAAAAACATACAGCCGCTCTAAAACAAAAATTAGAAGTTCCTATAACCGCTCCAAAAGATTATTCTCAAAATTGTTTTTTTCTAGTATTTGACTGCTGCTTCAAAAGAACATACATTTTTGTAAGGCTTAAACAATCTATTGTTTAATTAAATAATAATAACATTTTAAATAATACTATTCAAATAATAATAATATAGAAATAATACTGTTTAAATTATGGTAATATTTAAAGAATAGTCACTGTTCATTTCCTATGTATCTATACATACATATGTCTCTATCGGTATTTCTCTAAAATAGCCACTTCAAAAGACTCCAAATAATATCTTTGCTAATATTTGAACCGCTTTAAAAGATTAATACCCCTTCAAAACATAAACGTTCGAAAAATATTAGTATAAAAACATACAGCCGCTCTAAAAACAAAAATTAGAAGTTCCTATAACCGCTCCAAAAGATTATTCTCAAAATTTTTTTTTTTCTAATATTTGACTGCTTCAAAAGAACATACATAAGGCTTAAACAATCTATTGTTTTAATTAAATAATAATAACATTTTAAATAATACTATTCAAATAATAATAATATAGAAATAATACTGTTTAAATTATGGTAATATTTAAAGAATAGTCGTAATTAAAGAATAATATTTTAATAATAATAATAATAATAATAAAAATAATAATAACTAAATGACGATAATAATTATATAATGCTAACATTAATTATTAAAATATAGCAAACACATTGACAATCGTTTCAGATTGACAGTCATTGATGTTGGCATTTTATATGTATTTTAATTCTCATAAAGTTATCACCGTTATCATAATTCAATTAGATAAATTTATAATTAAGCTTAGAACAAGATCCTTTTTACCCATCATAGGAAATTCCGAATTTGTTGCTATTGTTTGAAAATCGTATGATTATATGGATCTTAAACCTCATTTTGTCATAAAATGCGAATATAGGCTCATTAACGACTTAAAATCTTCAACTAAGGATAAATGTGGCTCTTTTTAAGTCTTAAGGCTTATTGTTAAAAATCTACCCGCTGCGAAGCGCGGGTTACTCCTACTAGTTGTTCTTATATTTTAACACAAAATAATGAAAGAAAAAGATAAATTTTTCTTTGACGAAAACATGTCATTTTATAGACCGTGTGTTTTATATTTTTCATTCACTTTTTCTTACATTCTTATATAATATAATTATAGTTACATAGATTACCAAAACTTAACCACTAAATTTGGGTGGCCTAAATTAAATCCATATCATTATCGTACTCTATTTCCCATGTATCATGCACAGGCGGCACAGCATAGTGATATGTAGATGATCCTTGTTGTAATTGTTGATTGATTCCTTTGATTTAATTTGATTAAAATATGAATACGAAAATCAGTAATAAGAATGTATATTAGATGAAACTTGTGAATCCAGTTAAAGCATTGTTGATTTCTAACATGGTTCCTGAGTCGAATCTGACCGGGTTCCTGTTTAGGATGTACGATTAGGATGGTTATTGAGAGGCTCGGTGAGTTCACGAATTCTTTAGAGGAATTCGTGAATAATGATGTTGAGAGTAAAGTAATTATTAGCCTTAATATTTTATTTATATACACCCAAGAGGAAACCTTAGTTACGATAAATAAATCAAATAATTATTTATCTAATAAGGGTATTTAGGTAATTAATCTTTTAATTAAATCATAATGAGGGCCATATTATAAATATTTAGTCTAACATTACTGACCACTCAATCCGAAGTTGTAATATAATATGTTGTAAATTATATATATATATATATATATATATATATATATATATATATAGACGCCGGTCTTTTCAACCGCATTTTTGATTAATCTTAACCGTTGAAATTCTGTCAAATTAAATCTCGACCGTCATAAATAGGCGGTTACCACATTTTATGGGAGGTTTCTAGCGGTTCCAAAAAAGGAGATTCAAATCCCACAAAATAAGCCCCTTATTCCCGCACTCTCCAATTTCTCACATTCCACATGCTCAGATACCGTCCTCTTCTCCATTCTTTCATCTGCAATTTCTTCATTTTGGTTCCACTCTGCATTTAAATCTGACCATATGAATCAACAATTTAGACAGGATTTAAGGTATTATGGTAATATATAAAAGCTGTTTTTGGTAATCATTCAAGTTGTGTTCTTCTGTTTGCAGATCACCGACACCGCATTCGCAGCCACAAGTTTACAAACATCACTCATATACCATAAGATAATCAACAATCGAACCGTACAAATCGATGTAATTCTTGTAATCTGTTGATTGAAAGAAAAAAAAACATCGATCCAATTTTCATCCCTCTTGTACTACATGATTGACCGTTTCGTTGATCTTGGTTCATGATTCTCTAATGTATCTGATATGCTTCATCTTTTTAATTTTTTTTGTTGTCTTGGTTCGCTATACACTCTAAGTCTTCGTCTCACAGGCTAAAATTGTTTGTAAAAAGGAGGGTGACATAAAGATGCAAACCACATGTTTGATGAAATGCATGAAAAAGATGGTGTCTTTTCAAGGGTAAGTTTTACGATTAATCTTACATCTCTTTCGTATCTCATTGTTTAATATTTTTTTAACAACTGTTTACTTTGATATTTTTTTATTTATGTCATTCATCTATTTCTCTTTTATAATGTTTTCAGTTTTTTTTTAGTTCGTGATTGTTAGTAAAAATAATGAACATAAAAATATAATATAATTTTATACAAACTGAATAAAATTATAATTCTTTTGTTTTGAAAAGGAGTGACAATATTCTCAAAAATTCCAACAAAGATAAGAGTATGTATGTCTCTCACAGGGATTGAACATTCATGTCACTCCATTACTCCAACGCATGTTGTAGAACTTGATCTTCTTATGATGAGGATGCTTGTGAAACTTTGGATCTTTCATTATCGTAAGTTGCTATTCTGATCTTACAAAACATATTAATAACACAACAAGAGGAAGCCATTGTAAGTTCATCTTCCTCTACCTCGTTTAATAAATGTTTTTGTAATATAAGTTTTCTTAACTTATTGGGATGAAAGGTTTGTCAAAAACTAATGTGATTTTATATTTGAAGGTTATAAAACAAATCGGATAGACATACATCCGAAATTATTTTAAAGAAAATATGAGTGACTTATGTTCGAGGGATTGACATTGCTTAAAATCATTATTATATACCGACACCTCTCTTCATGTTTTTCATAGTAGGCCTGGTGAAAATCATTATTTGTTATGTGTTGATGACATATGTCTTAGTACGAATAACTGTAGTGAAATGCACACAATATATTCATCCCACCGACTTTCTAAACACATTACACTTTTCTGGTGATATGTGTATGTGTATTGTATATTGTGAAAACTCAATGTTACCTTGTTTTTGTGGTTGTTTTGATGAAGTATGCTTATATTATATAGCTTTAATGAAGTCAGGTCATTTTTTAAACATAAATTAAGGGTTGTACTTGATCTTAAACAAATATTATACTTATTTGGAATGCAAACAAATATAGTATTGCTATTATGACATTAACTACCTGTCCACAGGACGGGTATAAAACTAGTTTTGATAGGTGGTAAAGATCTTTTGGCTCCATTTCCTCTTCTGGAGGGTTTGTATGTTCGTCGAAATATATATACAATTTTTTCTAATCATTTATGATTATAAAAATCGTAAATGGAATTATGCGCTCTGATTATAATATGCGCTCTAATCATTTATGACATTAGTTCGTGTTGTATTCTTCTTGAGGATGCTTTGAAGTACGATGGAAGATCATATATTGATGGTTATGAGCTTAATATGAAGTTAAAGTTGTTGCATACTTTATTACCTAGTGAGATTCTAAACCCGGTTGATGTTTTAAAATATTTGAAGCGAGTCGATTGTTTTACAAATGCATCAATTGCATATAGATCTTGTTGACTATTCCGGTAACTGTAACATCCGCAGAAAGAAGCTTTTCAAAATTGAAGTTGTTGAAGTCATATTTACGATCGATAATGTCTTAAGAAAAATTTAATGGATTGACAATGATAACGATTGAGAATGAAATAATAGATAATGTGGATTATGAATATTTAATCAACAATTTTGCATCAAAAATGCTAGAAGAACAACGCGTTTTATTTAGTTATTTGAAACATTGAAATGCATCATTTTGCTAAAGCAATATTGTTTATATTGATTTTATTGTCAATTTGTGTGTGTACACATAGAGGCTCATTTTTAGCATTTGCACAAGGCACCTAATCTCTTAGAGACAACCCTACTTAGCGTCAACATCAAAACCCCTCGTAGGCTATGTGCAGTGAACACATGCTTATTACTCCTCCATATATGTCACATAAACAACCAACACCATCACTCCACATCATCACCACATGTGTTATCGTCACCACATCATCAAGTCCACGTCACCCCCTCATTTTTCACCTTTCTTCCTCCACGTCGTGACAATTGTCACGTGTTTGCAACCACTTGCTGGTCACGCCCCCAGTATGTAGTGGTATTGTGAGGGATGAGGGCATGATAAAGGATGGTCAAGCTCCTCCTCACGCCTCGCATGCTCTTAGAAACAATATGCTTTCTAATATCCTAACAGTCGCCACTGTTTTAGTCAAGATCCACCGCCAGCGCCCGCATGTCGCCCATGTCGTCATATGAGCTCACAAGAAAACATAAACATAACAATATCTTTATGTTCCAAGCTATATATCGTTACACGTACTTAACATAAGTGGAAACAATA
This sequence comes from Mikania micrantha, assembly GCA_009363875.1. NCBI lineage: Eukaryota > Viridiplantae > Streptophyta > Magnoliopsida > Asterales > Asteraceae > Mikania > Mikania micrantha. Next base: position 354,000 of record SZYD01000192.1, on the reverse strand, counting down.
GAGTAGTTATATATTTATTAAATCTAGATGATATTCATGTTTACTATTATTATATAGAAAAATAAGAAGATATTTTTGTCTATAAAAAGGAAAAACTAATGATTCCTTTTTTTTTGTAATATACATTCTTTTTTTTTGTTTTTTGTATTTTTTTACTGTATTTTTGTTTTTCTGTGCTGAATTTTTATTTTTTATTGCATTTTAATAGTTTGTACTGAATTTTTTATTACTGGATTTTGTTTATTGTATTGAATTTTTGTTTTAGCATGTCACTTGCCAAATTTATATTGGTTCATATTTTTTTTAGACAAAAATATTTTCCTATTAGATTCAACCCTTAATATTATGTATGTAATTAGTAATTTATAGCTAGCTAGGTTGAATATTCTTATCTCTGTTAGGCCATGTGTTGTGGGGTGACCAGGATGTGAGGGGCCTCGATCACAACCCCATGGCGCCCGAACCCACTACACGTGGGCATGATAGGGTGTGAAGGAAGGGAGGTGCGAGGCTGGTCACGACGTGAACATCATGCATGTGAGAGGAGAGAAAGGGAGTGATGGGTGAGTGAAGCCCGGGTTGTGTGTATGTCCAAAAAGAGTGATAAGAATAGTTTTTTATGTGGTGTCACGTTTATGCTTACGTAGAGTGATAAGAAGGTGATGATTATATATGACCTTACGATGAATCGAGTACTAGGAAAAGAAACAAACTTAAATTGACGTTGCTTTATTCTACAACTTGTTTAATTTTGAAAGCTAGGAATAATTAGTTAACTACATCTTTAAAAGAGAGGCAAAAGCCATTATGATTTTAAAATTGCAAAATGATTATATCATATGTTTTTTTTCGTTTAATTGGATTAAGAAACATATAGAAATCATGTCGATCGTCTTGGTGACTGAGGTGTGAAGGGCCCTGGTCACGTCCCCATCAAGCCCTTGCTCCAATACACACCGATGTGACCAGCTCACGAGTGATGGTGGTTGCGTTGTGATCAGGTGAATCTGTTGGGGGTGATTAGAGGGGTGATGCTTATATATGTATGTGAATAAGATGTGGTGGTTTTAGTTGTTTATATGATATTTACCGAACGCCTATGTTGAGTGATAATAGTATGATGAGTAATGGAATATAAAACTCCCATGTCACCATGTTATGTACCATATTATATATGAATGTTAAAACAATCGATGCATCATCTCTTTCTTGGTATATCGTCTTTTTTGTCTCCATCTTCGATTCACAACTCTACGGTGTTTTCATATGCAGCAAAGCTTCTTTGAATTAACCAAAAAATGAAAAAAACGGAAGGACCCATAAAATATATTTTGGCTTACGAATATGAAAATCTTAAAAGTGAGGGTTATTTAAAAGAAAACTTTTAGTTTTTTTAATGTCCTAGCTATATAATTTTAAATTTTGAAAAAAATCTTTTTTTTTTAACTTAAAAATCAATATTTTATCCGTTTTAGAATACAAAGGTGTTTTTTAAATTTTTTAGATGAAAATCCAAGTCATCATTTAATTAGAAAACCTATGTCATTATTTATATTTTCCACATTATATTAAAGATAAAAAATATTTAATACAACCTGACACATTATCACTAATAACCTAATAACATCATACTATTAGAGCAATAAATAAAATTTTAGTGACTTTAAATATATAAAAAAAAAACTTTTAACGACTTAATTGAAATAATTGAAAAACTCAATTACATTTTAAAGTTAGTAAGTTACCTCTTATTTATTTTATCAACTTAGATTATAGAATGAGGGAAAAAGAAATGGGTAAAGCTAAATATACCCTTCCTGTATAACTTGTCATACCCCCTCCTTTAAAATATTAATTATAAATTTGTCAAAATTCATCTTTTAACTTTATAACACAACCAAAATCCATCAAACGTTATTTTCATTTTAAATTTTACTAAATGTATCCCCCTTATTACTTGTCATACCCCGCAAGATCCCACTAATAATCGGGAAACAAAAAGCAACAGTTTTTCCCGACTCGTTTGCGCACACGCCATCAAATCCCGACCACCAAGTGAAATTGGTATCGCATGATGTTGAACAGGAGTTGGTTTCACATACTTGCACCTCCTGATGTTTAAATTAAGTGCATCACCTAAATCAATTTCAGAAAAAATGTTGACAGGTGGTGGCACATTATCACCGCTTGTCTCAACAGGGATGTCTTCATATGCATCGAAGTTAATCCCAGTATTCTCTTGGTCAGCAAATTGTTGGTCAGTGCCATCATCGTCTCCAAGCGGGTTGAACTCACGGTCCCTGCCACCACTCCTGTTGTTCCAACCACCACCACGTCCACCACTAATGTACCCAGACCTAAATTTAGATCGATTTTGAGTTCGAGTTTATCCTTCTACTTTCTAGGATTAGCTTGATTAGAATCGTGATAAGTATTGATCCTCTAATCTTTGTTATTGATAAATTTTGAAACTTGGTCATGTTTATTGTTAATTTTATTGGAATGGTTGATGACTAGATTGAGTTTGGTGAACGACGTGAGTTTGTGAGTTTGGATCATGGCTGGAAACTTGTGGGGAAGATGAATTAATTGTTTGTGATAATGTCAGAAACACCCTTATGTATTGTTTAAAAGTTGGATTTTTTTAGTTAACAATTAAAAGTATAAGGTTTACTCGTATATATTTAAAAAGTTTAAGGAGAGGGGTAAGACAAGTAAAAAAAATAAAAAGGGCTATATTTAGCACCACCATAAAGAAATTTGCGCTTGATCGGACAGATGAATTGTATTGGCTGTATTAAATTTCAAAATTTTACATTAAACACATATATAAATTTTTAATATTTATCTTGTCATTTGTTTCAATCAATTCGACTGTACATATGTAAGAATAGCCGTTGATATTTGGTTTTAAAAAGTATACTCGTTGGAATTCGGAGAATCCCACTCGGGGGGGGGGGGGGGGGGGGTATTTACCTTTCTAGATCTCCAAAGATCTTATTTGTACTCAGGCTGTTCATGAGCCGAACCGAACCGAGTGAGGGCATGCTCGTGCTCGACTCGTTTTCAAACCGAGCGACTCAGTTTGGTTCGGATTTGCATAATCGAGCCAAATGTTATGCTCATTGCTCGGCTCGTTTTGAAACCGAGCGGCTCTTTTCTCGGTTTATAAATAAAATTTAATGTAACGAATAACTACCAACTGTCATATAGTTGGTTATTATAGTTACATATCAACACTCACATTAGCATCTAATAATCCGAAACCACAACAACCAAATTTGAGATTAAATGAAGCCATGGTCAGCATCAATAATCTCAAGCAATGACAAAAATTTTTCAAAACACAATCCACGGAGTCTAAACATCTAAAAACACATCCAAACATCTACATTAGTCTAAGCAAAAAGACCATAGTTGAGAGTAAACGAGCGGCTGAGTATTGGGTATTTGGGAATTAGTTTTTAACATGAAAAGTGAAACAAATGAATCAGGGAATTAATTTTAATTTTTTGGCTATTCGGTATTTGCCTATTTAGGTCTTTAAAGTAGTTTATTAGATACACATTAATAAAATAATATATATATATATATATATATATATATTGATTATTAATTTCTCAATAATTGATTATTGCTTCGTAAAATTATTTATGTTTTTTTGGATAATTTGAAGATTTTTATTATCTTACGAGTTGTATTTTAATTAATTAAACAATTTTTTTTCTAATGAAATTATATAATCAAAATACCCATTAATTAATGGCGAACAAGAATATATTAGAGCAAACAGAATCGAATTTGATCACTGATTAAAAGGCAGAAGCTATTTTATTATTTTAATCGGAACGAGTTTCAATTCATTGAAATAAAACCCATATGCATTCACACACCATTAAATTTATTTTAGCTCCAAAACTAACATCATAATACGGAAACATGACTTTACTTGGGCTTTCGAAACACAAACACAAAAGGAGCAGTACCGCTGTAACCAAGATACCTGACCTCTTTATTATCTGCGTAGAGGCTCATGTTATAGCAACCCCCAGGACCTGCACCACAAAATGAGGGACAGTGTTGCAGTATGTAGGTGTGCAGCTTTGGATTTGTTAGATTAGGATACTCCATAACTAGAAAACACGTAACGGCCGTCGCAAAGGACCCACCGGTTGTAATAAAGTTAGAAGGTGCCTTGGCTTCAACATCGGGGATCTGCCAATAACTAGACTCGTCACATGAACCGTTGGGTGATCTCGATGTAATACTAAGAGTGTGTGATGTTAGGAGATACATTTCACTTTTTCTGCCAGTGAGAACGAAGTTGAAAAGACCATCACGGTTAACCTCAGCGGGGTCCTGCACCACATAAAATGGGCAAACTTTCTGGTTGTCCTTTGTGTCTGTTAGCTTGATTTCTGTACCCTTAGCCCAGATCACCGGACTAATGTAGTAGGGAGCATCGTGCAACACCCTTTTCCCGGTAACATCGTATACTTTAGGTAATCTGGAAATGGCTACAGCGTTGGCGGAGGGGAGTGATTGTGTAGTGATTATGAAAACAAGGAAGGCGACATAAGAGAGCACTTTTGGCCTCATGATGTTTTATCTGGTGCAATAACAAGTGAGTGCATTGTTGGTTTTTATAAGCATTATAGATTATTGCTACTGAGTGGGATTACGTGTTTGTCTGTATAGACATGGGTAAACCAATTAGCCGGACTGGTTTTTGGTAAAAAAAAAAAAAAAACCACACTATGTAACTGGTTTATTTGGTTATCAATCAGTTATTTATTTTCATGCAAATAACAAATACTAAACAGAAAAATGTAAAGTCAATAAAACTCTTTTATTATTTACTAGGTTAGTGTATTACACGGGATGGATAAAAAATGTAATAAATAATTATCATTAAAAATTTAAACAATATAAGACAAATTTTTAATATAAAATAATTATATTATTTTTTAAAAAAACCAGAGTTTTTTCAAATTTTATTTCTTAAATTTTTTTAATTTTCTTTTGAAAATTCAATATTTTATAATATTTTTTTTATTTTTAAAAAAAGTGTGTTTTTGGATATTAATATAATTTTAATGTGTTAAAAAATCTTTTTTTCTTAATTCAAAACATGTATTTAATAAGAGAGAGAGGAGAGAAAAACAAAATTGAGGTGGTCTAGAAACATAGCAACTGTTCCTAGAAAAATTTATTTATTAGAATAGATATATTATTTCATTACATGCCCTTGAGAATACCAGTTACAATTTCCATATAAAAAAACAAAAAAGACTCGCAAGAAAAACAACTACAACGGTGAGAATAATTTATTAACGTCATTATGTATACAAATTAATTCTTAGGCTTTGCAATAAGTTCACTCATGCATTAATTGCTACAATTTATTAAAATTATGGTTTGAATAACTTAATAATGTGGAGATAGTTTGAGCGTGAAATGAAGTCCAAAAGGTGCCTCATTGAGTGTCACATGACACTCACAAACCTTTATTTATTATATTACATAGAATAGATTATTTTAGATATAATAAATACTAAATAAAAAAATATAAACTTAATCAATTACTTCATCCATTTAATTTAAAGTCACACTAAGATAAGATATTAATGTTCGTGTTTTTTGAACAGGGGTGTTGGCTTTCATCGACTCGTTTGAAAATTAATTTAACAAGGGAAATAAAAATATTACATAATATAACTCATACCTGTTAAACACATGCAACTAGATGTAAAACATGAATTAAAAGGTTTCACTGTTATTTTAAAAAAAAATATCATATCATAATTAATTATAGGTTATTACTAAACATAAATGAAAATCGACAATCCAAAGGACATAAAAATATTACATAATATAACTCATACATGGTAAACATTGGCAACACGATGTAAAACATGAATTAAAAGGTTTTACTGTTATGTTTAAAAAAATATCATATTGTTGAGTAAGACATGATACCAAAAACCGAATATAAACAGCCATTTTTATGGCCAACATAGCCTAAACCAAAGTATAGAGAACTAACCTGTTAAATTTGGAGCATAAGGTTGGTGCAAAAGCTTTTTCTCTACAATACTGCACATATCAAACATTCACCAAATTGAACAGCAGGTAAAACTAAACAAAATTAAAGAAAATCCACACATAAACCATAATTTATAATGGACCAAAAACAGGGTAAGATGGTGCAGGAGGATTCTAAAAACCAAATAAATAGCCAACCGAAAAACCAAAAGCAAGGCACATAGAAACCCACCAGTGTTTATGTTTTATATAGAAGTTAATAGCAAAATCTCTGTAAAAGAAAGTTATAACCTTGATAAGAAGAAGTGTTTATGTTTAAAATAATAATTAAAAAAAACTTTTTGAGTCCCCAGATCGCTTTTGACAAGGAAAAAATTAGGCAAAACCTCCAAGAAAACCCCTGGATATAAAGCTGGTTGAAACCAATTTATTTATAGCTAAACTTCAACTTTTTTCAATTTTCAAGGCCCCTATTTTTTGGGTGAGACTCTTAGCACCAATAAACCTAAATTAACATTACAACCAGACCCTTGAGTAGACAAATAGACCCTTGTCTCCTAACCCTTTAGTTCTTGAACTGTAACTCCAAAAGAGAAAACCTAGATTATGTGAAACCAAAACCACTCAAATCGAATAGAACCAGAGAAAAACTCCTTAGTTCTTAAACTGTAACTCCAAAAGAGAAACCCTAAAGCAATTTCAGAGCAGATGACGACCGTGACGGAACCAAATCAAAAACCACTCAAATCGAAAGAAACCACAGAAAATGGCGTAAGCTAACCTGGAATTGTTGATGATCGCGGGTTCTAGACTTCTACCGGAGGAGGTGCAGAAGAAGGAGGTGGACGGTGAAGGCGAACATGGATGATGGTGGGGGTTCTGATCGTAAACTCTTGCAAAAGAGCTGGTATGGTCGTCTGGCAAAAGAAGTGATGGTGGTGGGGTTGTTGGTGTATGGTTGGTACTTGGTATGGTTGTGACAGAGGAAGTATGGGATAAACAGATGATAAACACACAATGACAAAAAAATAAGTCTGTGTTATGGTGGGGAAAATATGAAACATGAAAGAATTTTATTCATAACCGGCTTCTTTTAATATGTATATAATGTCCATATTGACGTCTGAACTATTGTTTCTAATCCGTTCATCCATGATTTATTTTTTGTTAAAAGGTACAAATGTCATTCCTTCAACTTTTACCCTATGTCTCTTTTTTTCCCTTTCACCTCAAGCTTGCTTTCAATACTAATCTTGTCTTGTACATGTGTTTTGTATCCAAGTGATCTTTCAAATAAATACATATTTTTAATGTTGCTGGAGTGAGCATTATCCTTCGTATTGATAAAATCCTGTCATAATATTGAACAAATTCGCTACTTGCGCAATAATCCGAGCCTGTTTAGTAACATTTTTATTCAAATATCAAACAAATCAAAGTTAACATATTGGATGCTTGTAACAAGAATGAAGCATTTTTTGATTTTTGATGTGAAATTTGATGAATTACGCACGGGTCAAAATTTCAAACAGCACACTAGACTGACATTTATGCTTGATCACTCGTTGGGTTATTTTTTACTAGTAAGACAATGTTTAGTCAAGTGAAGTTTTGAAGCCAAGTATGAATAGGGTTTAAGAAAATCGCAAACCCTTTGCATTGAGCCTTTACTATACCTTTCGATATGTCACATTAATTGTAATGTTGAAAAAACCGATATTGTAACTGACAGATTAATCAAAAACTATGGATGACAAAAAACCTGTGCCCGAGTTGAAAACCGCAACATATGAGAGGTATTCTCAAACCTAATGGATATTGGGTCGGGTATGATATCAATTTTTAAAATTTTCATGTAGACATGGGATCCGTTCATACACCCCTTTACCTGACCCGATTACCCGATGATAATCAACTTATGACATTTTGAATTTTCATATTATTTGATATAACCAATAGTTGCATATTTAATATATATTTTTTTGTTAAAACAAATTATTATTAGTCACCTGATACATACCCGATGGGTTTTAAGACAGTTATTAGCAACAAATATATTTAAATAACTAACGGATATATACACGATACTCAGTTGGTTTTGGCCAAGTATAAGACAAACTCTTGTAGACTCTGTCCTAAATACACCTATTACCAATCCCGCTGAAAACCCAAAAAGCAATTGTAACCAGTTTCGGTCCTGTTTCGATTATATTAACATGTTTTTTTCGCAGGTATAGATATTACTACATCGGTGCATGAGTAACAACACTTTTTGTATTTTTTAATATTAAAAATATTTAAAAAATATGTATGAGTAAAAATTATGTGATTATGATGTGATTGATTTTATTTAAGTATAATGTATAAAAAATGAGGGAGATGTATGAATATTAGAACACTTTTTTTCGCATGTCTTGTTTGTTGCAGCTAAGACCATGGGGTGTGCCAAGGGAGTGGGCGTGGCACACCGCCCTCTGCTGGGCGTGGGTGGGCCTGTGTGAGTGGGGTAACGGGGCCATTTCATTTGCTTTTAAAAAATGATGGCGTGTTGGTGGTGTGTGTGTTCCAGATTCTTCCAATTACACTTTTTTTAATTTAAAAAACAAAAGATGGCGTAAAGTGGTTGGACAAACGAACATTTTCACCACTTTTGATGGAGTGGGTGGTTGTGGTGGATGCACATACGGTGCGTATATGTGGAGTGGGTGAACCATGGGACATGGGGCATACCCCATGATCTAATAGTGGTCTTTTGTTTTTGTTGCAGCTTTATGCTTGAAATAGACCACACGATAGTGGGGTGTAGTGGTGTACCATGTATCACAAAAATTCTTCTAACTTTGTGTAAAAATAAAATATAATAATGATATGTAAATAAGTGCTCTTACCTATAAACACACCTGACATTTAATCAAATATTTCGTGGACTGCTTGAGATAAAGTTCATTTATGTTTTCCGTTAATAAATTTATTAACAATGATATAAACAAGAAATTTCATTTGTTTAGTTAAAGAAAAAATGGTTATTGGATTAAAATGTTCACAACTTTAACATATTTGCCAGCAATATTTTCAACTGAGAAAATATTTAGTGTCATCCTTTTAACATCGTTTCTTTTGGCACTCCCCTTTGCTATTACACGCTATAAAAATGTGCCAATAGAAAATGTGTTGAAAGTTGAGAGTATCATTAAACATTTCCTCAGTTCGAAGTATTGCTGACCAATATGTTACAGTTGGAAGTATTTAAATCTAATAATCAAAGAAAAAGTATGAACAGAGTTTGTGAACTTTTAGTTGTGTTCGTGAATATTCAGTAATATATTCATTTACATTCGTTTTTTATATTCATTTAATAAATGTGTTTTACATATACAGTTAATTTAATTTACAAATTAAAAAAAATAATTTAAATTTGAAGCAAGCATGAAGATCTCCCCTTCTCTTTTTCTATTTATACTAGTTGCTGGTTGGTTAGAGGTGACCCTCCTCATACAGTTCAATTGAAAGGCCAATACTGATGGGAATTTTTAGACTCATTTGATATACAAAACGTTTCTTATTTCATTTAGAATTTGTTGCATGTCTTTATCTGTGTTACAGGACAAATCTCATATTTGAGTTGGGATTTTTTAATGTCCTAACTCTTCAAGGGTCTAGGCATAAATCAAGAACTATTCTTAGAATGTTCCTTTAATTCTATGAATTTCTATTTCCAGTGTATTATCACAGCGTTGCCGGGTAAGTTTAACATACTTTTTTCGTCTTTATAACAAACCTAAAAAGAAAAACATTAACAGATAGACAAACACGACAATAAAACAAGCTTAATTAATTAAACAAATATTATTTTTTTGTTTTGAATGAAATTATAAAATTAAAATACCCATTAATTAATGGCGAACAAGAATATATTTGAGCAAACATAGTCGAATTTGATCACTAATTAAAGGTAGAAGTTATTTTCTTATTTCAATCAGAACGCAATTCATTGAAATATAACCCATATGCATTCATACATACCCTTAATTTAGTTTAGCTCCAAAACTAACATCAAAATAAAAAAAGTTAATTAAGTTACTTGGCCTTTTGAAACACAAACTCAAAAGGAGCAGTACCACCGTAACCAAGATACCGGACCCCTTTATCTATGATAAGGCTCACATTAAAGCAACCCCCAGGACCTGCCCCACAAAATGAGGGACAATGTTGCAGCATGTAGCTATGCACCTTTGGACTTGTTGGCTTAGGATAGTCCATAACCTGAAAACACGAAACGGCCGTCTCAATGGACCCACCGGTTGTAATAAAGTTAGAAGGTGCCTTGGCTTTAACATTGGGGATCTGCCAATAACTGCCCTTATCACATGGAACCTCGGGTGATCCCGATTCAATACTAATAGTGTGTGATGTTAGAAGATATTTTTCATCATTGTCTTTGCCATTGAGAAGGAAGTTGAAATGACCACCACGGTTAACCTCGGCTGGGTCCTGCACCACGTAAAATGGGCAAACTTTCTTCTTGTCCTTTGTGTCGGTTAGCTTGATTCCTCCACCCTTAGCCCAGATCACCGGACCAATGTAGTAGGGAGCGTTGTGCAGCACCTTTTTCCCGGTAACATCGTATACTTCACGCAGTTCGGAAGGGGCTGCAGCGTCCGCGGAGGGGAGTGATTGTGTGGTGATGATGAAAACAAGGAAGACCACATAAGAGAGCACTTTTGGCTTCATGATGTTTGATCTGGTGCAATAACAAGTGGGTGCATCTTGGTATTTATAAGCATTGTAGATTATTGCTAATGAGTGGATTTTATGTGTTTGTCTCTATAGACACGGGTAAACCAATTAACCGAACCGATTTTTGGTAAAGAAAAAACCACGCTAGTTTTAACTATAACTGGTTTATTTGGTTATCAATCAGTTATTTATATTCATGCAAATAACAATATGAAGCAGAAAAATAAAAATCTTTTATTAATTATTATTTTAAATATAATAAATACTAAATAAAAAAAATAGAAACTTAATCAATTCCTTCATTAGTTTAATTTAAAGTTACAATAAAATAAGATATTAATGTTCGCGTTTTTTTAGCCATAGGTGTTGGCTTACATCGACTTGTTTGAAAATTAATTTAATGTTCATATTGACGTCTGAACTATTGTTTCTAATCCATTCACCCATGATTTACACAAATATCATTCCTTCTTCAACTTTTATCTTATGCTTTTTTTTCTTTCACCTCCAACTTGCTTTCAATACTGATCTTGTCTTGTACATGTTTTTTTGCATCCAAGTGGTCTTTCAAATAAACGCATATTTTTAATGTTGTTGGAGTGAGCATTATCATTCGTATTGATAGAATCCTGTCATAGTATCAAACAAATTCGCTATTGTATTTTGTAAGTCCAATATGTTATAATGTGGCATCAAATTTGCTACTTGCGTAATAACCCAAGCCCGTTTAGTAACATTTTTATTCAAATATTAAACAAATCAAAGTTAACGTATTGGATGATTGTAACGAGAATGAAACATCTTTTGAATTTTGATGTGAAATTTGATGATTTATGCATGGGTCAAAATTTCGAACACCACACTTGGCTGACATTTATGTTTGATCACTCATTAGGTTATTTTTTACTAGTAAGACAATGTTTAGTCAATTGATGTTTTGAAGCTATTATGAATAGGGTTTAAGAAAAACACAAACCCTTTGCATTGAGCCTTTACGATACCTTTCGACATGTCACATTAATTGAAATGTTGAAAAAACCAATATTGTAGCTCATAGGTCAATCAAAAACTATGGATGACCAAAAGAAAAACCGTGCCCAACGAGTTTAGTTGAAAACCACAACATATGGGACATGTATTCACAAACCTTATGGACTTGTAATACTGATTATCCATTGGTAACAATTGTTTTATAATGTGTGACACGTTTATTATGCTTGCACAGTTGCACTATTCCTAATAATGGCGTTTTGTTTTTATTGCAGCTTTATGCTTGAAATACACTACACGATCGTGGGGTGTACCTTGCATTACAAAACTTCTTTAACTTTGTGTAAAAATAAAATATAACAATGAATTAATGATATACAAATAAGTGTTCTTACCTATATAGGCAATTAAACAGTAAACACACCTAACATTTAATCAAATATTCAAATATATTTTGTGGACTGCTTAGAGATAAAGTTCATTTATGTTTTCCGTTAATGAATGTATTAACAATGATATAAATAAGAAATTTCGTTTGTTTAGTTGAAGAAAAAAAATAGTTATTGGATTTAAATACTTTTAACTTTAACCTGTTGGTCGACAATAACTAAAGAAATGTTAAGTGGTTTTTCTAACTTTCAACATAGTTTCTAGTGACACTCTTCTTTGCTATTACACGTCATCAAAAAAGTGTCAAATGAATTGCCAATGAAAATGTGTTAAAACTAAACATTTCTTCAGTTAAGAGTATTGCTGACCAACAGGTTAAAGCTTTTAACTTTAACATGTTGGTCGACAATATTCTCAACTGAATAAATGTTTAGTAGTTTTTTCTAACTTTCAACATAGTTTCTAGTGACACTCTTCTTTCTATTACACGTCATCAAAAAAGTGTCAAATGAATTGTCAATGAAAATGTGTTGAAACTAACATTTCCTCAGTTGAGAGTATTGCCGACCAACAGGTTAAAGCTTTTAACTTTAACCTGTTGGTCGACAATACTCTAAACTGAAGAAATGTTTAGTGGTTTTTCTAACTTTCAACATAGTTTCTAGTGACACTCTTCTTTCTATTACACGTCATCAAAAAAGTGTCAAATGAATCGCTAATGAAAATGTGTTGAAACTAAACATTTTTTCAGTTGAGAGTATTGCCGACCAACAGATTAAAGTTGAAAGTATTTAAATCAATTAACCCAAAACAAAAATATGAATAGAGGTTGTGAACTTTTATATTGTTTTCGTGAATATCTGGTAATATGTTCATTTACATTCGTTTTTTATATTCATTTATTAAATGTGTTTTATATATACAATTAATTTAATTTATAAATTTAAAAAAAAGTTAATTACACAGATGGTTCCTTTGGTATGCCCGTATTGCATTGTTGGTCCATAACTTCGAAATATTACATTGATGACCGAACTGTCTGCAAAAATGTAACACAGTTGGTCCCTAGAGTGGATCTCTGACTCTCTGTTATCTTTTTCTATTAAATTTTTTAAAATGATAAAAATACCTCTTTACTATCTTACTAAAATACCCCTCCCCCGCCCTCTCTTCACTTCCAAACCCCCTCTCCTCACCACCACCACTGCCACCTACACTCCACCAAAATGATCGAAAGCTCCACCAGGATGACCGGTGGCGGTGGCATCGAGTGGCTTAGGACGAGCGGTTACGGGAGCTGATCTGCACCAAACACTAGGCACACATTGGATGCAATTGTTAGAATCCGTATGTAGGTACATCTAATATGGCCTCACCATTTAATAATTTTCACATATTGACATAACTAGTCTCTAGACTTTACCTAATTGTATTTGATGGAAATACATTTATAAATATATATATAAAGGGATTTCCCTTAGTTGTTGTATATCAATCTCATAACAAATACAGAGAAGAAACCAACACCCATGAGATACGTTTAAATCTCTGTTGAGAGAACCCTTTTCCATCAAGAGAAAAAACAACATAACGGGAATCAAATCATGGCATCTTCTTCATCTTCAAAGATAGCGATTCCATCAAGTAAGTTCCTATATCAATCCATATGTATTTCATCGATTCATTCAGATTCTTACAACATGTGGTATCAGAGCATATGTTGATAATTGAATCTGAATATCAATTTCAAATGGATGTATTTGCCGTGAAATTAGTTTTTTTTTCCAAACCCGACATGTTATAACAGTTTGCTCGTAGACATCATTTGTTTCAATGAAGATGCTTTAATGGTCAAAAAAATTTTCAATCGGTTGTTTTATAAAAAAAATAGTAACCGATCTATTATTAGAAAACATCAAATGGAAAGACGTATTTCATAGACAGTCATGAAAGATGTGTTTCAATTAGTTGGAACGATTTTAACCTAATTTCTTGATCGGTATTTTTTCCTGAAACACGATAATAACAACAACAAAAAAAAAACGATTGTTTTGACCGTAATCCTAATTTTCTAAAAGGCATCAATTGATACTCTGTTTTCTTTCAAGTATGTGTCGAAAGATGTTCTGAAAATCTAATGGACACTTAGATTTCCTTATTTTGATTATTAGTATAATTCATAAACAAAATAAATAAATAAATATGACTAACCTGAAATTGCCAATCTTGTTCTTCAATTTGTTTGTAAAATGGCAAACTTGTAATTGCCAAATCATACTAGTTCTTTGATTCGCTTATACTTCAACATCGGTAGGTCTTATGTAATCAAATTCCTTCAATTTGATGACCTCCTTAAGAAGTTCGATAAGTTTTAAATCAACAAGGAAATTTGATTTTGGATTTGATATTGAATTTTGGGATAAGTATTGATGAAGCTTCTGGGTTTCCTCAAATTCATACTTCTAGGTCCCTCGACCAAATCCCTAAATAAATAGAATTTATTTTGGTAATAAGTTTTTTTAATTATTGTATATTATATTATATATATTAAGACCTTGTAAGGAATTTGATTATATATATATAATCAAACTGTGTTCACAAAATTAAAACTTTCAATCAAGTTTTATACCTAAAATTATTGGATTTGTTTCATAAGTTTGTGTTTTATTAATCCCAAAGGTTTAATATTTCATTTACTCATTGAAACCTATGATAAATCCACTTACTTAATCATATGTATTTATTAGATAATAAACCCAAAGGCTAATTATTTGATGATACATTATGATGAATTTTCCTTGGCTTAGAATGCATAGTTATTTCATTTATGCCCAAAGGTGATTTGTTGTGGTTATGTATGCCGTATGTTTTAATTAGGATTCCTAATACTTGAATATTGGTTGTAACCAAAGTGAAGCTAATGTTCAAAGTAGAATCATAAACATTAGTCTATTATATGGGTGTTATAATAGATTTTATCTTCAATGTCCTTATTAATCTTGTTTGATTATCCAGAAATATAATTCATTTCTTTTCTTTACTTATGATTGTTTAGCATCTCCCATAAGTCCTAATTATGGCATTGATTTACTTACTGGTGCAAATTTTGCTTCATGGAAAGATTCCATTAAGCTAACTCTTGGCATGATGGATCTTGATTACGCTCTTCGACATGAAGCTCCTGCCGCTCTAACTTCTTCAAGTACTACTGAGCAGAAGTTAGAGTATGATAAGTGAGAGAGGTCGAATAGAATGTCATTAATGATAATCAAGAACTCCATCTCAGTTGCAATCAGAGGAGCTATTCCTGATTCTGACAATGCAAAGACTTATCTGATACTTTGTATGTACCGAGAATTACTCGGAATTTAGTATCTATACGTAAATTAGACCTTGATGTTATGTAATTCATCATGAATGTTCAACAGTCACAATCACTAAGAATTCCCAACTTATTTGTCGTGGTCATCTGGATGGAGATTTGTATAAACTAGAACTAGATGACCAGTTTTCAAAATCCTTATTGTCATATAATGTTAATGATGTAACTAAGAAAAGAAAGAGAGATTTTGAAACTTCATCCATGTTATGGCATCAACGCTTAGGCCATATTTCGCGAGATAGAATGCAAAGACTTGTGAAGGATGAAGTGTTACTAAATCTTGATTTCAGTGATTTTGAAACTTGTGTTAAATGTCTGAAAGGTAAAATGACTAAAGGAAATAAAAGAGGTGCCACAAGAAGTTCTAGTCTTCTAGAACTTATACATACTGATATTTGTGGACCTTTTCCTGAAGGAATAACTGGACATAAATCATTTATTACTTTTATAGATGATCATTCACGTTATATGTACTTGTACTTGATTAAAGAAAAATCTGAAGCACTAGATATGTTTAAAGTTTTCAAAGCTGAAGTTGAAAATCAGCTGAATTGTAAAATCAAAGTAGTGCGTTCAGATAGAGGCGGTGAGTATTATGGTCGACATACTGATACTGGTCAAGTTCCAGGTCCATTTTCTAATTTTTGTGGAGAACACGGGATCATAAACCAATATACCATGCCTGGTACTCCTCAGCAAAATAGGGTAGCTGAGAGAAGGAACATGTTATTTATGGACATGGTACGCAGTATGTTAGCCAATTTAGAATTGCCTAAATTTCTTTGGACTGAGGCCTTAAAGACAGCTGTTCATATTGTAAATAGAGTTCCTTCTAAATCTGTTCCTAAAAATCCTTTTGAGATTTGGACAGGTAGGAAACCTAGCTTACGTTATATGAAAGTATGGGGTTGTCCTGCTGAAGCAAAACTCTATAATCCTCAACAAAAGAAGCTTGACATGAAAACTGTCAGTTGTTTCTTTGTTGGTTATCCTAAAAGATCAAAAGGATATAGATTTTATTGTCCTTCTCACACCACACGTATTGTAGAAACTCGTAATGCTGAATTCCTTGAGAACTCTAACATCAGTGGGAGCAGTTCATGTCATGATTATAACCTTCACGAAATACAAGAGGTGGGGGGATGAATTCTTTATCCTTACCACCGTTAAAACCTCTTGTACATGACACTGCACCACCACTTGCTGAAGAAGATCCAATTGTTCCAAATGTTCCTGATATCCCTCACCAGGTAGGCACATTAGATTCTAATCAGGCAGGCCCATCACATACCACTACGACTGCTCAACCCGATAATCAACTAAGGAGGTCATCAAGGTCTAGACGACCCACTAATTTTGATGATTATGTAACTTACCTTAGTGAAGTTAATATAGACATAGGAAAGCATAATGATCCAACTTCCTATAATGAAGCCATTACAAGTGACCAATCTTTTGAATGGCACAATGCTATGATTGATGAACTTGAATCAATGGATAAGAGCAACGTTTGGGAATTGGTTGAATTACCAAACGGGGTTAAACCAGTAGGATGCAAATGGGTTTATAAAACCAAATTAGACCCAAATGGAAACGTTGAGCGTTTTAAAGCGCGATTGGTTGCAAAAGGTTATATTCAAAAGGAAGGAATTGATTATCAAGAAACCTTTTCACCAGTTTCCCGAAAAGATTCCTTAAGGATTGTAATGGCCTTAGTAGCTCACTTTGATTTAGAGCTACATCAAATGGATGTTAAAACTGCTTTCCTTAATGGGGAACTATATGAAGATGTTTACATGACTCAACCTGAAGGCTTTAAGCCTAAAGGTAAAGAACATCTAGTTTGCAAACTAAAGAAGTCTATATATTGGTTAAAACAAGCATCTCGTCAATGGTACTTAAAATTTGATGCAGTTATGAAAAAAACATGGCTTTGTTAAGAACCAAGTTGATCAATGCATCTACCTCAAAATGAGTGGGAGCAATTTTGCTATACTTGTCTTATATGTGGATGATATTCTATTGGCAAGTAATAGTCTAGATATGTTGCATGACTCAAAACGATTATTATCGTCTAATTTTGATATGAAAGATCTCGGTGAAGCCTCTTATGTTATAGGTATTGAAATACATCGAGATAGAGCAAGTGGAACACTAGGTCTGTCTCAGAAAGCTTATATTAACCGTGTTCTAACTCGCTATAACATGCAACATTGCTCACCATCAGTTGCTCCAGTAGTCAAAGGAGATGTTTTTGGTACATTTCAGTATCCAAAGACCGAGGTAGAAAAGGAACAGATGAGATTGATTCCTTATGCGTCTGTTGTTGGGAGCATAATGTATGCTAATGTATGTACCCATCCTGACACAGCGTATATTGCTGGAATGCTAGGCCGTTACCAATCTAATCATGGCCTAGATCATTGGAAAGCAGCAAATAAAGTATTACGCTATCTTCAAGGAACAAAGGATTATAAATTAACATACAGAAGAAGTGACAATCTCGAAGTGATAGGTTATTCAAATTATGACTTTGCAAAATGTAAAGATGATAAAAAGTCAACATCTGGATACATCTTTATGTTAGCAGGAGGACCTATTTCATGGAAAAGTCATAAACAACAGTTGACAACAACTTCTACTATGATGGCAGAATATGTTGTTGTTTATAATGCAACTTGTCATGGAATGTTGTTGAGAAATCTAATTGGTGGACTCAAAGTTATAAACTCCATTTCACGACCATTGAAGATTTATTGTGATAATTCAGCAGCTGTAAGTTTTTCGAACAGTAACAGTTCAACTGGCGCTGGATTATATCTTGATACAAAGTACTTGTTCGTTCGTGAACGAGCAGAAGAAAACAATCTTTGTATCGAATACATTAACACGAAGGATATGCTTGCGGATCCGTTGACTAAAGGTCTACCACCCAAAGTGTTTCAAGATCTTATATCTAGAATGGGTTTTGTATAAAAGTTATGTATAAAACAGCATATAGTGTGTATTGTTAATTTCACTGAATAACTTATTTATCTATGATTAACATTGCATGCACTTATTATTCATAGACTTATCTATATACATCTTAAATCATGTATACTTAGTAAAGTTTAGTCATATGTGCTTATGTAATTTATGTTAAGACTTGAGTATGATTGTTGGGGGTCTTGAATTGATTACTAATTCAATGACTGTAACTTTCTGCTTATAGTTTTAATATGAATTTTGATAAGTGTTGAATTTGGCCAAAACTAAACGAATACTTATCTTGAATGGTTATCGGCCAAGTGGGAGAATGTTAGAATCCGTATGTAGGTACATCTAATATGGCCTCACCATTTAATAATTTTCACATATTGACATAACTAGTCCCTAGACTTTACCTAATTGTATTTGATGGAAATACATTTATAAATATATATATATAAAGTGTGACACCCCGTAATTTCCAGGTCAGCATCTTATTTATTTAAATGTTTATTTAAATGCTTTATGCACACGTGGCACTAGAATTAGATTAATTTAGTGTGACACGTGGCACGACAGTGCGAACACCGACACACAACAGGATAATTCGTGGGATTATCGACAAACAGCACACACGTGTCAAAACACACGAACGTTGGTGAACGTTAAGCACATTGTGTAGCACAGCACTCGAAACACTCACACATGGGGCTTGGAAGTTCGAACGAGGCCAAACGATAATTCGGAAGCGTGAAAACGATGACGAACGGATCAAACCCAATAAAAAGGGCTTATTGGGCTCTCCAGAGGCCCATCGCGGTACGCGATGGTCCAACAAGAGGCAGTGCCGCGGTACGCGACATACATCGCGGGGGTTTGACTCCCGAAATCCTCCGCGGTACGCGGAGAGTCATTTGAAAGCCTCATCGCGGTACGCGACAACGCCCAGTCGACAAAATCTTTATAAATCCAAGACAAATCATGCCTAAACTACTCTTACCATCATTTCACTCAGTTCTACACGCATCACCTCGACTGAACCCGTCTTCTACACCATTTCTCTGCCATTTTTCCACCATTGAAGCACCTTTGAAGCTCCACACTTGAACATTCAAGCTTGTTAACCACTTGGAAGCTCGAAGATTCGTCATCTCCTTGCCATTGTTGCGAGTCCTTACTGTCCAGAAGAACCACGAGCTGTTCCCCTCATCATTCCAGCACCTTTGAAGCCTTGGAAGGTAGTTTTTCACCCCTTGTAGCATAAAACACCCTCTTGACGCTCACAAGCACACATGCATGGCTTAAAACTCACATGCAACCACCATTGTAGCACATGCACGAAAATATGTTCTGGGTTTGTTGATTTTAAAGTGTTCTATGATGATCTAAAGTGATTAGATGATGTTTTAGGAAGATCTATGATGATGAGAATATGCTTTGTTGCTTGAAATGATGATTTAAGATGATATAAATACATGCATGTATGATCCATGAGTATTGGAAGGATGTTAGGGATATAGAAAGGTTCATAGATGATATTGATGATGATTTACATGATTAGATTTGGTTAAAATGACCAAAAGGGTGATTTTTGGTAATGTTTCTATTAATAGAAACTTTATATTTGCAAAATGAGGTTGTGGATGAAATGGTGAACATGCAAGTATATAGAACTACTATTAGGATGATAATATGATGATTGAAATACTTGGAATGTGATTTTGATAATGTTCATGGTCATATTTACCGTTATTACTATTTTTAGTAACTTTTTGGGGTAAGAGGTTGATAGATGGCAATTTGGGCTATGTTCGCATGTTTAAACGATGTTAGATGACTTATCAAGATGATTCATGATGTGAAATTGATTTAGAAATGTTAAAGTGGTTATTTCTATGCAAAACTAGAAAGTTACTATATTTAGTAACTTTATTTTCACAAAAACCGACTCGTAAACATTTTGTACGATTTGAGCATGCTAAGTGACTTGATATGCTATAACATGATGATTAGATGCTAAGTTAGATGGTTTCCGATACCACGTATGCTATGAATGGAAACTTTCCATTTTAGGAAACTTTTATGTGCTAACTTGCTATAAACGACGTATATGACCTTGTATGATAATGTGTTACGTGTTAACATGATCACATAGGACTAACGAGCATGCTAGAACTATAAAACCGATATGCTTTGTGAACTTTCCATAAATGGAAACTTACTATAAATAGTAAGTTGTCCATAGACGCGACATGCGCGTTTTGCACACGACAAACACTTACACGATTGCTACACGATTCACAACCGTCACACGGTTCACCAACGGGTCGTTGATTTGACACGGTCAACTTTGGTCAAACACGGTCAAACACGGTCAAACATGGTCAAACACGGTCAATATGGACCAACACGAGCACGGTCCCTTACACGAACTCACGTACGGTATACGATATAGGTTGCCGGTGACCGACGTGCTACACGACAACTCAGGAGCTTACGCTTACGTACAATCATATCACTAAGGTGAGTTTACGGCCCCTCTTTACTCTTTTTCAAACGCTTTTAAATAGGGGGAGAATACTTGTTGCATCGAGTCAAACATCTATTACTGTACAAACATTTTGGTGTATGCTGGTTTATTAGACAAACATTAAGTGTTGTAATCGTAAGAAGTCCTCACAAAGTCTTACCGTTAATGTACAAACAACGAGGCGAGTTTGAATGGATCCATTTGGGGTGTGACTAACCCCGCGTGGCGAAATATTGACTGGATGTCATAACACGTGAAAACTTGACCTATCTTGCCATGTTATTACGAGACATGGCAGAGGCAAAGACTAACAAGTCTAGTTCGGTAGTGATGCACTGACACTTTGGGCCAAGGGCTCGGTACTAACATATGATAAACAGCATGACACACTTTCTTACTATATGTATATCAAAACCTGTGAACTCACCAACCATTGTGTTGACACTTTTTAAACTTGTATTCTCAGGTAACTAGCATGACAGGCTCGTGGAGCAGGAAAGCACATAGGGGACATGAGCATAGGGTCCCACATGCATTTGTTTTCGTGTCTTTTGAAAACAATTTGACTTTATTTTATTTAAAACGTTGTTGTATTAAACTACTTACAATTTCCGCTGTGTAAACAATCATTTTCCGCTGCATGTTATGACTTATTTATTCCGCTGCAATACTACTTTATTTCCGCTGCAAACTATTTTATCAAGTGTATGTGTCAAACTTGGATTTGTAAACGCATATAGAGGTGTTCTATATGACCTTGAGCTGTGATTCTGGACACGTCACATCCACGTGGACATACGCCACGAGTGGGAAATTGGGGGTGTGACATAAAGGGATTTCCCTTAGTTGTTGTATATCAATCTCATAACAAATACAGAGAAGAAACCAACACCCATGAGATACGTTTAAATCTCTGTTGAGAGAACCCTTTTCCATCAAGAGAACAACAACATAACGGGAATCAAATCATGGCATCTTCTTCATCTTCAAAGATAGCGATTCCATCAAGTAAGTTCCTATATCAATCCATATGTATTTCATCGATTCATTCAGATTCTTACAACAACAATAACAACCAGTTTCGTTCGATGGTCCTTGTGCCTGGTGGCTTCCAAAGACTCTAGCGAAGCCTATCGCATCGCAACCACCGGATCCTCGTTTTTCATGGCCGTGTCTACCACCGCCCCGTACAATTACTCCGACGAAGCCTACCACGAAAACTCGTTGGGAAAAGATGAGGTTCAGCTTTCTATATCTATTCTCTCGATTCGTTACTATGAGACAATGAATTTCAATAACCGGAATTTAAACCCTAGCGAATCATAACAAAAAAATTTGAAGAGATCTGTGTTTGTAGCTTGTATTTTGTTTCGTGAATTTGGTGTTTGTTTTAATCATTCAGATCTCTTTGCTCTACGGAATTCTAACTAAGAACAGCTAATCATATTATTATTAATGTATTTATAATAACCGAAAAATTTAACTATTATAAAAAAAACTTTAAAATAAAATATATAAACAATAACGATAAGTCAAGTACCGAAAATCCGAATTATTTTGAGAATTAAAGTAATTGAATTTATAAATTTTTGACTCGGTTATTATAAACAAACCGAAACAAATGTTCTAATCGTATACCTTGTCTCTAAGAGTGAGAAATTAATTTCAATATCACTTGGTTAATTTTAAACATTACTCGACTTGCATTCACAACCGTATTCAACTAAATTTAAAACAACTTAGAAAATAAATAAACCATACCCGAACTATATTTGTATTTAATCCATCACATACTATATACGTGTATATATAAAAAAAAATCAAATCTTATATGGAAAGATTACTTAGCCAACATAACAAATAAATATATATATATATATATATATATGTTGAAAATTCTAGTGAAACCATTCAAAAGAAAAATGAGCAATATATATTTTGTTTTGTTTTGGTGGTTGAAGCTATTAGCTGCGTAGCAACAAAACACCGTCATAGGCACCGTCTTCACAACAGGTTACAACCGGAAGAGAAGCCAAGGTAGGAGGGGTTCAAGTCACGATTTGTAGCCAACTGTCTTATCGCATGTACCATTTCGATCTTGGTTTAAGGTTAATTCTCGAGCCATTGAGAGGTAGATTTTTATCTATATTGAATCTATTAAGTTCTGTGAATTCACAGGTCTAGTTTAGGGATGTGTTTTATAGATAATCTTCAGCCCTCAATCGCTTATGCGTTCGGGTGGGTTTATGACGTGTAAGGTTGGTCATAATAATCCAAAAATAACAAGATATATATATATATATAGGGCATGGAATTTTTGATAACCCTCATCTTTTGTTACAACCCATTAACCATCATCTAATGGTTACTTTAAAAATGTAAGTGTATAGGATGGTGACACGTGTCAGATTCCTTTTTTTTCTTTTTTTAATATAAAGGGCATTTAAGACATTTGTTATTTAAGTAAAGTTTACCCCATTTTTTTAAACATTCATAACCTTTTTATACTATATTATTTTTTTAAAAAAATTGCACCATTATACTCGTCTCATTTTTCTCTTTAATTTCGTTATAGTCTCGACTAGTTTTTTTTTGATGTCGTGTATTTACATCATTGTAACAAGCTTAAAGATAACAAATTAATTAGAAATTTTTTCTAACAATGGTAAATTACAGTAATGTAACAAAAAATGAAGTAATGTAACACAAAATGAAGTAATTTACAATGACATAATTAACGGTGACGTAACACATTATTTTATTTTTTTCTCTCACAATGATAATTACAATGATAAATTACAGTGATGTAAATAGAACACATTATTTTGATTTTTTTCTCTCACAATGATAATTATAGTGATGTAATTTATCATTGTTCGAAAATAATTTAAACTAATTTGTTGTCAATGTAAATTACATCACTGTAATTTAAACCAAATTCACCGAAAAAAACCGAAACCGAATTTTACGTCAATGATAATTACAATGATAAATTACAGTGATGTAATAGAACATATTATTTTGATTTTTTTCTCTCACAATGATAATTATAGTGATGTAATTTATCATTGTTCGAAAAAAATTTAAACTAATTTGTTGCCAATGTAAATTACATCACTGTAATTTAAACCAAATTCACCGAAAAAAACCAAAACCGAATTTTACGTCAATGTAAATTACATCACGATAAATTACGTCAATGTAAATTACATCATGATAAATTACGTCAATGTAAATTACATCACTGTAATTTATCATTTTTAAACAAATTTCAAATAAATTTGTTATATTTAACCTCGTTACAATGATGTAAATATAGGGCATTTAAAAAAAGTAAAAAAAATTAGTCGAGACTATAACGGAATTAAAGAGGAAAATGAGACGAATATAATGGTGCAATTTTTTTTAAAAAAATAATATATTATAAAAAAGTTATTAGTGTTTAAAAAAGAGGGGGGAAAAACTTATAAGGGGTAAAATGACTATGATGCCCTTTTTAATATTTTAATGTAATGCTTATGTGTAAGTTTATGATTGGTTTAAATAGGTTATGTAGTTGTAGCAAAAAAAAGGGTTATTTTTTATACCTTGCCATATATATGTATGTATGTATGTATGTATGTATGTATGTATGTATGTATGTATGTATGTATGTATGTATCTATCTGTATTTTATATAGATAATAAAATGATACCATGAAATTGGTATGATTATTAACCTGGTGAGTTTAGTTCTTCTGATGAAGGAAAAATACTTAAAAATAAGCAAAAACTTAAACAAAGAAATAAAAAGCTGTTGTATGCATATTAACTAATATACATGTCACTGATTTTAGCCACAAAATGATATTATACAGTAATATATTTATTTTAATAAGAATTAACTTAACCTATATACTTTAATTATAGAGTTTGTTAATATAATATATACATTTTATTAAGTTGGGTTATATATATATATGACAAAATTACACATTTGAACCTTTATGTTTGTAAAAATAACAAATATGAATCTTTAACCATCTTAATTACGCTAAACAACCTTTAAGTATTTAATTTGTTTCAACTTTTAACCTTTACATTAACCTCGGTTAGATTTACCAGTTAAATCTAGTCATGTGTGATGTCGACGGAGCTTAGCTAATAAACTAACTAAAAACCGACTCTAAAACTAGACAAAAAGTAATAAATCTAGACTCTCTAAAACCTAAGCTACCGACATGCAAGTGTACCTATCGTATGTAGCAAGACAAAAGTAAGTCCGGATATCGAACCCACAGACTTCTACAGACTGTATTAACTAGACTCTATGATTTATCTATACACAATTTGTACTTAAATAAAATAATAATAAGGAAGGGGGGTTTCTGCTAACAACTAAAATATTTAATAAACACTTAGAAATGAAAACAGACGAACGAACAAAGACTAAATCAGAGAAGAAAAGAAGCACTACCTAGGTTTGAATCATATACATGCTTGACAAGGTTTTCTCGGGATGGAACTAATGTGATACCGGGATCTTATAATACTGAACTCAAAGGAAACCTAGAGCACCCTCGAACCTTCTCAAGGATAGTCAACTAAGGATCCTAAAAGCTGTTGAACCACCGGATACATGGATTTCCCTCACAGGTCATCCAACTATTTATGAAATATCCACTAGATTATCTACCTCACAGTACAATAATCTCAAAACACCTAAGAAATAACTGTAAAACACTCTACCTCACGGCGCGAAAGTCACAGTTCACTTAAATGCTAGGGATAACTTGGGTTTTCCTATTGGACTCGATAAACAAGGTTTGATAGACTAATCAGACTGATCTTCTCACGAAGCCTCTAACCTAACAAGCTAACAACCAAGATCTATCGACAACTTCTCACCTCACGGCTATTAAAGTTGGTTGCACATCTTAATCGTCTAAATCATAATAGAACACTCCTATGAATCACTCGGCCAAAGCAACTCATCCACTAATCAAAAAACACACAGTAATTGATTCTAGCACGCACATATTATGTGACAGACAATCACCAAGATACATGAGGAACATAATATCAATCATTCAACAATCACAAATACACATACACATCCAATATTCAAAACCAATTCTTTAAATCATAAATCCATCACATCAATATGTTCCACAACCGAAATAAACCAAAATCAAACATGCATAATCATCTAACCTAGATAGTTCTAAGAGTTTAGCCAGTAAACATTGTCAAAACAAGAATCATAACAAGTTTAGTGTAAGAAAACATATAGTAATCAGGAATGAAACAAAGAATGAGAAAACCGAATGTTTAACACTCGAAAACACAATCCCGGGCTTCAATCCTTCGATCTCTCGCTTCAAGAGCCTCCCAATCGCTTCCAATCGCCTCTGGCCGTCTCCCTCTCGTCTGATGCTGAGTGTCACCCTCAAAAATCCCGTCTCCAGCCGTTTTAATGAAAAGAAATCGACTTTCTGCGCTTTTGAACCCGTCGCGTACCGTGACAATGACCAAGAAACCCCTCGCGCTACGCGAGGGTACCCACTACCCGACAGAATAGTCGGGTCAAACCCGCAATCATTAAAAAGGGTAAAACTGACTTTTCCACCTGTCGCGCTACGCGACAGGGTTTCCTGTGGTCCTCGCGTAACGCGAGGGCTTGAAAAATCCAGAATTCTTCTTTCTTTGTTCTCGGGTTCGTTCTCGTTCAACCGGAAGCTCAATTGCTTGATCTTTTTCACCAAAATGACATGTTTATTACCTGCGAGCATGAAATTACAGAATTGTGAAGAACCAGCATAAATCGACTCTAAAATCTAATAAACTGTACAGAAAAGAAACAAAAACAAATAGAAAAATAGATGTGTTTTGCAACACATCAATGTGCAAAACATGTGATAGGTATTCTAGGTATTTTGATCTTTTGTTATTTTTAAATATAAAACCCACTATTCACGTATTATCGTATCTTATTCAATAATTTACTCCAAATTGGGGTGTTCGAAAATTAGGGCTAAAACCCACCTAGAAGTTCACGTGGTCCGTCCCTCTTCGGTTAGTGTTCACCCAGAAGTTCACGTGGTTCATCCATCTTCAGTTAGTGTTCGAAACCTAAGGTTGTAGTTGGATAAGATTTATCATTTTTCTTTTTATCATTATGTAACAATGGCAGTAGTAACAATGATAAATCCTATCCAACTACAACACTAGGTTTCGAACACTAACTGAAGATGGAGGAACCACGTGAACTTCTGGGTGAACAATAACCGAAGAGGGAGGAACCACGTGAACTTCTGGGTGGGTTTTAGCCCTAATTTTCGAACACCCCAATTTAGAGTAAATTATTAAATAAGATACAATAATACGTGAATAGTGGGTTTTATATTTAAAAATAACAAAAGATCAAAATACCTAGAATACCCATAACATTTTTTGCACATGACTAGATTTAACTGATAAATCTAACCGGGGTTAATATAAAGGTTGAAAGTTGAAACAACTTAAATACTTAAATGTTGTTTAGCGTAATTAAGATAGTTAAAGGTTCATATTTGTTATTTCTTACAAACATAAAGGTTCAAATGTGTAATTTTGTCTATATATATACCTATGGAACAAACACCAGTAGTATATGAGATTTTTTATTTGAATAGCTATCTGCTTAAGTAATTGTTTATACAACTGATAAATGAGTTTTTTTGTACGAAATTAATAAATTGTAAATAAACAAACAAACAACTTTATAAAATAAACCGATTTGAACGGTTAAACGTTAAAAAGTCCAAATCATATAATTCTAACCTGTTACTATAAGTATTATAATTCATTCAAACTAACGTTAAATTTAAACAAAAACACAGATTTATGAATCGCCAGAAAATTGATTACGGCCGTATGTATCTGATTTCTTGCTGATTTAATTGCTAAGATTAAGGTACGGACTCTGTTTATTTAATTCATAGTATAAATTCTATTGCCGTTATTGTATGGATTCCGTTTATTCAACTCAGAGTATAAATTCTGTTATTCGTTATTGTACGGATGTTATACATTTGTCTCATAGTATTTTCTGTTCTGTAATATGTTTATGTAAATCTCTTTCCGTAATAATTAAATTTCATTTATGAAATGCTTGAATTTTTAATTAACACGATATAATATCGTGTTTCTCTGTTTCGTTAACATGCAATAACTCAAAATTGTATTCATTATTGCATGATCCAAATATGACTGAACTTGGTAGTTTAACTACCTTACTGAACTTGGTAGTTTATCTACCCTACTGAACCTACTGAACTTTCTAAAACTGTATTATGTTACCCGAGCATGTCCCTACCTGTAAGGATGACTATAGACCCTTCATGGAGGCAACCATGATGTGGAACCATCCGTGACAGTTAGTTGAGTTCACGGCGTCTCCATAAGTACTCTGATAGTACACTGCGCACCTACTGAATTCTGGGAAGACGTATGGACTGGTCCTAGGATAATTTTAAACTGTACTTTCTGATTCTGGGGGATAGTGACGTGTATGCCAACACTAACTATCTCATGTGTCTGGTAAGCGGGAGTAGCTACCCGTGAACCTTACACTTTTGTATGTACAGTCGGCTCGTGGTATATTCTGTAATGTTTTAATTATGACTTAAAATATAAAATATGTTAATGTTTATGTAATATAAAAGTCAGACAACTGATTACTGTTCTGATCTTGTTTCTGACCACTATCCGGTTATATTTTCACTTGATTTTTTCCTATTTTTTTCACCACTTTCTGAATTTCTTTATTACTATTGTTCATCCGTTACTGAGCATTCTTTGGCTCAACCGTATTTGTTTTTGTGGTGTTTATCTCTTTTGTGCAGGTAATCAAGAAAACCAGGCAGGGAACTTTTGAGAGTAAAATCGGAGCTAAATCTGAAAATTTCCGTTACTGTAATAAATGTAATAATCAATACTTAAAACTTAAATAATTGTTTTGTTATGTTTAATTATCAACTTAAGACTTATGTATTTATGTTTTAAATACATTTGGGATTGTTGCATTTACTTCTGATTCTGTATACGTGACACGTCAGCCTTGAACCGGGTTGGGGTGTCGCAGTATTCATACGAAGCTTTTTTTTATTATCAATGAAGTATCCGTAAATTGAGACGGCATTGATTGATTTTAGCATTTAATCAGCTTGTTCATGGTTAATTTGACAAATTAATCGTTATCGTATTGGATTGTATCAAACGGTGGTGGGTGTGATTTGATAACAGTGGGGGCGACGGTGGAGAGCGCAGGTGAAGGCGTTGTTGCCGCCGGAGGTGGTATGTGGTGGTGGTTGCAGGAAGAGAAGAGAGGGCTAGGTTAAAGTGGGAGAGGAGGGGTATTTTGGTATTTTTAAAAATTTAAAAGAAAAAAGATAACAAACATGCATTTCAGGGACACCTGTGTTACGTTTTTACAAAGTAATCGGCCACCATTGTAATTTTTAAAAGTCAGGAACCACCAATGCAATTTGGGTAAACCACATGAACCATCTGTGTAATTAACTCTTTAAAAAATAAATTATAATTGAAGCAAGCATGAAGATCTTTCTTATTCTCTTCTATTTATACTAGTTATTGGCTGGTTAGAAGGGGCCCTCCTCATACAGTTCAATTGAAAGGCCAATATTGATGGGAATTTTTAGAGTAAGTGGATGTACAAAACGTTTCTTGTTTCGATTAGAATTTGTTACGTCTTTATCTGAGTTACTAGTTGGGATTTTTTTTTAATGTCCTAACTCTTCAAGAGTCGGTATAAATCAAGAACTATTCTTACAATGTTCCTTTAATTCTATGAAATTCTATTTCCAATGTATTATCAGGTGCGACCCTGAGAATTCAAGTGCCCCGGACGTACTGAGAAAAAAGGCCCCTAGTGAATTATAAACTTGTGTGTTTTTCGGTTTTGTATTTGGAGATATAAGTAAATATATATAATTTAAAAACGATTTTTAAAATTTTTGTGTCCTTGCGATAAATGGGCCCTGGACGGAGGTCGGGTTTGCCCCTCTCCAGGGCCTCCCATGTGTATTATCATAGTAACTAGATGACACTGTATCGCACGTAAGTTTAACATATTTTTTTTTGTCTTTATAACAAACCCAAAAAGAAAAAATTAACAGATAGACAAACACGACAATAAAACAAACTTATTAAAAATCAAGAACAAAAATAGAACCCAAATAAAACTACTCACAGGTTGTTGTAATTATTTAACACGCTTATTTCATAGTGAGAACAAACCTAAAAGAAACAAAATTAACACTAATTGATAAACCTGATATTGTTTGAGGAACAAAATCATAAAAACTAAAATAAATATCAGCAAAAATAATTGCATAAAAATAAATTAAATAAAAACTAACGTGGAATTAAAACTCTTGTATCCAAGTATAGGAGCTTTACGTGGGAGATGGATAACGAGTTTACCATGCTATCAACTTGGTATTCAACTATCCTATATATCTAAAATATTAAATGATGCTTAGAAACCTACACATCATGCTTAAACGCTTGCAAAAAAATGTTAATAATTTTATTTTGTATATAGATAGATAAATATTTATAATAAAATATTATTATTATTATTATTATTGTTATTTATTGTTATTGTTATATTTGGAATATATTGAGAATACGAAAGGTTTGGGCCGTTGGGGATACGATCTTGAAGTGAATCATGTCGGTTCATGAACCGAGCAGGAGATTTAACGCATGATATTATGGCGTTCTATTCTTTAACATGGTTCTCCCCCACTCGTAAACCCTCCAACCAGTTTCCCTATAAGATCCACAACAAGACCCACCCGATTGGTTCTTTAACCCGATTTAGATCAAGACTTCCCCTTCCCTCCATTGTTAAATGCAGAACAAGGCCTCTCCATTGCTGCTGCTGTTCAAGTTCAACAATGTCACTTCATGATCCCCTTCAGGTTTCTTTTTATTGTTGATACTACGATTCGTATAGTAATTTTTAATTTATTTATTGTACAGTGGCAATGTATTTTAGGTCTGTTTTTTTGGGGACTTTAAGGATTCTTTTGAACGAGGTTACAAAATCGGTGTTTGCCAGTGCACTCATCAGACAATCCAAGAACGTTTAGAAGAAGTAGATGAAAAAGGGTTGTTGATTATAACGACAATCACACTTCAAATAGTTGAATAGGGATTTGGGGTATGGAAAAAGTATGATAATCTTTCAAGAAACTTCAATTTCTTGGGCAGTTTCTGTTGAGTTGAAAGCATGCTGAAGCCCGTATTAGTAATCATCTCTTTAAAATTATATCATGCTAATTTTCAGTTATCTCCAGTCAACATTTGTAATGATCGTTGTTCATCATTTGCAGGATAGCTTATTGTACTCTCGAGCATATTGGGTCTCTAGATCAATAATTGCCTGGGATGTAGATGATGTTTGTGGTTCATGTTTTCTATACTCCAGTAAATCTGCTTCTTTATCTGTTGCAGGAAATATAATTGACGGTGTGGATTCTGCTCATCATGGTTTCTTTATCTCGTTTGCCCACAAACAGGCTATGATCACTAGCTTGAGAGAGATGATCTAAGGCTTCCAGAAAATGTAAGATATTGTCCGTAGTAGAATATTTTTGATAACATAATTGTGAATATTTATTCATCTTACTTGATTTACCCACAATAATATATCAAAATTTTCAGGTGAGAGATAAGTTTCCTCATATAATAGACTATAAGGCTTATAAGGTCCCTGCAGCTTTGGATCTTAAAAGTATTTTAAAAGACCAACTGGCTGTTGCGTTATTTGACTGTAAGTGGAATTGGAAATTACACCTTTAATTCTAATGCTCTATCCATTTTCTTTATAATAAATGAAAGCAGTTCTTTTAAAAATGACTGTATTTTAATGTATAATGAATTGGTTTATTTTAATTCAGTTTTAATGATCGAATTCGGCATGCATTGCTTTGGTGGGTCTCAATATGGTCATCCTCTTCAACAGGGTTTTCTTACAGTATTATCTTTGCAAGTAATGCTAATGTATCAATTTATATCTCTTTATTTTTTATTTTATTATGTAGTTGTTAATCTTGATTAGGAATAAAGATTGAAACTTTTTTTTTCAGCCAAATGGCTATGACCTTGGTATCGAGGCTAATGCGGCGCGTGTGCGTGTTTTATCAAGGGATCATATTCAGGTAAAGTTCCCTTCACAAAAGTTGATGATGATGACGACAACGACAAAGATGATAATGACAGTCTTTTCCAAATTGTATAATGGTCCCACCTCAATGCCTCATATCGAATCATGCTTTTAAAATTAACTATTTGCTTTAGTGATGAACATCATACTTGTATTTCTAGATTATGTTCTTACATCTTGATATGCTTTGTTTTCAAGGATCACTATATAAACTTTTTAGGTTGGGATGGCTGCAAACCTGAAGGATTATTTGCTAACAAACTGTGATGGTCAAGAGGTAACTACAGTTTGAACATTAATATCTTGCA
Source organism: Mikania micrantha (assembly GCA_009363875.1). Taxonomy (NCBI): domain Eukaryota; kingdom Viridiplantae; phylum Streptophyta; class Magnoliopsida; order Asterales; family Asteraceae; genus Mikania; species Mikania micrantha. Next base: position 321,433 of record SZYD01000192.1, on the reverse strand, counting down.
TTTAATGTATATTAGTTATCTTAAATTTTTGCATCATCCAACTTTATTTTAAAATGGGATATCAGCACATCATATTTAAATGGCTTGATTCGGTGTTATCTTCCGTAGTTCCAATGGGTAAAATTAACAAAATTAGCTCAAAAGGAAATGGTTAACACGTCAAAAGCCTCTCAGAGTGCACTTTTATTGGATAAACCTCATAAATAATGTTTAAACAATATCTATTTTTGAAAATATTTAATCTTTTAATTATATGTTTGATACACCTTTTACTTATGGATACAATTAAAGATTTGAGGCTAAAGGTGTTTTGGGGTCAAACCAACCATTTTGCCAAATCTAGGATTGATCTTGTTATTTTTTTCACAAAGATTTTTGTCTTAGGTGGAGCTCCGGTTGCATATGCTTCACAACCAGTGGAGACAGTAAGCCATACTCAATATTTAGAAAGTGCAAATTAAAACTCCTTAATGACTGACTTACACCTGATATCTAGCGATTTTCATCTTTCATGCTCAGTGATGATTCTTTCGTTTTTGCAGATTAACTATGTGTCTGCTCATGGCAACGAAACCCTCTTTGATATTATTTGTTTAAAGGTACACTAAATTATTCTTTTACAAAACTAAACGCATTTTATATTCTGTTCTTACTGGTTCCTTCATGTCAAAGACGCCAATGGAACTTTCAGTTGATGAGAGGTGCAGGATAAACCATTTAGCAGCAAGCATCATAGTACTTTCCCAGGTTATACAATTACTTATGAGAATGTATATTTTTTACTCCATCCCTCAAAAGAATACGTTTCACCATTCTTGACTTTCTAGTTTACCACAATGAGATTTTTATTTCAAAATCTGACATAATTATTATGTAGATGTTTTAATTAACCTTCTTTCACAAAAGTTTGCAACAACTGAGTAAGCACATAGTTGAAGTGAAATGTTTGACTCTTCCTCAAATATCTAACATACCCTGCGAAACTGGAAAATAAAATAAAAGAAAATAAACTTATTTTGTGGGCACAATTCTATGCTACCAAGTTACTTAATAGTAACGGGAGTGGGCATCAATGTTAATCTTTAGGTGGGATTTTTCTGTGAAAGGAAATGTTGTAGTTTTATGGTATGGATGAGGTGTCTGCTGGTTTTAAGGTATAACTTGTTAATGCGAAAACTGTCCCATAAATTTGTCTTAAGGTTAGTAAGCTCTTTTTTGTTGGGTTAATTTTGACTGGTTTACATGTTTTGGGGCTGATTTGTTTTTCAAAATATATGTTTTGTTTACTTTAATTTAATTTATTTGGATAGGATTAAGTAGGCATAATTTAATTAAGAATTAGTTTATTTGAATTTACCGGGGACTCCTTCGGAGCAACCTCTTGGATAGTTTAGAATCTTAAGCATATAATCTCGTTTGTCCACAAACAGGCTATGATTTGACTATTGAGCTTGAGAGAGATGATCAAAGGCTTCCAGAAAATGTAAGATATTGCCCATAGTTGAATATTTTTGATAACATTATTGTGAATATTTATTCATCTTACTTGATTTACCCACAATAATATATCGAAATTTTCAGGTGAGAGATAAGTTTCCTCATATAAAAGACTAAGGCTTTTAAGGTCCCTGCAGCTTTGTATCTTAAAAGTATTTTAAAAGACCAACTGGCTGTTGCGTTATTTGACTGTAAGCATATATGCATGTCATTGCATGAACATAATACCTTAAACTTTACAATTCTACTTTTTGCAGCCAGTGGACAATGCATTAGTGTTACAGGTTTGCAGTTACCCGGTGTTATTGATGGCATTTTCTCTTATATGGGCCCTCTTGGTGCTATTTTATCAAACGAAGTTGTATCCGTATATCTTTGGGCTCCAACTGCTCAAGTAACTTTCCTTCTTTTTGCCTTAGCTTGAAATACGTAATATTATTCACAGGGGTGTTTGGATGTTTCTTTTAAAGTGATTATCTTATTTTAATGATCATAAAATTAGGTCTAGTAAAAGTAACACAGATCTATGAGATACTTTTTGGGTTTGGTTATTTTGTTTGAAGTGATTATCAGATAAAATGTTTGATTGTTTGACAAATACTGATTAATGATTATAGAAGTTGTATTAATGATTATAGAATGAGGTGTTGTAAGATTTGTTGCAGCTGGTGAACCTTAATATTTGACCCCTAAATAATTGTATTCATAAGCACAATTAGTAAATACAAATATTAACTTGCAATAATTGGATAATCTTCTAACAAGCAAATCCAAACACCCTGTTAATGAACTTATTGGCTTCATGTGTGTCCTAAAACAGGATGTACATGTACCCATTTATAGTGGGCCATCTGGCGATGAAGCCCTAAAGATTGTTCAGCTTAAGGAATCCAATGGTGGTTGTTGTGTTAATGTTCCAAGAAGTTTGGAAGGATGCTATTATGTATGTGAAGTAACTATCTATCATCCTAGTACCTTGCAGATAGAAAAGTGTTTTGCCAATGACCCTTCTGCCAGAGGGTATGTGTACCTGTATGCCTTTGCAAATTGCAAGTGGGTACATATGTTATGTTCTTGTGTTTTTTCTTACAGCGTTTCCTTGTTTTGGGCTTTTGGTAGGCTCTCGGGCGACGGGAAGAGAACTTTTTTAGTTGACCTTGATTCTGATGCTTTAAAACCTCATAAATGGGATAATTTGGTAGATGAGAAGCCTGATATTGAAGATTTTTCTGATATAAGTATCTGCGAACTGCATATTAGGGATTTCAGGTGTGTTGACACTTTGCTAAGCAGGAAAACAGAAAAGAAAAAAACATAATTTATGGGATTGTTTGTTTGAATCCATACGGCGCTAATGACTCTACCGAGCATCCTGAAGTTCGTGGAGGTTATCTTGCCTTCACTTCTCAGGTAGGTTTTAATCGTCTATTTTTATTAATTTGTAGCCAAAAAAAAACCCAAAACCTAGCTGAATTAAAGAGGAGCACATATGAAGTAGACACTTTTAGTAATTTAAAGAACACATATACTTCTTAGATTTTATCCTTTTGTACAAATAAAATTCTATACAGATTACAGTCTATCTATTATTTTGTTGTTGGACTCTGCTGGTATACTTCATTTGAAAAAAATATCAGATGCTGGCCTCTCACATATCCATCTGCGGCCAACCTTTGATGACCAGAAGGAAAATTGGATGTTTGTAGGTAACAGAAGTCTATTTCCTTCATTCTGATGATTCAAAGTTATCTTTAATTAATTATAAAAAATGGTGTTATTTTGTGAATGAACTGAAAGTTAATTTTTTTTTTTGTGGTTGCCATGAAAAGATCAGATATGGAGATGCTCAAATCTCTGCCACCGGATTCTGCCGAGCAACAGGAATACATCACATCCATCCAAAATGAGGATGGATACAACTGGGGGTAATTCATGCTCCCTGTTTCTTTACAGTTATTTCTTATTTTCTTGTCACATGATACAATAATTTGTGTTCAAAGTTATAAAAATTCTTCACCCACATGGATTGAAAACTGATATTTTTTTGCTCCTTTTTCATTAAAAAGTTATAATCCTTTTCTTTGGGGAGTCCCTAAAGGAAGTTATGCAACTAACTCTGATGGTCCATGCCGTGTATGTCACACCCCGAGCCGGCAGGATAGGATCGGTTGTTCCGTCGGGCGGAAGGTTCCCGGGGCGCGATATCGTGAGTGATAATCGTGATGATCAGATTGTTTACATTGCACATGATACAGATGAGAAATGCTAAATATAATAGAATTACAAAGTTAAATTACATCAGTATTGTTTATAATTTAACAATGTAAATCTACCATTAACATCATATTTTTCTATCTTGTATTTACACAAGATATACAAAATAATTTGTATAATGATGTCTTTAAAAGTATGCAGGTCCAAAATGCTAAGTCTTCTATCTGAAGTCCTAGTCCAAAAGGAATAACTCCTTAGTTGACATGTTCGTCACCTGAGAAGTCATGCAAAAATAAAGTCAACACATGGTTGGTGAGTTCATATAGTTTTATGATTTGAAAATGATTTGAAAACCTCCTTTGGTAAAGACCCTAACCTCATTAACATCAACTGTATCATCCAGATCGATATGCTTATATATAGGGCATACCCCTGGGTCAAGGCTACAACCCCGCCCAGACGACGTCCCACCACATACTAATCCGCATAGGACATTGATATTAATGATAATTAAGCGTTTTTACCTAACACTCTCTGATTTAGATAAACTATATGACTTGAAAATGATTTGAAAACCTCTTTCGGTAAAGACCCTAACCTCATTAACTCCACATGTAATATCCGCATCGGTATGCTTATATATAGGGAATCACGAAAGGGTCAAGCCCAGACGCTATCCCACCACATACTAATATGCATATGACACTGTTGTTAATGATAATTAAGCATTTTTACCCAACACCTCTGAAATTGATTATGATTTTGAAACCTGATTTACCTTTGATCCTCTTGAATTCCTCATAGATATAGGATTTCCAAAAAGTCAGTGATAATAGTAAAATGTCAAATATTTAATTTAATAATTAAATAAAACATTTAAATACAACTAAGACATGATGATTGGGTATGATTTTACTCAATCAGTTAGACTTAGTTGTTGGTGGTTGTCCAAGTTGTAACCTCTCACACGTGACCCATGTCAGGCATAACTCACAAGGAGTACACCTGAACTGAGCGGGATTTTAATGATTTGCCCGTTACAGCTTGACCCAATGGTCTTCTGCTTCTGAGTGGGACTTTAATGTTTTGCCCGTTACAGCCTGACCCAATGGTCTTCTGCATCTGAGTGGGACTTTAAGGATATCCTGTGATTCTTGATCTCTTGATTCTCATGATTTTGACTTTGATATTGATTTCATTTGATCGTTCATGTTATTGCCCGTTACAGCCTGACCCGAAGGTCTTCTGCATCTGAGTGGGACTTTATATGTGTGTTACACGTGGTCTCGATTCCATATACAACTGACATCCACCTTGACTTGAGTATTAATGAGTTCATTAGATCATAATGATTTCATTATTTCAATGATTCACACACATTTATGATTCCTGATTTCCTGAGTCTCATGATTCTTGATTCTTTGAATTCCCATGATTTTCCATGATAGTTGATTTGATTATGATTCTTGGGTCACAGATCACACACTGAGTTATGAATCCCTTGAATATGATCTTTTGATTATGTTCATTTGATTTCACTTTGAATTTAGATTCTTGAATTTGAACTTGATGGACTAAGGGTTGATTTAGAATTTAAATTTAAGGTATTACTCATAAGAGTACTTAAATTCAATTGGTAATTTGATTCAGTATAATAATTTCCTAGACAGGAGTCTAGGAGTATCAACAACATATATATGTAAAACATATAATAAATAAAAGCATTTAAATAAACAGTTTAATTAAAACAGTTTACGCATGCTTCTCAGCCCCGCGTTTTAAAACAAAAATGTTAGAAAAAGGGGCAATGAACTCACCTGTGTTGCTTTGTACTGAATTACCACAAAATGCGCGCTCGTTGTTGTAGCTTAAGTATCTTCGGTTCCTGAGTTGTTTTAAAAGAATCCGCATACGATAAGTATGTATAATAGACGTTGTATCTAAGGCTTTGGTCTCGGTGTGCAACTACGTGTCCTAGGTTACTAATGAGTTTCTAGAATTCTTTCTATCTAGTTAATTTGTGACCCATTAATAACCCCATCCCTTAACTCATTATCACCAGTTCTTGATTAACACATCTTTAAGTTATTTCATTTTATCATTAAAAGTTTTAGAAAATATTATTTATTGTCACTTAATGAGTTTATAAATCATTTCTTTTAAATAAAAGCATCACTTAGTTAATGAAACGTAAAATCTAAGGTTGATTGGGCCTAAGTTAGGCCCATTGGGTCAACCCTTGACCCATGACTAGTCTTTGAATTTCTAATTGATTCTTGATCCATATCCTTGACAAGCTTGGCTTAGATGATTCGAATAGACCATCTAAATTAGCTATAAGTTCTTGTTAGAACTCTCAAGGATTAGATGTGAGTAATCACACCATATCCCTAGAAACTTTGGATTTTTTTGTTTTGTCTTGATTCTCATGCTCCTCACGTTATCGCTTATTTCAAATTTCGTTTATAATCAATTAGCCGCCGATTTCTGGATCTTCCAATTTCGATTTCAGAATCGCCGCTCATCTTCTGCCGGAGACTTGCCGACAATGGAATTTCGTGATACTTACGATCGCCTAGAGGTTCACGATCAACAGATTCGTCAATTGCAATCAGATGTGAACGAAATCAAAACCACGTTGCAATCCTTGGAAGTCGAGCGTGCGGAATCAACTAATTTCAGGCAATTCGTCCTAGCTTGGATGAAACATCAAGAGCAACAACCGGTTGATGGATCTTCGGGAACGAGAAATTCCAGTGGTTTCTTTTCATCCTCCAATTTCAATTTCGGACGTGTTCCTGTGCCGACGGGAGTTCTTGGTGGCTTAGCAATTCATAATCCGTCGGAGCAATTAGCTGCGATCCAACAATTGGATTTGATTTCCGATTCCATCGATGATGTAGAGGATATATGGCGCCCTAATTTTGTCGATCGTACGCTCTCTCTTTTTCCTTTTCGTTATCAGACTTCTTTTGGGCCTTTAACAGGTAAAGGTGATGGGCCTCTAGTGTTGGGTCAAGGGGAGCTTAAAAGTGTTAATACACCCACATTAATGGAGCGTGGGTTACCTGTTTGTTCTAACAAGATTCATTCGGTGCCCTTCATTAAATCAGGGTCGATTCCAATGGAAGGAAGTGCCAGTATTTCGCGTGATCGAGTAGTTTTATATCCTTCACGTTTGGATTGGAAAGGACGTAAGAAGAAAAGAATTTGTTTGCGTTGGGGCAATAGATACGGGCCAGCTAACAAACGTCCGGACGACACGAAGCAAGGCTGGACAAATGATTCACTCCCAAGTCTTGAGGACAAGACTTTTAAATAAGGGGGAGTAATGATAGAGATCTTATTCTATTTTGTTGATTAATAGTATTTTGTAATTGTGGGAGGGGGGTAAGTGTAGTTTCTAATTCTATAAATAAGGATCATTAGTTTTCTGAGATAAGGGGAGGGATTATTGTTTAGATTGTTAGACTCAGTGTTTGACATTGAGGAGGGCATAGCCCTGGGACCACTAGTTGGTTAATTGTAGATCCTTGTGTGATCATATCCGTTATATTCAATTTGAATTGCATTCTGATTTCATCAAATTCGTATTTCAATTTGAGTTGTGATTTGAATCTCTATCAAGGTTGTTCTTGATATCTCCCGTTGCAATTTCTCTCTTGTTATAAGCTATAATTCTTTTATTGGTTGATAGTTATTGCTAATTATATAACCAAGTGCAGGAACCTAATCGCATAGGCCTTTGGGCTTTGTTGAATGTTGTTTATAATTTTTAACATGGAAATGGGCCTGTAGATGATAATTCTGTACTTGACAAGGTTGTTCATTTAACTCTCGGTGTACATTTTTAATGCTTGAGAAATTTACAAGAGAGGAAATGTTGCAAGTGGCCTAATTTGATTTCTTTATAGATTGTTCCAGGTTATTACTTAAGAATGAATACATACGGTTTCATTGAGAATAGTACGTGTGTAAATAACACTGCTAGTCAGCATTTTATGGTTGATCGATTAATAGTTGATGATATCTTAAACTGGGTAGTCAACTATAAGGTAAAATTACCATGATACCTTTTATGCACTGCAAAATTACTTTTTGTTACTTTTATTTTCTAATAAAGTAAGTTTTAGGCATTGAATTATGAAGATTAGGCATCTGGTGTGTGTGTATTATTTATTTATCTTTATAAGTTTCTAACTACCAACTACTTGGATCTTATGGTTTCTGATTTGATCTTATGGGTCATGTAATGAAAGTACCATGTAAAAGACATCTGGTGTGTGTGTGTGTATATTATTTATTTATCTTTATAATAAAGTAAGTTTTAGGCATTGAATTATGAAGATTAGACATCTGGTGTGTGTGTGTGTGTGTGTATTATTTATTTATTTTTATAAGTTTCTAACTACCAACTACTTGGATCTTATGGTTTCTGATTTGGTCTTATGGGTCATGTAATGAAAGTACCATGTAAAAAGCATACCTTGTTTCTCTTATATTTTCTTCATCCCATGAACATTTCATGTTTGAAAGATTATACAATTTAAGAGAGACAACATAGAAAAATCATGTGGGTCCCAAATAATATTATCAGTTTCAAATGATGTGTAACTTCTTTTCCTAACTACAGGTTAGGATTAAGAACATGCTTAAGAACTTATCAAAGGACAAAGACAAAATTGATGGTTCAAGTATTTTCATGTAAGTTAGTTAATAGTTTTCTTCTCTAGTCATTTCATTATATGAATTCGACTTTAATATTTTCTGTTAATTTGCTCTTTTTTCAGATGTGGTCAAGGTTGGAATTTTGGTGAAGTGGCAAACAATGGTCGAGGGATAAAAGCATCACAATTGAATCTAGGTGGAAGTGTAATTGTAAATTACACCTTTAGTTCTAATGCTTTATCCATTTTCTTTAAATAAATGAAAGCAGTTCTTGTAAAAATGACTGTATTTTAATGTATAATGGATTGATTTATTTTAATTCAATTTTAATGATCGAATTCGTGATACAGCTTGGTGAGTCTCCATTTGGTCATCCTCTTCAACAGGGTTTTCTTACAGGATTATCTTTGCAAGTAATGCTAATGTATCAATTTATTTCTCATTATTTGTTATTTTATTATGTAGTTGTTAATTTTGTTAGCAAAAATGATTGCAACTTTGTTTAACGGCAACTTTCTTTTCAGCCAAATGGCCATGACCATGATACCGAGGCTAATGTGCGCCCGTCTGCATGCTTTATCAAAGGATCATATTCAGGGTAAAGTTCCCTTCACAAAAGTTGATGACGATGACAAAGATGATGATGACAGTCTTTTCCAAACTGTATAATGGTCCCATCTCATATCGAATCATGTTTTTTAAATTTAACTATTTGTTTTAGTGATGAACATCATACTTGTATTTCTAGATTATTTTCTTACATCTTGATATGATTTGTTTTCAAGGATTCACTATTAAAACTTTTTAGGTTGGGATGGCTGCAAACCTGAAGGCTTATTTGCTAACAAACTGTGATGATGGTCAAGAGGTAAAGCATGCATCTTAAATCGTACCTACTTTCTGAACATTAATATCTTGCACTTCATGTATATTAGTTATCTTAAATTTTTGCATCATCCAACTTTATTTTAAGGTGGGATCATGGTTTAAAAAAACTTTCTGAGCCCGTCTTGAGGCTTACGCCTCGGCTGAGGCACTGGAAAAAGCTTATGAGGCTTAGCCTCATGAAATCGTGATGGTGGTTGGTTGTGGTGAAGGAACGGTGCCGACCTAATTGTTGTTAGTAAAACAAAAGGCTAGATGTAAATAATTTGAGAAATCACGTGATGTAGATAATGATTAGTGGGAAGAACATTGACTTTTGGTACAGTAATTCAAGGAATTAAATAAATTCCAAAAAAAAAATATTAATGAACTAAAGCACCCTTTTAATTAAAAATAATTAAACATGAAAGAAAATTTTTGATTGGTTAAGATAAGTTTTCTTAATTTTCTTGAAAATAGTTAGTTTTCTTATGAACTCTCCCCTTGCACTTCATGTATACTAGTTATCTTAAATTTTTGCATCATCCAACTTTATTTTAAGGTGGGATATCAGCACATCATTTTTAAATGGCTTGATTCGCTGTTATCTTCCATGGTTCCAATGGGTAAAATTAACAAAATTAGCTCAAAAGGAAATGGTCAACACGTCAAAAGCCTCCCAGAGTTCAATTTTAATGCATAAACCTCATAAATAATGTTTTTTAAACAATATATATTATTGAAAATATTTAATCTTTCAACTATATGTTTGATACACCATTTACTTATAGTTACAATTAAAGATTTAAGCCAAAAGGTGTTTTGGGGCCAAACCAACCATTTTGCCTAATCTTGGATAGATCTTGTTATTTTTTTCACAAAGAGTTTTGTCTTAGGTTAATGGGTCTGAAATTTCAACTTATGGTGGAGCTCCAGTTGCACATGCTTCACAACAAATGGAAACAGTAAGCCTTTATCATATTTAGAAAGTGGATATCAAAACTCCTTAATGGCTTACTTACACATGATATCTAGCGATTTTCATCTTTCATGCTCAGTGATGATTCTTTCCTTTTTGCAGATTAACTATGTGTCTGCTCATGACAATGAAACCCTCTTTGATATTATTAGTTTAAAGGTACACTAAATTAAGCTTTTACAAAACTAAACGCATTTTATATTCTGTTCTTACTGGTTCCTTCATGTCAAAGACGCCAATGGAACTTTCAGTTGATGAGAGGTGCAGGATAAACCATTTAGCAGCAAGCATCATAGTACTTTCCCAGGTTATGCAATTACTTATGAGAATGTATATTTTTTACTGCGTCCCACAAAAGAATATGTTTACTATTCTTGACTTTCGAAAGTCCCATTTGCGGTGCACACTATATGTGGGGCCCTCAAAGGGCCAAAGTAAAATTGCACTAATTTTAACATTTTTTTAAAAATGTTGGGATGATCAACTTCAAACGATAACTTTGAGCCGGGGACTCCTTCGGAGCAGCCTCTCTATCCCAACTGGGATAGGGGTAAGGTTTGTGTCTATCCTTACCTCCAGACCCTACTGAAAAGTGGGAATATACTGGGTAAGTTTGTTTGTTTGTTTTTTATTCTTGACTTTCGAGTTTATCACAATGAGATGTTTTAATTAACCTTCTTTCACAAAAGTTTGCAACAACTGAATCAGCACATAGTGGAAGTGAAATGTTTGACTCTTCCTCAAATAGCTAACATACCCTGCGAAACTGACAAATAAAATAAAGAAAATAAACTTATTATGTGGACTCAATTCTATGCTACCAAGTTTTAATAGTAATTGGAGTGGGCATCGATGTTATATCTTTAGGTGATATTTTTCCGTGTAAGGAAATGTTGTAATCTGATGGTATGGATGAAGTGTCTGCTGGTTTTAAGTTTTAACTTATTAATGTGAAAATTGTCCCGAAGCATTAGTTTATTTAAGTATTAGTTTATTTAAATTTACCGTGGACTCCTTCGGAGCAATCTTTCTGATAGGGTAAGGTTTGTGTTCATCCTTCCCCCAGACCCTACTGAAAACTGGAAATATACTTGATAAGTTTATTGTTTTATTTGAGTTTATCAGGAGTCAGGGACTTCTTCGAAGCAACCTCTCTATCGTATTTTAGGTAGGGGTAAGGTTTATTTTCACTCCACCCCACTGGGATTTTACTAGGCATGTTTTGTTGTTTTATTTGAATTTACGAAAAGATAGACCGTTGAGTCCTAGGGGCTGTTTGGTAGCATCTGAATGGGTCTGATTCAGATTCAGACAGTTTGTTTCGTGCAAAAAAACACATTTGAATGAGATAGAAGGTCTGAATGATTCAGACTTGAGAACAGGTCTGAATGAGAAAGAAGAGAAGCAAAGAGGCCACCGAAGCTCCCGATCCCCTGTTCAGCACCGGCTTCTTCGTCGTTCAGCCTTCTTCATCGCACCGCCGCTCCCTTTCTCCGCCGTTCGCAAGGACGACGACGACCCACTGTTACGACGACGACCGACTGTTGCGATGATCGAGCACTCGATGATCGGTGACGACGGCGACTGGTGATGACGGTGACCAATGAAGGGACGGTGAATACGAGGGACGAGGCTTACGGTTTTTTTAAAAAAGAGGGTATTTGAGGGCTGACGGTGGATGGACGGTGATGCGGCGGTGGAGGTCGGTGATGCGGCGGTGGATGGACGGGGCTGCGGCGGTGGATGGGGGACCTCGAACGAGGCTAGGGTTTTTAAGAAAAAAAAGATTTTTTTTTATTTTTTATTTTCATTAAGATGTGCAACCAGTCTTAACCGGTTCAGCATTTAATGGTTCAGACCCTCTTAACCATTCAGACATTTTAACCATTCAGCACTTAATGATTCAGACCCAACCAAATGGCCCCTTAGTATGGTTTGTTGTTGTTTAGTTTAAATAGGGGTGTTGGGTCAAAGGTTATAAATGTATAATTTGATAAAAAAAATTCTGGTTCATGGTTTCTTTTATTGCGAGCTCCTGTTTTTGGTTTGAATTTATTCTGATTATCAGGGACCTGGGCACCTGGCCTTCATTTTTCATAGCTAATGGAATTTATATTTTGAACATATTATTTAATACTGCGTTCAGATCGTGATTCATACAATTCTGGTGACTGGTTTAATAGGTATAAATTTCTATTACCTTTCAGATTCTCCTGTATGAAAAAAGAAATAAAATCTAATTATGTTAATTAAATATATATAAATTCATCTTGTTACAAGGTAGACTTTAGTCACTACTCAAATAACTGGGGTGTTGGCCCTCCTCCAAGAGGAAAGAATGAAAAGAACTGGCCATTGTAAGATTTTATTGCTCCAAATTTTAACATTCCTTGAAATTGTTCAAATTTTAATACTCACTCTGCTCTGTTTGAGTATTACAACTTGTATAAATAAAATTTTGACATTTTGGCAAATGTCTGAATAACCTTGATGAAAAAATAAGAACATTTTTGGACCAAATTCAATACTTTCAATTTGATTGTAACTTGAATGCCTTGTTTTCTTGTTCAGAATCAAACCAAGATTGGCTTCCCCGTCATTTAAGCCTCATAAAAGTCACATATTACCAGCACTTGAAAATTTCAATTTCTGTTACGTATCAGATACTCTCCAGTTCTGTTTCGCCTTCGCCTGAGGACTGCAAATGCTATCCAGGTCAGCATTACCATAAATTTTTATGTAATTAAAACTAGATAAATCATATGGTAAGTTCAAGGGTAAGAGCCAAAGGTGGAAATTCTAACCCACATACTTATAAATGGGTTCATATGGTCATACGGATAAAACTAAAAGTAGCTCAAATGGGTCAAAACTCTAAAGGGTCCAAAGTCACCCAAAGTGTATTTCTGATGCATAAAAGTGTTATTTTATTAAAAGAATTTGATTATTCTCTAATTAATAAAGAATTTATAATTATATATGACACACTGACCTGTCCACTTTTAAGAAACCATAATCACACCGCAATTGCCCCTCACACACACACACAACACCAACCAATGTCTCAATAATTCATATTTGCACACTTTTTTCCTCTTGTGGTAGCATCTAACATTCATAGATTTGGTATGGCTTAAAAGTGGGGGTGATGGGAATAATTGTTTACATATGTGTATGTGAAAAGGGGTGATGGTCACACATGTGTATGTGAAAGGGAGTGATGGGAATAGTTGTTTATGTGGCACCACATTGGCGCCTACGTGAAAGTATAAGAGGGTGTTGACTACACTTAGCCTAAAAATTAAAAAAAAATGATTACGTGTAATTTGTGACCAAAACTTTGTTAACATGTATGGATTTCTAGTAAAGACCAAAATTATTTAGAAGCTTTACAAGCCCCATACAAGAGTTTGCAATTAGTATATATATTTTTCTTTAAAATTTTTTTTTATTAAAAAAAAATATATATAAACAAACTAGGTGTTATAGAGTGCAGGTCTTTTTATAAAATCTAAGTGTTTTTATTCAAGAAAAGAAGTTAAACACACTAATTCATAGATATTCTCAATGAAAAAATATTACATTTTTGTCTTTTTGATTCCTTGCACAATCAAAATTTTAATAGATTTCAAAACCTTACATTACATAATTAGGGTTTGTAGCCAATGGGCTTCCACCTAGTGGTTATTTAGAAGCTTTACAAGCCCCATACAAGAGTTTACAATTAGTATATATATATTTCTTTAAAAACTTTTTTATTAAAAATATATATATAAACAAACTAGGTGTTATAGAGTGCAGGTCTTTTTATAAAATCTAAGTGTTTCTATTCAAGAAAAGAAGTTAAACACACTAATTCATAGATATTCTTAATGAAAAAATATTACATTTTTGTCTTTTTGATTCCTTGCACAATCAAAATTGTAATAGATTTCGAAACCTACATTACACAATTAGGGTTTGTAGCCAATGGGCTTCCACCTAGTGGTTATCACATTAACTTTCTTGTGTGAGGTCTTGTATTCGAATCTGGGTTAAGACATTTGTTGAGTCAAGATCAAGAAGTTTACTTAGTTGTAGGGTTTACTCCTTGGGTGGAGTGGGCTCGGGCGTATGCTAAAGAACGCCAAATTTAAGGAGAAGATTGAAATTCTGTCTTGTGCGTACGTCTGTGTTCCACGCTAATAAAAAATAACATAACTAGGGTTTGTCAAGTTCGTATAGGTAATATAAATATTTTGAAATAAAATCTTTTACAACGTGAGGGGAAGGTGATGGGAGGTTATAAAAGTGATTCTTTGCTTGTCCTAAAACCTACCATCACGCCTCATTTGGTGCTTTTTTTACGTGCCCCTCACACACACAAGTCTAGAGGTGCTAAAATCGGCTAACCGGTCGAAAACCGGTTTAGGAATAACCGAACCGGTTAACCAGTCAAAGGCTAGAAACCGGTTTTTCCCAATAACCGGTTCGGTTAATAACCGGTTTTTCAAGCTCAAAAATTGAAACCGTATAATAACCGAAACCGGTTAACCTTCAAATAACCGATTTTTTAGTGAGTTGGACCGGTTAACCGGTTAACCGGTTTGGTCTCTTGAAACCTCAAACTGGTCCTAAACCGCCGGTTTTTCCGAAACCCTATAACCGATTGCAATAGCCGGTTTCTAACCTTTTACGAACCGGTACCGGTTCGGTTAACCGGTTTTTTTGTGCATCTCTACACACAACACCAACCAATATAATGTCTCAATAATTCATGTTTGCACACTGTGGGACGCATCTAACATTCATAGATTTGGTACGGCTTAAAAGAGGGGTGATGAGAATAGTTGTTTCATATGTATGTGAAAAAAGGTGATGTTCACATGTGTATGTGAAGAGGGAGTGATAAGAATAGTTGTTTATGTGGCGCCACGTTGACGCCGATAAGGGGGTGATGGGTGCTAGGAAAAGAAACAAACTTAAACTGACGTTGATTTATTCTACAAGTTGTTTAATTTTGAATGCTAGGGATAATTACATCTTTAAGAGCGAAAGCCATTATGATTTTAAAATGGCAAAATGATTATATCATATTATTTTCGTTTAGTTGGATTAAAAAACATATAGAAATCATGTCTGTTGGTTCAGGCTCCAATTCTCACCTGCAAATACACACTTACACTCACTCAGTTTCACGAACAATGGTTTCTTTCTTAAAAGTACTTTCTTCAATCATTTGATTTCATTCAATCAAACTCTTAGATAATCACAATACAAAAGACATGCATACGAGAATTACACTATCAAACCACGTTTTGACCCACTATTCATACCCCACTACTTGACTAACTGCTGAATATACTCAACTTTTTTGACCCGTCCAAACTCACTAAAAAAATGTAATTTTGCTCTCCAACTTCTTCCTTGTAATTTCTAGAATCTTGCTACTTTTTATGCATAGTTATTGTCTCTCAAAGGCTGTGTCATGAGAGGTGACTGAGGCGATGTTGGGCCTTGGTCACGCCCCCATCAAGACCTTGCTCCAATACACATCGGTGTGACCGGGCATGACCGGCTCACGTGTGATGGTGTTCGCGGGGTGATAAGGAAGATTG
The DNA here is from genome assembly GCA_009363875.1 of Mikania micrantha. Lineage (NCBI taxonomy): Eukaryota > Viridiplantae > Streptophyta > Magnoliopsida > Asterales > Asteraceae > Mikania > Mikania micrantha. The sequence goes on along the minus strand of SZYD01000192.1, from coordinate 305,614 downwards.
TTGGGGGTGATGAGTATGTGAAGAGAGGCTGATGGTTACACATATGTATGTGAAAAAGCTGTGATGGTTTTAGTTGTTTATGTGGCGTATACGTGCAACCTACGTTGAGTGATAACAGTGTGATGATTACATATAGCCTAATGATATATAAAACTCCCATGTCTCCCTCTTATATATACATGTAATACATAATCTCTTTCTTGGTTTATCATCTTATTTGTCTCTATCTTCGATTCACAACAACTCCACGGTGTTTTCATATGCAGCAAAGCTTCTTTGAGTTAACCGAAAAAAAAAAAAACGGAAGGACCTAGAAAATATATTTTGGGTTAAGAATATGAAAATCTTAACAGTGAGGGTCATTTAGAAAAATGCTTTTAGCTTTTTTTTTTTTTTTAAATGATGTCCTAGCCATATATCTAATAAGAGAACCCATCAACTTTCTATAAAATATTGCATCCACATTTGGTCCTCCTTCTTTATACAATTTCAAACCAGGCTCCATTAGAATTTTTGCTTCATTTTATTCTTCCATTCCTGCTAGTTTGACAACCTTAGTAGCATAAGCAGACTGCTTTACGTAAATTCCTTCACTGTTTTGAAACACCTCTATTCTAAGATAATAGCACAATAGTCCCAAATCTAGGGGTGTGCAAATGTCGGTTCGGTTATTAGCTCCCACCGAAGCCGACGGTTCGGTTAATGGAATTTTGGAAACTAAAACCGAAACCGAGCACCAGTTTCGGTTTTTTCGGTTATAGAGGTCGGTTCGGTTTCGATTATTTCGGTTATTTTCGTGGTGATTATTTTGAAGTTATAAATTTGGTTATCGAACTCGTGTTTATTGTTTTGAAGTGTTTTAAATATTTTTTCAAGCATACATATACATGAAAATAGGTTCAAACACATGAAAATATGGTTTAAATATATGAAAATACATGGAAACATATGAAAAAAATGCATGAAAATATGGTTCGTCACATGTGTTATCATCACCCCCTTATCAAGCCCTATCACCCTTTTTCCCCCTTTTTCTTCCTCTTAACGCCGTGAGGGTTGTCACGAGTTTGCCCCTCACGCCCATGTGTAGTGGGGGGAGGGCGACATGAGGGCGTGATCGGCCCCTCTCACGTCCCATTCACACACAATAACACATAGCCTAAGCGTTGTAAATTATTTCTAAGTACTTGGTGGATTTTATGTGTTTTTTTCCATTCCATTTTTTTATATTGATATTGATGATGCAAAAGGCAAACAATTATTTGATGATTTGGTTAATTATATATCGGTGTATCAATAACAATACATTTTTTTATTTTTTTAATATTTAAAAATATTAAAAATATATGTTTAATTAAAGTTATGTGAGTGTAATGTGATTGATATGACGTTTTGAATTAAAGTCTAACTCTCACCTAAAACAAATATTATTACGAGTTAAGCTAGAAAGTTTTTTTAGTTGTAGGTTTTCTCATGAACGGATATGTCAGCTTACCATACTCTGTTTTTTCGAGTGAATAAGTGAACTATTTACAAGATATATTATTGTATGTTTGCCGGGGAAAAAAAAAAGATAATGCCTATCTCAATAATAATTGTGCTTTGTTTCTGGCTTTTCGTTGCGGCTTTAAGCAAGAAATATTGACCACTCGATGCACGGTCACTAGTAATGTTCTTTTAATTTAGGTACAAAATAAAATAAAATAATGACAGTAAATAAACGTGCTGACTAGTGCGTTCATGAACCTTCGAACTTTATTTGTAAATTTGGCTAATATTAACAAAAAAAAATTAATTTCTTTAGATAAAGGAAAGAAAATGATTAAAAATAAAGTAAAGAAAATGATTAAAGGTCGGGTTTATTTATTTGTTGTTGTACAATTGTACACATATGATAATAGACTTTTGTTAAATTCATTATTTTACTTTTATTTATTATATGATTTATATTTTAAATTTTAGTATTTAGGTTATTATATTAACATATAAACTATGATTATGAACTCATCTAATCATTTGAATTTTATTTCTAAAACCTTAGTTTTTGAAACTTTAATTTTAAAATATTATTTAATATAAGAGATATATTTAACAAATGAGAAAATTAATATTGAAACGTTATAAAAAAATTACACATGAGTTTGAATCAAACAAAAGAGTTTTCTAAATAGGCTATTAACTAGAAGGCGTTGCCGCGCTTCGCGGCGGGTCTACGCGTGTGTTATGTTTACCAAAATAGTGGTAATGGCTTAATAAGTTTTTTACATACATTTAAGTTTTGAAATAACAGGAAAACAAAAAAAATTACCATAAGCTTGAATGTGTTGTTTTTAAATATATACATAATATCAACCACCTCCAAAAAAGCATTCCATAACAAATTTTAACTATATACAAAACGTAGGATATAAGGACCAAAACATACCCCCTATTTTCTATTGTTTTGCCGCATTCATATTATTGTTTTTACTTGCCTTTTTTCTTCAGCTAACATGCTCTCTATCTCTACATAAAGTCATAAAGGAAGATATATTAACATGTGTAAAATTCACTTCTAGGATGTAAACGTCATACGACTTAACATGCATTTTAGAATTAATTGAGTAACACAAAGTAAATGTAATAGCTTGAAAGTTGAAGTAAAACTTCTTACATTTAAAATAATTAATACCTTAATGAATAAGGAATTCAATAATCATGAAAATGAAATGTTTATGAACTTTATTAAATGTAATGTATCCAGTGACAGTAACATGATCAGGTAAAAATAAAAATATGTGAAGTTACGACGATTAAGTTATAGAGATCAAAATATACGTAAAACAAAAATTTAAAACAGTATATATGTTATTGGGTCGGTGTGGGGGTGTCATTTTTAGCCGAACCTGAATACCAAACCCAATTAAAATCAACCTGAACGCAAATAAGTGTTAACCCGGTCTACCGAACCCGATCTAGTAATAAACCCGAACCAAAAGTTTTTAAGTGATTTGGTAAATGGTTAATTTTTCAAAGATTTGGTAACCCAAATAACCCTATTTATGTATATCATCGACTTATTAATATGTTATATGCATGTATTTTGAATATCACTCGTAATAACGTTTGTCAAGTTAAATCTTTATATGTTATATGTATGTATATATGCATTCTTTCGTATGTATATATTTGTGCACTATTCGTAAGCTATCTCGGTTGTTATGTTTCAACTTATATATAATGCTATGTGTAAGTGATATGCATTCATTATGTATATGTTATATGTGTATACATGAGACAAATATTTATTTTATATTATGTGTATATTGTATAACATTTCAAGTGTTTTAGTGTTAATTTTAGTTTGACTGTTAACCCAAATACCGATTAATACCAACTCGAAGAACCCGATTACCAAAACCCGAACACCGAATACAATTAATCTAAATGGTTTGTTAATCGAGTTTATTTTCAATGTCAAAAAACCCAAACAACCCTACCCGAGGAACCCGAAACCCGATTAACAAACCCGAATGACATGCCTAAGTCGGTGTGATTATCATGTTTAATGATATCAGTATGTTTAGTAAAACTTACATTATATATACCATTATGGATAAATTAGTAACAAAAATAATAAGAAAGATACAAAAAAAAAAAAACAAAAGAAAACTTGTAAGGCTAAAAATTTTGCGCTACAGGATTCGAACCTTGGTTACCCAGCTTCCAACATCAAAAGCCAAAAGCACCTATCACTAAGGCAAAGAGACACTTTGTTACTCTATTTCTTCAGTCAATATATATATTATTTAGAAGTAGTCGGTACTCTCACACCGACACTTCTAAATAAGGTTTATACAATTAGAGAGAGTCTAAAAGCCCATCAAAATAAGCACGTGAGATGCATACACGATCCCAAAACCCTAGGCGCCACCGTATACAGGGTTGTTTAAATTCAAATATCCGAAATATTTGAATAACTGATTTCATTATCTAAAACTTCATATATCTGAAATTACAAATATGGATTCGAAGAGTGAATGGGGACATCCAAAACGAAAAAAATATATATTTGTGTGTGTATATATTTAAATGTTATTTATTTATAAAAGTGACTAAATAAATTAAAAAATAATTCAATGAATATTTATAAACATATAAATCTACAATTTGGGTTTGAGTTCGGATTTTATAATTTTTAAATAATAAAAAACTATATAAATATATACTCTTGATAATTCGGATCCAAATCTTCAAAATTTTCAAAAATCACTATCCCACTTCGAAATTTCATATGCGAAATTTTGAAAAATTTGGATTGGGTTAAGGATTTGGATGTTCTGTGCATCACAAACCACATGTTCTCATCTAAGGATACACAATATATATGTCCCTTCTAACCCTAGTCTTTGCAGCTCACAACAATGGTTGGAAGCCTTAATTAGCCGTCTTCATCAAAACCCTTATTAAAAACAACATGCTCTCTGAAATCCTAACCACCACCACTGTACGTTCTAGCCAAGATCCACCGTTGGCGCCTGCAAGTCGTCATAGAATCTCACGAGAAAACATAAGTGTGATTTTATTTGGACATCTCACTTTTTATTTTAATACCCCTGTGGACGGGCTGTACAAGTCTTGACTTATTTTTACAAGCCAATTTGAGTCTCAACCGGTGTATAACTCAATATGTCCTGTACAGGACAGTACGGGCCGTACATAAATTAATTATTTTATTTAAATTTAATATATGTATTTTGTTAATTTTTAATGATATACGTCTATTATGTTAAATTTTGAACGATATACGTCTGTTATGTTAATTTTAAACGTTATAAGTTTGTTACGTTATTAATTTAAACGATATTAATTATTTACGTGTTCAAAGTAAATCTTTTATTTTATAATTAGTTTGTTTATGTTATTTTAATTTAAACGTTTTATGTTTATCGCGCAATTATGAACAGAACAACACACAACCCGAAACAATACAAATAAAGAACTATACACACACACACACAATATGAGTTTTTACATAAAAGGAAACAAAATACAAAAAGCCAAACTAACTTATGAACCTCCAGATGGTCCAATGGACGATCCATCGTATGGGTAGACGCGTGGCTTCGGTAACGGTGGAAGTTGTATCCCGTCCCGTCACATTCAAAACCGATATCAGCATGAAGTTTAGCATTCAGATATATCGTGTCGTATGGATACTAAACATGATTCTCTTCATTCAAATCTGGCACGTAATCGTTGAAAAAACTCTCATTCCAAAACGACATTGTTAGAAATTTGAATTTCGTATTAGAAATCTTTGAAAATTGATACGTTCGTTTGAAACGATTGAAGTTTATATAGAAAGTTCAACGATTGAAGTTTATATAGAAAATTGATACGTTCGTATTAGTTAAACACAACCCAAACATAAACACATATATCTTTATGTTTCGAGCTATATATCGTTTTTCATACTTAACATTAATGGAAACAGTAGCCGTAGCAGTAGTAGTTTATATGTTATATTTCGTACAAGAGGGTATGACAAGTAAGAGGGGGTACGTTTAGTTTAATTTAAGGTGGAAATAATGTTTGTCGCATTTTGGTTGTGTTATAAAGTTGAAGGGTTGATTTTGACAAATTTATATTTAATATTTTGAAAGAAGGGGTATTACAAGTTAAAATGGAGGGTACATTTAGCCTGACCCTTAATTAATGGCGAACAAGAATATATTAGAGCAGACAAAAGCGAATTTGATTACGGATTAAAGTCATAAGCTATTTTATTATTTTAATTGGAACGAGTTTCAATTCATTGAAATAAAACTCATATGCATTCACACATACCCTTAAATTTATTTTAGCTCCAAAACTAACATCAACATATGGGAACATGACTTACTTGGCCTTTTGAAACACAAACTCAAAAGGAGCAGTGCCACTGTAACCAAGATACCTGACCCCTTTATCTATGATAAGGCTCACGTTAAAGCAACCACGAGGACCTGCACCACAAAACGTGGGACAGTACTGCAGCATGTAGCTATGCACCTTTGGAATTGTTGGCTTAGGATAGTCCATAACCTGAAAACATGTAGCGGCCGTCTCAAAGGACCCATCGGTTGTAACAAAGTTAGGAGGTGGCTTGAGTTCAACATCGGGAATCTGCCAAAAACCGCCCTTATGACATGAACCCTCGGGTGATCCCGAGTCAATACCAAGAGTGTGTGATGTTAGAAGATATTTTTCATCATTGTCTTTGCCATTGAGAAGGAATTTGAAATGACCACCACGTAAAATGGGCAAACTTTCTTCTTGTCCTTTGTGTCGGTTAGCTTGATTCCTCCACCCTTAGCCCAGATCACCGGACCAATGTAGTAGGGAGCGTTGTGCAGCACCTTTTCCCCCGTAACATCGTATACTTGACGCAGTTCGGAAGAGGCTGCAGCGTCAGCGGAGGGGAGTGATTGTGTGGTGATTATGAAAACAAGGAAGGCGACATAAGAGAGCACTTTTAGCCTCATGATGTTTGATCTGGTGCATATTAACAAGTGAGTGTATGGTTGGTATATATAAGCATCGATGAACACCCCTACATTTTCCGATTAAATGAACATGTTTTTGTAGCATGTCTTGTTTGTAATATTGATAAGAGAAAATTACCAAAAGTCATTGTTTGCAACTTTTTTACCAAACTAATCACTTAAATTTCGGCGTGTAAGACGTCGCTTTAGACGCCCTTTTATACGTTTTTTTCTGAACCTTTTGTAAACATACGGACCCACATGTTGGCGGCTTTGAAGGGGTCTAAATGGGTGTCTAAGACCCTTTTTCTACCGGCGTCATCGACGCCGCCTTATACGCCACTTTTTTTTGTATTTTTTGTAACATTCGGGTCCACATGGGCGTCTAAAGTGGCGTCTAAGACGCCGGTATAAAATGGGTCTTAGACACCCATTTAGACCCCTTCAAAGCCGCCGACATGTGGGCCCGTATGTTTACAAAATCAAAGAAAAGTGACGTTTAAGTTAAACGCCGGAATTTAATTGATTATTTTGGTAAAAAAGTGGTTAATTATGACTAATTTGGTAATTTCCAATAATCCATTGGTAAAAAATGTGACACGTTTATTATGCTTGCACAGTTGCACTATCCCTAATAATGGCGCTTTGTTTTTGTTTCAGCTTTCTGTTGGAAATTGACTACACGATAGTGGGGTGTACCATTTACCACAAAACTTCTTTAATTTTGTTGTAAAAATAAAATATAATAATGATATGTAAATAATTGATCTTAGACTACTAAATACGGTATTTACTACATACGTTCTAGTCATTACTGTCACATCAGCATTTTACTCTTTCTTTTCATATGCATTCTCTCATCTTTTTAACTTTAACACAACCTTCTTACATGTATTATCTCTCCTCTTTTAAAAAAACATTAAATTTTAACATAGTGGACCACCTTTTTTTGCACTTAAGTGCACTTCATGAAGTGTAGGTGGGTATAAATTGTTTTATCTCCAATACATCTGTGAGAAAAAATACTTGTCCACGTAGAACGTGCAAATAAAAGGTAGTTATTACCTATAAACAAACCTAACGTCTAATCAAGTATTTTGGAACTGCTTGAGATAAAATTCATATATGTTTTATAAATATATTAACAATAATATGTGCAAAAAAATTCACTTGTTTAGTTAAACAAATAAATATAAATTGAGGTTGTGAACATGGGCGAAGCTTAGTGAAGACTAGGGGGGCGACCGCCCCTCCTGTTTTTTCGTGCAGTAGTGTATATTTCCCGATACGTAGTGTAAAATTTTTTAAAAACCTTTATTTCGCCCCCCTGAAAGAAAAAAAAATATATTTTGCCCCCCCTGAAGTTTCGGTCAAGCTCCGCCACTGGTTGTGAACTTTTATTTATGTTCTTAAATATTCGGTAATATGTTAATCTACATTCGTTTTTTTATATTCATTTATTAAATGTGTTTTATATATACAATTAATTTAATTTTTAAATTTAAAAAATAAATTAAATTTGAAGCAAGCATGTAGATCTTCTTTTCATATTACATGTGTTGAATAAATTTAATATTTATAAATAACATTTTTTTTATAAAGATTTGTATTTTTAATAACATTAATTGTTGATAAATAATAAAGAATGAATACTTAAAATAATAAATTACAAATAATAAAAATTTAGGAATTATAAAATTATATTTTAAGATATTATATAATTGAAATTTCTTGTGAGAAGAATTAAATATTTCATATATAATTGTATAATTTAATTATTCAAAATCATTATTAATTTACTTAATATAAAAGACAATGTTGAACTCAGTTGAAATAAAAATAAATAATTTGCATGTTCCCTATTAGATTTATTCATCTATTATGAAACAAATGTCATTCACCAGATTTTTGAGTTCATGATTTATTGTTTCTTCAGACTTCACTCTTTATCTTAAATTTATTGCTATGAAGTTAAATAACATATATGATTATATTTTCATTTATTATAATATCCAATCAAGTCAGATGACAAGTAACTTGTAAATTGATTTTAGATATTATGATTTTATTTAGATTTTAAAGAAACAAAGCCTTAACATTTTATTATATTAAAATGCTTGACTAACTAACGACGTTTTATAAATATTTTTTAAAAGGTTTCTTCAAATTATACAAACAACTCATCATTTTATGTTATGTTTAAGTTATTTAAGTACTATCTCTTATACAAACAACTCATAATTTTAAATATTTGTTACATGTCTTTGTTTGTGTTACGGGACAAATCTCACGACTGAGTTGGAATTTTTTAATGTCCTGTATCTTTAAGGGTATAGCCTAGGGCTGTAAACGAACCGAACGAGCCATTGTCCGTGTTCGTTCGTTTAACTTTTAACTTGTTCACGAACGGTTCACGAACGCTAACTGAACGAAATTTTTTGTTCGTGATCGTTCGTTAAGGAATTTATCTTGTTCACGAACGCTAACAAACGCATAATATTTAAACAACAAAAATCAACTTTCTTAATCTCAAGCATTGTAGATAATTATTTATAAGAGTTAATTACACGGATGGTCCCTGTGGTTTACCCATATTGCACGGATGGTCCCTAACTTCGAGAAATTACAACGGTGGCCGAAAAGTTTGCAAAAACGTAACAATGATGGTCCCTGGGTTGGATGGGCGTTATCTTTTTCCGTTAAATTTCCAAAAATGACCAAAATACCCTTACCCATTACCCCTTACGTCACATCCATTTTCTTTTCTTTATTTTATCAGGTGCTGTACGTGCTCACCTCCGGTACATCACTCGCCGGCACATCACCATCTCCGGCACATCACCATCTCCGGCACATCACCACCGCCGGCACATCACCATCTCCGGCACATCACCACCGCCGGCACATCACCATCTCCGGCACATCACCACCGCCACCTTCACACACCTTCCGGCGTCTCCTTATCGCCGTAATCGTCGGCGAGTAAATCGTAGACATCCTTCCCGCGCCTCCGATCAGTCGAGTAAATCGCAAAGATGATCCCCGGCGCCTCCGATCGGTATGATTTTATAAGATCATCGTCCTGTGAAGATGAAGATGAGATCCTCACCGGCTCCTCCGAGTAAATCGCAGACATCCTCCATGGCGCCGAGTAAATCGCAGAGATCCTGCCGGTGGTGCGTGTGCCGGAGATGGTGATGTGCCGGCGGTGTATATGCAAGCGTGTAAGTGTGTGTATACGTGGGTTTCAAGGATGCTTCGATGGTGGGGGTTGGTGTGGCCGGATGCGGTGGTTGCCGGAGGAGGTGGTTGGTGTGGTTGCCGGAGGAGGTGGTTGGTGTGGTTGCCGGAGGAGTTGGTTGCCGGAGCTGGTGATGGTGTGTATCTACACATTTATTTTTTTTGTTTTTTAATTATAAGGGTATTTTAGTCATTTCACACACATTTAACAGAAAAAGTTAACAGACATCCAACCCAGGGACCATCTGTGTTACGTTTTTGCAAACTTTTTGGCCACCGTTGTAATTTCTCGAAGTTAGGGACCATCCGTGCAATATGGGTAAACCACAGGGACCATCCGTGTAATTAACTCTATTTATAAATATATAAATTAAAATATTATAGTATTAAACTAAAAATAACTTAAATATTATGGTATTAAACTAAAAATAACTTAAATATTATAGTATTAAACTAAAAATTAAAAATATAAAACACATTTAATTAATAAATATAATAAATTAACTTAACTGAACATAAACGAATGTAAACAAACATGTTACCGAACGCTTACGGACACAAATGAACGAACACGACCTCTGTTCATGTTCGTTTATTTAACTAAATGAACGGAATTTTTTTTCGTGTTCGTTCCTTTATTAAACGAACGAACATAAACAAACTTCTCACCAAACGGTTCACAAACTATTCGCTGAACATTCGGTTCGTTTACAGCCTTAGGTATCATAAATCTATAACTATTCTTACGATGTCTTTTAATTCTATGAATTTCTATTTCCAATGAATAATCATAGTAATATTAATAATAATATATTATTATTTTTTGTTATTATTATATTTGGAATATATTGAGAGTACGAATGGTTTGGGCCGTTGGAGATACGACCTTGAAGGGTATCATGAACCGAACCGAACCGAACCGACCAGGAGATCCAACGCAATATATTACAACCACGAATTGTGTAAAACACAGGTTGTCTCCCAATGTCCATTCTTTGCCCATCTTTCCCTCTTACCATCTCCCCCACTCGTAAACCCTTCACCAAATTTCCCTATAAGATCCACAACAAGACCCGCCCGATTAGTTCTTTAACCCGATTTAGATCAAGACTTTATCTTCCCTCCATTGTTAAATGCAGAACAAGGCCACTCCGTTGTTGCTGCTGTTCAAGTTCAACAATGTCACTTGATGATCCCCTTCAGGTTCCTTTATATTGTTGATACTATGATTGGTATAGTAATTTTTATTTATTTTTATTAGTAGTTGTACAGTGGCAATGTATTTTATATGTGTTTTTTGGGGATTTTAAGGATTCTTTTGAACGAGGTTACAAAATCGGTGTCTGCGAGTGAACTCATTAGACAATCCAAGAACGTTTAGAAGAAGTATATGAAAAGGGTTTTTGATTATAGCGACAATCATACTTCAAATAGTTGAATAGGGATTTAGGGTATGTAAAAAGTATGAGAATCTTTCAAGAAACTTCAATTTCTTGTGTAGTTTCTGTTGAGTTGAAAGCATGCTGAAGGCCCATATCTAGTCAACATCTGTAATGATCATTGTTCATCATTTGCAGGATAGCTTATTGTATTCTCGGGCATATTGGGTGTCTAGATCAATAATTGCCTGGGATGTAGATGATGCTGGCGGTTCATGTTTTCTATACTCCAGTAAATCTGCTTCTTTATCTGTTGCAGGAAATATAATTGAAGGTGTGGATTCTGCTCATCATGGTTTCCTTTAAATTAATTTAGAATCTTAAACTTATAATCACGTTTGTCCACAAACAGGCTATGATTTAACTATTGAGCTTGAGAGAGATGATCAAAGGCTTCCAGAAAATGTAAGATATTGTCCGAAGTAGAATATTTTTGATAACATTATTGTGAATATTTATACATCTTATTGATTTTATGACAATAATATAACAAATTTTCAGGTGAGAGATAAGTTTCCTCATATAAAAGACTATAAAGCTTTTAAGGTCCCTGCAGCTTTGGATTTAAAAAATATTTTAAAAGACCAACTGGCTGTTGCGTTATTTGACTGTAAGCATATATGCATGAACATAATACCTTAATATTAGGCATAACACGTAAAACTTGTTTTTTTGTAGCTAATTAATGTATGCTTATCTAGTAATTTACACTTCTACTTCTGCAGCCAGTGGACAATGCATGAGTGTTACTGGTTTGCAGTTACCGGGTGTTATTGACGACATTTTCTCTTATATGGGCCCTCTTGGTGCTATTTTCTCAAATGAAGTTGTCTCTTTATATCTTTGGGCTCCAACTGCTCAAGTAACTTTACTTCTTCTTTTTGCCTTAGCTTATTTCATATAATATTATTCATAGGACTGTAGGATTTGTTGCAGCTGATGAACCTTAATATTTGACCCCCAAATAATCTTATTCAGAAGCACAATCTGTCTTTCCAAACATTAACTTGCAATAAGCAAAACTAAACACACTGTTAATGGACTTATTGGCTTCATGTGTGTCCTAAAACAGGATGTACATGTACACATTTATAGTGGGCCATCTGATGATGAAGCCCTAGAGATTGCTCAGCTTAACGAATCCAATGGTGTTTGGAGTGTTAATGTTCCAAGAAGTTTGGAAGGATGCTATTATGTCTATGAAGTAACCGTCTATCATCCTAGTACCTTGCAGATAGAAAAGTGTTTTGCAAATGACCCTTATGCCAGAGGGTATGTATACTTGTGTATGCCTTTGCAAATTGCAAGTGGGCACATATGTGATGTTCTTGGGTTTTTTCTTACACTTGTTTTGGGCTTTTGGTAGGCTCTCGGGCAACGGGAAGAGAACTTTTTTAGTTGACCTTGATTCTGACGCTTTAAAACCTCACAAATGGGATAATTTGGCAAATGAGAAGCCTGATATTGAAGATTTTTCTGATATTAGTATCTATGAACTTCATATTAGGGATTTCAGGTGTGTTAAAACTTTGCTAAACAGGAAAACAAAAAAGAAAAAAAAAACATAATTTTGGGATTGTTTGTTTGAATCCATACAGCGCTAATGACTCTACCGTCCATCCTGAAGTTCGTGGAGGTTATCTTGCCTTCACTTCTCAGGTAGGTTTTAATCCCCCTATCTTTAATAATTTCTTGCAAAAAAAAAAAAAAAACCTAGCTGTATTAAAGTAGAGCACATATGAAGTAGACAATTAATTTAAAGAACAAAGATACTTCTTTTTTTGTATCCTTTAGTATATACAAAATTCTTTACAGGTTAAAGTCTAACTATTATTTTGTTGAAGGACTCTGCTGGTATACTTCATTTGAAAAATTTATCAGATGCTGGCCTCACACATATCCATCTGCTGCCAACCTTCCAGTTCGGCGATGTTGATGATCAGAAGGAAAACTGGAAGTTTGTGGGTATTAGAAGTTCATTTCCTTCATTCTGATGATTCAAAGTTACCCTTTTCTTAATTATAAAAATTGTATTACTTTGAAAGAACTAAAAGTTAATATTTTTGTGGTTGCCATGAAAAAGATCAGACATGGAGATGCTCGAATCTCTGCCACCAGATTCTGCTGTGCAACAGGAATACATCACATCTATCCAAAATGAGGATGGATACAACTGGGGGTAATTCATGCTCCCTAACTCTTTACAGTTATATCTTGTCACATGATACAATAATTTGTGTTCAAAGTTAATTAAAATTCTTCACCCACATGGATGGAAAACTGATAAATTTTTTGCTCCTTTTTCATTAAAAGTTATAATCCTGTTCTTTGGGGAGTTCCTAAAGGAAGTTATGCAACTAACTCTGATGGTCCATGCCGTGTAATAGAGTTCCGAAAGATGGTGCAGGTTGTTCTTTATATCCCCTGTTGCAATTTTTCTCTAATTATAAGCTATAATTCTTTTAATAATTGATAATTATTGTTAATTATATAATCAAGTGCAGGCACTTAATCGCATAGGCCTCCGGGTTGTGTTGGATGTTGTTTACAATCATTTACATGGAAATGGGCCTGTAGACGATAATTCTGTACTTGACAAGGTTGTTCATTTAACTGTCGGTGTACATTTAAATATTGCAAGTGGCCTAATTTGAATTATTTATAGATTGTTCCAGGTTATTACTTAAGAAGGAACACAGATGGTTTCATTGAGAATAGTACTTGTGTGAATAACACTGCTAGTGAGCATTTTATGGTTGATCGATTAATAATTGATGATATCTTAAACTGGGTAGTCAACTATAAGGTAAAATTACCATGATACCTTTTATGCACTACAAAATTACTTATTTATTACTCTTATTTTCTAATAAAGTAAGTTTTAGGCATTGATCTATGAAGATTAGTCATCTGGTGTGTGTGTGTGTGTGTATTATTGCGTTTATTTATCTTCTTAAGTTTCTAACTACAAACTACATGGATCTCTTACAGGTTGATGGTTTCCGATTTGATCTTATGGGTCATTTAATGAAAAGTACCATGGTAAAAGACCATACGTGTTTCTCTTATATTTTCTGCATCCCATGAACATTTCATGCTTAAAAGATTATACAATTTAAGAGAAAGGTGCAACTATCAACCAAATGTCCTAAATACCACCAATAATGACAACATAGAAAAATCATGTGGGTCCCAAACAATATTATCAGTTTTTATAATCATAACAGTAGAATGGGTAGTAAACCAAAACAAACTTCAAATGATGTGTAACTTCTTTTCCTAACTACAGAGTAGGGTTAAGAACGCGCTTAAGAACTTATCAAAGGACAAAGACAAAATTGATGGTTCAAGTATTTTCATGTAAGTTAGTTAATAGTTTTCTTCTCTAGTCATTTCATTCTATGAATTTGACTTTAATGTTTCTGTTAATTTTTTTTTCCAGATATGGTGAAGGTTGGGATTTTGGTGAAGTGGCAAACAATGGTCGAGGGATAAACGCATCACAATTCAATCTAGGAGGAAGTGGAATTGGAAGGTGACCTTTAATTCTAATGCTCTATCCATTTTCTTTATAATAAACGAAAGCAGTTCTTGTAAAAATGACTGTATTTTAATGTGTAAAGGATTGCTTTATTTTAATTCAGTTTTAATGATCGAATTCGGGATGCATTGCTTGGTGGGTCTCCATTTGGTCATCCTCTTCAACAGGGTTTTCTCACAGGATTATCTTTGCAAGTAATGCTAATGTATCATTTTATTTCTCTCTATTTGTTATTTTATTATGTAGTTGTTAATCTTGTTTAGGAAAAAGATAGTAACTTTGTTCAACGGCAACTTTTTTTCAGCCAAATAGCCATGACCATGGTACAGAGGCTAATGCAGCACGTATGCTTGCTTTATCAAAGGATCATATTCAGGTAAAATTCCCTTCACAAAAGTTGATGACGATGATGACGACAACGATGATGATGACAGTCTTTTCCAATTTGTATAATAGTCCAACCTTATATCGAATCATGTTTTTTAAATTTAACTATTTGCTTTAGTGATGAACATCTTTATATGCTTTGTTTTCAAGGATTTTCTATTTAAACTTTTTAGGTTGGGATGGCTGCAAACCTCAAAGATTATGTGCTGACAAACTGTGATGGTCAAGAGGTAAAGCATGCATCTTAAATGGTAACTATAGTTTGAACATTTATTTCTTGCACTTCAGGTGTATTATTTATCTTAAATTTTTGCATCATCCAACTTTATTTTAAGGTGCGATATCAGCACATCATTTTTAAATGGCTTGATTCGGTGTTATCTTCCATGGTTCCAATGGATAAAATTAACAAAATTAGCTCAAAAGGAAATGGTCAACACGTCTGAAGCCTCCCAGAGTGCAATTTTAATGCATAAACCTCATAAATCATGTTGTTTAAACAATATCTAATAGAAAATATTTAATCTTTTAATTATGTGTTTGATACACCATTTACTTATGGATACAATTAAAGATTTGAACCAAAAGTTGTTTTGGAGTCAAACCAACCATTTTGCCAAATCTAGGATAGATCTTGTTAATTTTTTCACAATGATTTTTTGTCTTAGGTTAAAGGGTCTGAAATTTCAACTTATGGTGGAGCTCCGGTTGCATATGCTTCACAACCAGTGGAAACGGTAAGCCTTTGCCATATTTAGAAAGTGTATATCAAAACTCCTTAATGGCCTACTTACCCCTGATATCTAGCGATTTTCATCTTTCATGCTCAGTGATGATTCTTTCCTTTTTGCAGATTAACTATGTGTCTGCTCATGACAACGAAACCCTCTTTGATATTATTAGTTTAAAGGTACACTAAATTAAGCTTTTACAAAACTAAACGCATTTTATATTCTGTTCTTACTGGTTCCTTCATGTCAAAGACGCCAATGGAACTTTCAGTTGATGAGAGGTGCAGGATAAACCATTTAGCAGCAAGCATCATAGTACTTTCCCAGGTTATGCAATTACTTATGAGAATGTATACTTTTTACTCCGTCCCACAAAATTTGACTTAATGATTATGTAGTTGTTTTAATTAACCTCCATTCACAGAAGATTGCAACTGAGCCAGCACATAGTTTAAGTTGAATGTTTGACTTTTCCTCAAATATCTAAATTCTAACATACCCTGCAAAACTGACAAATGAAATAAAAGAAAATAAACTAATCACGTGGACTCAATTCTATTATTTAATAGTAACCGGAGTAGGCAGCAATGTTAATCTTTAGGTGGAAATTTTCCATGAAAGGAAATGTTGTAATTTATGGTATGGATGAAGTATCTGTTGGTTTTAAATTTGATTATTAACGTGAACTGTCTCAAAAAAATTTCTGAAGGTTAGTAAGTTCTTTTTTGCTGGGTTAATTTTGACTGGTTTACAAGTTTAAGGGCTGTTTTGTTATTTGGAATTTATGTTTTGTTTAATTTAGTTTATTTGGATAGGATAAATAGGCAGAATTTAATTAAGCATTTGTTTATTTGAATTTACTAGAAGATAGGCAGTTGAGTCATAGTATGGTTTGTATTTGTTTAGTTTAAATATGGGTGTTGGGTCAAAAGTTTTAAATGTATGATTCAATTAAAAGGTTTTGAACATATTATTTGATATTCTCATTAACAAAATTAATTGTCAAACTTTCAGGGTGTTCCATTTTTTCATTGTGGAGATGAGATACTGCGTTCCAAGTCTTTAGACCGTGACTCATACAATTCTGGTGACTGGTTCAACAGGTATAAATTTCTATTACCTTTCAGTATCTCCTGTATGAAAAAAGAAATAAAATCCCACTATAAAAAACAAACAAACTTACCCAGTATATTCTCACTTTTTAGTAGGGTCTGGGGGGGGGGGAAGGATAGACACAAACCTTACCCCTATCCCAGTTGGGATAGAGAGGCTGCTCCGAAGGAGTCCCCGGCTTAAAGTTACTGTTTGAAGTTGATCATCCCAACATTTTTAACGTTATTTTCACAAAATAAGTAAAATAACGTTAAAGTTGGTGCAATTTTACTTTGGCCCCTTGAGGGCCCACACATATATACATTATACACCACTTTATAAATTAAATATATATAAAATTCATCTGTTACAGGATAGACTTTAGTTACAGCTCAAATAACTGGGGTGTTGGCCTTCCTCCAAAAGAGAAGAATGAAAAGAACTGGCCATTGTAAGATTTTATTGTTCCAAATTTTAACATTCATTGAAAATTTTAAATTTTAATACTCACTCTGCCATGTTTGACTATTTACAACTTGTATAAATAAAATTTTGACTTTTTGGCAAATGTTTAAAATAACCTTCGATGAACATAAGAGAGTTTTTAGACCAAATTCAATACCATCACTTTGTTTGTAACTTGATGCATTGTTTTCTTGTTCAGAATCAAACCAAGATTGGCTTCCCCGTCATTTAAGCCTCATAAAAGTCACATAATATCAGCGCTTGAAAATTTTCAAAATCTGTTATGTATCAGATACTCTTCAGTTCTGTTTCGTCTGAGGACTGCAAATGCTATCCAGGTCAGCATTACCATTAATTTTGATGTAATCAAATTGGAGAAATCATATGGTAAGTTCAAGGGTAAGAGCCAAAGGTGGAAATTCTAACCCGCATACTTACAAATGGGTTCATTTGGTCAAACGAATAAAACTAAAAGTGGCTAAAATGGGCCTAAAGGGTCCAAAGTCACCCAAAGTGTATTTCTGATGCATGAAAGTATTGTTTTATTAAAAGAATTTGATTATTCTCGAGTTAATAAAGAATTTATAATTATATTTGACACACTGACAATCTGTCCATTATTAAGAACCCATAATCACACGTTGCAACCCAAACATTCACAAAACTTGCATTCAGGAACGAGTGCGATTCCACAACACTGGTCCATCGCATATCCCAGGTGTTATAGTAATGAGTGTTGAAGATGGCCATGAAGGTATTCCAGGGTTGACTTGTCTTGACCCAATGTGAGTGATTTTAATAATATTAATATTTAATCATCGCGCGGCATTCAATCTTTAAATCATGACTTTACGTTTATTCAAAACAGCTATTCATACATTGTGGTCATTATCAATGCTTGCCCGATTGATATCTCATTCACAAGTCCTGTACTATGCGGAAAAGTTCTCCAACTGCACCCAATGCAGGTTTTGCTTTTTTTCTTTTCAGAAATTGATGCAGAACTATATCCTAATTTGTGTTGTCAAAAGCCCTAAAGCGCGCACCTATGCCCTGAAAAGAACCCAGCCCAACAAAAACACCTCTAGAAGGGCTATGTGTTACTGTTTTGAACATTTGGTTTTGGTTTTTGAAGATTTGGAATTGGTTTTGAACATTTGGTTTTTGAAAGAATATTAATTTTAAATGCATAATATATTTTTTTCTCCCCACCTGTGGGTTTCCCCCCTCATGCTATCGCTTTTTATGCTCCTTGGCCTAGGACGAAACCTTTGCACCTTGAGCGCGCCTATCGACTTCGACAGCATAGATCATAATTTGAATTTTAAATGTAAATTTTCACTTTTATTATTTATTTATTTGTATTTATCTTTAAAGTTGCTTGGGTCTAGTATACATATAAGGATTTTCTTTCATTTGATGTTAGTTTTTGTTAATTATCAAATATAAGAATTAAGAACATTCTTCTTGAAACATTTGGTTCAGTTTATCACATTCCATTATCATTAAACTTTGAACCATTTGATCGTTTTCACAACTACTTCAAAAATTAAAACACCATGCTTGTTTAAATTCGTTTCACTAAATATATTTATCATGATGCATTGCTTGTTTGTGCAGATGATGTCAACTGATAATTCAGTAAAGAATTCAACATATGATCCATTGACCGGATGCTTCAGCGTTCCTTCAAGGACATCTTCTGTGTTTGTTGAGCCTCGCAACATTCAAGAATAGATGAAATTCATTACTATAGCTCATCGAAACGAGTTGACTTTTGAGGTCAGTCCTGTTTTATTTTTTAGCTGAATTGATGCATATATTGCTAGATGTCCAACACCAATAAGAAGTTTCTGTGTGTGGTATTTATCATATACTTCAATGTAGTTGAAATAAAATCATGTAAAAATGAAGAAAAAAAAATTCATTTCGACTCTGAAATCAAAACCAGTGTTTTTGACATCAAAACTCAAATTTGTGTACATTCTAAATTTAAACAGAGTATACATGATGTCTTGAAAGCGTAGATTATTTGGTTTTTGATTAGTGGCAGGTAGCATGCCATCTTGATTTTGACTGTTGAGTTGCTTTGAAGCAATACACTGAAAACATGAGTAGTGGAGTGGAGTAAAGGTAACTAAAATTATACCATAAAATTAGTGAGTCACTTCACTTAAAATCAATGATTTATACGAGAACTGTGATACAATCTGAATTATATATATATATTTGTGAGTAAAACTTTGTTAATAAAGTTACATGTATGGATTTCTAGTAAGGACAAAAATAATTTAGAAGCTTTACAAGCTCCATATAAGAGTTTACAATTAGTATATATATATATATATTTCTTTAATAACTTTTTTTTATCAAAGAAATATATAAGCAAATTAGGTGTTATAGATGCAGGGTTTTTTTTTTTTTTTTTTTTGAATAAAATCTTAGTGTTTATATCCAAGAAAAGAAGTTAAACACACTAATTCATGTATGCTGATGATATTCTTAATAAAAAAAACATTGCATTTTTTATTCCTTACATAATCAGGGTTTGTTGCCAATGGTCTTCTACCTGGTGGTTATCCCGTTAATTTTCCAGTGTTAGGCCTTAGGATTTTAATTTAAGTTAAAACATATTTGTTGAGTCAATGTCAAGAAGTTTACTTAATTGTAAGGTTTCTCCTTAGGTGGAGTGGGCTTGGGCGTATGCCTCAAAGGGTCAAATTTAAGGAGACGGTTGAAATCTTATCTCAGATATATATTTAAACTAGGTTAAATCCCGTGTGTTACACGTGTTGAATAAATTGAATAGTATGTACTTTATAATAAAAAAAAGTAATGTCTATAAAAACATGTTTATTGCATTATTTCAATAAACATGTGTATTACACAAATTGAATAAAATAATTATAATTTATTAACACTTACAGTTGATAAGATGTATTATTAAAAATATAATAAATATAAATTTTGTTAAGTTAATTTTTATAATATATTTTTTAAATTGTGCACTAACATTTCTATGCATTTAATAAATATTAACTTTATTAAAATATAAAGTGTCTTTTAGATATTTTTTTAACATAGTTAAATTAAATCGAATTACATTTAATATCAAAACATATGAAAAATTACGAATTAACTTAGATTTTTTAAGAAAATAAATTGATATAATAATTGGTAAAATTTATTAATTATTACTATTAATAAATGATTGTTAATAAATGAATTAATATTCTAAATTTAAGGTGAGAAAATATAGTAAAACATGACAAGTGGCAAGAAAAAACCTTTATTTATTATATAAGATAGATAGATTTAAGCCAAGACATATCTGTTGAGTCAATGTCAAGAACTTTACTTAATTGTAAGGTTTCTCCTTAGATGGAGTGGGCTTGGACGTATGCCTTAAAGGGTCAAATCTAAAGGAACGGTTGAAATTTTGTCTTAAATGTATGCGTTCCAAGCCGATAAAAAAACATAACCAGGGTTTGTCAAGATTGTATAGGTAATATAAATATGATGAAATAAAATCTTTTACGAGGTGGGGGGAAGGTGATGGGAGGTTATAAAAGTGATTCTTTGCTTGGCCTAAAACCTACCATCACGCCTCATTTGGTGCTTTTTTTACTACGTGCCCCTCACACACACAACACCAACCAATGTCTCAATAATTCATGTTTGCACACTCTGGGATGCATCTAACATTCATAGATTTGGTACGGCTTAAAAGAGATTCTGCAATCATTGAATTTTTTTTATTACCATTCTCACATCCTTCTCTAATTTACTTGTAAAGCTACGTTTTTTTTTTATTTTTTAGTAACGTTCGAACACACACCGTTTGGAAGTAACACTTTTTCATCAAAACTTGATATACAATCAATAAATTATTATTATATTTAAAATTCTGCGTGCTATTATTACCACTATTATTATTTTATATTACATTTGACAAAGTCGTTTCTTTTTTACTTTTTGTTAGTTGATCTCAGGTTGCTGTATTTAAATAAACTTTCTTTTTAGTTATTTTTTCTGTATGAATTTTGTTCCATTTTTTTTTTCTTGCTGCCCTTTAGTACTTCGTTTTTTCTTTTATATAAACTTAGTCTCTAACTAAAAGTTTTAAAATTTATCGCTAACGTATGCCTGTTTACGATTGCTACGATTTAGGATTTTACCTCATGGTTACAACCGTTCTGACGTGTTATTATATATGCTTGTTGATATACAATTAGATGCATGTATTTTGATATTCGGAATTAAATGATGTTATTTCTATCACTAAACCTCAATATTCAATACTTATTATTATATAATGAAGTAAAAGGGACAAAATAGTGTTTATGGGTCATGCCACAAAGTTGCGTACTTGCGCGTATAGACAAAATTACACCAATGACCAATGACATTCACATTTTATTCCCTATTGGATGTCATAAATTACTAAAGATCTTATTATTATATATAAATCACCTTCATTTTTTAAAACCTTTTATGTCACATATCTCAGTATATATATCTTTATTCATATATATATCTTTATTCAACTAAAAATATATATCTTAATTCCATTCTAATTAATTTTTCTTTCTGTCACTTACAAAGTATAAAGAAAGATGATTGAGAACAATAGTAAATCCTAAATGTTATCCATATTTTTTTTTCTTTCAAAATTTCACATTGGGTGTGAACGAAAACTTAACTTTTTCTCAAATTGCATGGATCAAATTGATATAAAAAAAACGTGAATGCTCTGAACATCATTTGCCACTTAAAACTAAATAAACACATCAGTTATCCCTTTGTCACATTATATTCCTACTTATCGATCAAAAACACTTGCCTTTACTTCAACATAAACAATGCTAATTTGATTGCCACCTTAGCGTTTGTATCCACACGGATACAACGTTGAAGGTGCTCTATGAGTCTGACATGATAAAATTATCAATTTGAGCAATCAGATTGATTTTGGTAGTAGTTCTGTTTTTATATATAATTTTCATATATATATATATATATATATGAGAAAAATCAAATAAGAAGTCTATTTTGCTTAAGAAGGCTAAAAATTATTTTTAAATCTCGAAAACCCACCTAAATGAACTCCGATTGAACTCATTTTGATGGTGTTGGAATCGTCTCATCGAACCCTACAATATTAGCTTTTAAGTTTTAACTTTAATAACTATTTTTAAAGTTTAGATCTTAGGCTTGGTTTTTGACTTTTTAGGTTTTCTCTTTAGGTTTATGGTTTGTTTTTAAAGTTTTGGTTTTAGTATTTGGGTTTATTGTTTACAATTAGTTTATATTTTTAAGGTTCAACAAGCCGGTTCCAATGATGCAAAAATAAATTCAATCAGAGTTTGTTTGGGTCGGTTTTCTTGTTTTTGAAAATCCTTCTTAGCCTTCTTAGGCGAAATTGACTTTTTAGGGGAACCTTTCTCTCTCTCTCTCTCTATATATATATATATATGTATGTATATGTATTCCAACACAATTTAATTATTTATTTTTTCATCTTCGATTCTAGAAAGTCACTGAAATGAGTAATCAATTGGATTGAGTGAAGTTAAGCTACATTATAGTCCTAAAAGTCTAAAACCACGTCTTTGTGATGGTATTTAGTGAAGTTGAAGCAAATGATTGTGGGATTTGGAGGGTTTACTTTCTGCTTAAAAAATTATAGTGTTTACATAACGTGGGTGGTTGATTGCACATACAATAATAATTCATTATATATGCAAATATTTATTTATTAAGATATCATTGACTTAAATATAATTTAAAAAGGAAAATTTGAATTAAATTAGGATAGATTTAATAGTTTAATCATTAATGATTGTGAAGGCTGGTTCGTATCCGTTGGGTGACATTTTCCCTGTTGCACTCAAGGATACACTTCTTTAAGATCACATTGTATAGTTGCAATGAATTTTAGAAATCAAAGACTTTAATTATCATATTACACTTTAGTTTTGTTATATCAAGCGGAAAATACCTTTCAAATCCATTTAATTATTTTAGTTTTGTTACATCAAATTCAATATTTTTAGAATCAGACCGGTTATTAAAATTACAATTATAACTGTTTATCGTTTCAACACGCATGGTTGTTCTCAAAATTTAACACGTTAGCAAAGTGAAGAGACAAACATCGATGGTTTAACGTAGGTAGCGTCAAGTTTGTTTAAAAGTACATGTTATTTCATTGACGGTTCATTGTTTCAACAAGTTGGGTCGTTCTCTAAGTCTATATCATGTTAATTATTTCATTCAACAAACTGAGTCGTTCTCTGAATCTGACATGTCGTTAGCTTGTAACTGAATTTACAATATCAACAATTTCTAACTTAACAGGTTGCACTACACGATCTAGCTTTTAAATTGATCAATAAAATCATTTGTATAAATAATAACCATAAGAGAGCTATGGAGATATGCGAAGGTGTGACTCCACATGGTCTTTTTTTTTAACTAACATTTTGAACTTTTTTATATTATATTCAACTAGGTTAGAACCTCGTCTATTACACAAGTTGAATAAAGATATAGTTATCAATGAAAGTTTAGATCCTATAAAATAAATTTTTAATATAAAATACGATTACCTTTTCGTGTAATTTAATACCATAACTATTGAAATAATAATATTATTTTTTTTAAATACTAACTTTTTTCATGTTCTTTTCTTTAAACATTTTGGTTTAAATAATTTTTTTTAATTTTATATTTATATAATTTATTTTTAAAAAAAAGTGCATTTTTTTAAAATTAATATATTTTAATTTAATAAAATATCTTTTTTATTTTAAAAATGTAAAAAAAGTATACTTAATATTTAATATGAAATATATTTAATAAGAAAGAGAGACGAGAAATCAAATTTGAGATGCTTTAGGAATGTATCTTTATATAATATTTTTCAATAATATTTTTTATAACAAAAACATATATAATACGCGATCAAATTTTTTTAGATTCATTCAACCCAAATAAAAATTAATCTGTTGTTATCTCAATTATATATAGTCGATCTTTATTATATATATACGGATTTATTTCTAATACTTACATAGAACATCCGAGATAAGTTGCAAAATTAAGAAAACAGTTAAGATAGGAAAAATAGAAGTGGATAGTCCGTGTAAACAGGCTAGCAAAGTAGGAATAGAGAGTGGTGGTGAAGTAATGGCTTGCCTTGCTTTTCTTCCAACCCTCATGGAATCTCTCCTGCATTCACTCTTATGCTTTGTATTCAAGTGTTACTATATATAATACAATATAATATAATATACATAACTTTTCATTGATAGTAAGCTAGAAAATATATAGAAAATCCGTTTTAAATCTTTTACATATTGTTAAGTTAGTGATACCTAGACTACATAAAAACAACAAATATACACAATGACATCTCACGGATTAGTAGAGTATGGGAGTTAGATGAATGTAAATATTACCCCTATCCTAATGAGATAAACAGGTTTCTTCTAAAGAAAACCTAGCTCAAAATGATGCAAAATTGCTATTATCATTATTATATTTACTTTTTACAAATATTAGGGAGAAACACAAAAACTTATTAGGAGGTTACTCATCTCTAGTACTACTCTCCTAGATCAATAAGAGAGGGGTACATAACTTTGTTCCATGTACATGTCACTGCATGAAGACTAACTTAATAAACACAATGAAATCATTATGTACAAGTGTTAGAAACATTTTTCTACGGTTTTAAACATATTTGTGGTTTTTAAATTAACATAATAATGCATTCATACATATATGCACACATGTGTGTGTAACATATAGATATAATCTTCTTATATATAACGCATATTAGAACCACATTGATTTATTTTAAGAGATCATTAATGTAGCTCTTTGATAAAATGTGTAATAGCCGTTTGTCAAAAATTCAAAATATCAATAGAGCTCACAACAAATATTGATAGCGCCATCAGGATAGAGACAAGTACCTTTAATTTTATAAATTAATAAATAACTATAATTGTCACGCATGAAACAAACCGGCCTTTTGTCTTCAATAGAATTTAGAAAATCGATCTCAATTGATACTAAATTTATAAGTTTTGAGGGTCGAAATGAACCAACAAAATATTTCCATGATAAATGCAAAAATATATACTTGTCATTTTAAATTATTAACTTTATTACAAGCTAAAATCAATTCGAATATATAATTTTTTATTTCTATTAATATTATTACACATGTATCACTTTCTTATTTTATGTGTTTGTATAAATTCACGTGACTTTAGATGTTAACATTAGTGTAAGAGTATAAATCTTACACTAGTGTAAGTTTTTAGATAAAAAAAAATTTATACCGATGTTAACTTAGAAAGAAATGTGAATTTACACATACATTTAAAACAAGAAAGTGTTGTACATATATTATAGAATTATTTTAAAATTTGGTTGAAGCTTTCGTGTGTGCATATATATTATATAGCGCATATTGCACGTTGTGGACGTACTTGTGGTTCAATCATCTTGATCGCTCCAACATAATAGGCAGTTGCCCAGTCATGTATGTCGCCACTTGCATCTTTTTTTCATGTTTTTTGATGACATATGATGGGATAACAACCTTGCTAACTTACTTATCAGCTTAACTAAGGTATGACAGTGGGGTGACGACTGGCATGATAGATCTACATGTGTACCAGTTTCGAAACCGTCGAATGCGAATAAGCGTGAAAGGAACAAAGATAATATTGAATGGACCTTAACTTATCTATCAAACTTTATGGAAATAATAGTAGTAAACCATTTATACCAAAAAGGAACTAGTAGCAAGAAATAAAAGATCAGGATACGTTTAGCACTAAAAAAAGAAAGGAATGAATCTGGAAGGGCATAGACTCGCATGACTTCTAGCATTGTAAAGGAACTTAACTTATCTGAGAGAGAGAGAGAGAGAGAGAGAGAGAGTCAAACTCTTGTTTTTTGTATTAACATTTGAGTTTTCTGATGTTTCTGCGTACAACTGAATGTGTTTTCAAATTTTACGAAGTAGTGACACTTGGTTATATGATAGAGTAGGCTCAAGAGTTTTACAACATACTTGCTGCTAATTTTGTGTTGTTTTTTTATCTATATTTAAATGTCTTAAAATCATGTTTGTTGCATCTTTAAATATTTCAAAATCATGTTAGTTGAAGTTGTCGGAACACATCGGCTGGTAAACTCTAAGCAACTTTAATGTCTTTAATCAATCACACAATTCAATTGTTATGATTTATAATTTCTGACATGTCTATCATATATGCATAGAATAATTATAATATTTATAATTATAAATATTATAATTTATCTATTCATATATGATAGACATGTCGGAAATTATTCTATGCATATATAAACTGATAATTCATGATAATAAATTGGTTAACAATAGGTTGTTTTAAATTTAGGCTTACGATAACAACCCCAAACCATGCGTAAACCCAAAATAAAAAATTATTAACCTGAAATTTTAAAAAAAGAAAACAACCGCAAAATCAACGTTTTAAGGGAGACGAAAAGCAAATTACAACTTTTTTTTAACTCTACAAACTATCAACTTTTGAATTCGTATATGTAAATTCATTAAAGTTACAAAGTTTACTTTTTCTATAATTTCCATTAAAGGGTATGATATGTGTGTGTATATATCAAACAATTTGGAGTGAATAATATCGACAAATATATATACATATACACCAAAAGGGGATGTTCAATTAAAAATCATTCCTACTTAAGAAGTAAAGGAACCATTTATAGTCACAAGTTTAAAGGTATAATATAATTTCTCCTACTTTAAATAAAAATTACTTATATATCTTTTAAATCATGTAACTATATATAAATATGATTCTTTTAATTTTTTATAACTTGTTGGTTTTTAATAAAATGAATCCCTACACCAATATATCTGCATATACACCATCACATCTTAATGGGTTAAGCAACTCAATCAAAGGTTTACTGCCTTCAAATTCCTATGGTCTTTAATTTATACAAATAGTTTCATATATAATAAGTTCCATTTATAAAATATATACTATCTTGATTGATATTCAAGCAAACTTTAATAATGTACTTGTGAGTATAAATCTAACTCATGTTGATAAAAAGGTCTTAAACATGTTTTGTCGACGTGTTAACTTTTTTTTTTTGAACGCCATTTGATCTCAACGTGTGCACCACTGATTTTCAGGCCACGTCACCAAGGTCTAGTTACCATGACCTCCGTTGAGACCCCACCACTACTCCAGGAGGAAATCACACCGGAAAACCCCTGACCTCCCAAGGACCCCTATTTTGTCTTGGAAGAGATTTGAACCCGTGACCTCCCACAGAGAGACCAAGGGGGTAACCATTAGGCTAGAAGCCCTTGGTTTGTTGACATGTTAACTCATTTAACACTAAAATATCTATCAATAGATTGTGTCATAAATTACCAAAAATACCTTACCATCTCTCTCCACCGTTCTCTCTCTCATCCATGATCCACCCACCTACGTAAGCCTATCTATATAAATATTCACCACCACCTCTTAACTACTCTTCTTCTAGCTTCAATCCCATTCCATTCCATTCCATTCCTCTTTTACCAATTCCTCCCTCTTTTTTGGGTGGAGTGGAATTCAAGCTAACCAACCACCCATGGATCCTTCCATTCCACAACAAACCACCACCACCGTCGCTTCTCAAAACGACGGTGGACCTGGTGGGCCTGATGACGGCCCCACCAGCGTCGTTAAGGGCAAACGTACAAAACGTCTTAGGCCCACCATTCCATCCTATTCTTCCTCCTCCTACAATGCCCTCAACTCTTCTCCGGCATCATATTCTGATTTTCCGGCGACCAGCATCACCGCCGAAGACGAAGATACCGCCAACTGCCTCATTCTTCTCTCCAAAGGCCACAATGTTTCTGTCTCTCCCCGGAATGGTAATAATATCCACGAATTCTCCGGCTATAAGTTTAACAGCAAAAGATACATACAGACATCCACGGACGCCGCCGATGGAGTCGCCGGAATTTATGTTTTTGAGTGCAAGACGTGTAGCCGGACGTTTCCGTCGTTTCAAGCTCTCGGTGGCCATAGAGCGAGCCATAAGAAACCAAGAATCAATGAACCAGACAAATCGAAAGTACCGTTACAAGCGGTTTCTGACGAAGATGAACCTTCAAATCAATTCCAATGGAAGAAAAACAATTCTTCATCTTCTTCATCACTTTCTTTGCAATTAAACACCAAGAAATTATCATCCTCCAAGCTTCACGAATGTTCGATCTGTGGCGCGGAGTTTAACTCCGGACAAGCATTAGGCGGCCACATGCGTCGGCACCGGGCGGCTAACGGTAACACCGCCAACATCTCAGCCGCCGTTACCGCCACCAATACCACCTTGTCATTGATTCCTTACAGTCGTCCTGTTACCGTGGTGATGGATGATGATCATGATGGTCATAAGTCAAGGAATGTTGGTTTGTGTTTGGCTTTGGATCTTAACCTTCCGGCACCATCGGAAACCACCGTGCATGTCTCCGATCAAGATCAACGCCGGGAATCGAGCTTCAAATTCACGACCAATCAGAACAAACAACAACCGTCCGTTCATTTGTCTGCTGTTCCAACATTAGTGGATTGTCATTACTAAAACAAAGGTGCAAATCTTAATTTTCTTGATTTTTTTTTTACATTTTGTATTTATTTAATTACACATTTAATTTGATCATGTGAAGGTATGTGAAATTGTCTAACATACCCACAAATTTCTAATTCTTTTTAATAACTGATGAATTCTTTGGATTATTTAATTAAATTGTTGATAACTTGAATCTCTATATACATATATTTTTTTTATCTTTAAAACATTGATTTTTTATTTTTTTTTATGTTGGCTTTTGAGTTTGTAGAAAGTGGAATTCCTTTCTTGTTCCTGTCTATTTTAGTTTCCTTGTATTCCAAGTTAGTGAAAGAGGTTGATAAGGTATTGCATTACCATCATAATCAAAAAGTCAAAAGGGATTTTTCTCCGTATGTATGTATGTATGTATGTATGTATGTATGCGCCTATACGGGTCCCTAACTAACATAGGTGTCCCTTAATTAATCCAGTCACTAGCTAATATGTTTTTTTTTCTTAACCGGCTCAACTTTAGAAATCACCTTGAATATTGATATTTGAGTATTTGACCCAAGGATGGCTTTATTTGGTTGAAAATCACCTGTTATGGAATTGCATTACATCTAATCCATTTTAAAATTAACTTAAATAATTTAACTTGAATATAAAATATTCAACCATATTTCTAACAATTGTACTTTCAAAACATTTTTACTTTCTGGTAATGTGAACATGCTGTCTTCTATAATGAAAATATATTTTTGATTTTAATACAGGTATATAAGTTCTTAACTCGATACTAATATACCTGTCATAAAGTATTTTTTTTTTTAAATTGATCACGAGTTTCGGGTTTTATTTATCTGCAATCCTTAGGGGTTGAATCGTTTAAAAGCTAAAAGTGTTTATCTCGCTAAAAAACACCGTTAAATTGGTTAGAGAATCTTAGGGGGTGTTTGGTACAGAGAATGGAATTGTAGAGAAATGGAATAGAGAAATGGAATTGCAGAGAAAGGGAATTGGTCTAGAGAAATCCAATTCTCCGCTTTTTTTAGAGAAACAAAATCAGAGAAATGGAAATGGTTTATTTCCATTTCTCACCTCTTTCTTTCATAAACAAACAAGAGAATTCTTTCCAATTCCATTTCTCACCCCTCAATTCCCTCTACCAAACACCCCCTTAAGTCTTAACCATTAAGCTTCAAATAAAGCCTAAATGATTCAAATTTTTTACTCATTTATCACTTAATGAAATAAACAATCACTTCGTAATTTGAATCGACTTTTTGACAACCTTTTTTAGGGGTAAGTTAAATTCAGTAAAATTTTAATCAAATATAGCCATAATTAATTAATTAACCATTTCCGAGTTTTCTGATATTTTTATTAACCTTGAATTACATACACACAAAAAACGTTTTTGGCTTTGTTCATTTGGTTACTGTTCACTTTGGGGCGAGAGAGTTCAAAGGCAAAATGGTTACTCATTTGCTGCATAATTTTAATAATTTTTATTTTTAATTTTTGATTTATATGAGTAAATACATAATCTAGATAATATGTGTAATCCTACGGTTAAATTTAAGCTTATGTTTTTGTCTCTAGATGTCTTTCTCTTTGGTGTTATTTATATATATATTTTTCTATCTCCTATTAATAATAATGTTAAAAATATATTTTTATAAAATGAATCTTGAAACGAGCATGAATATTTATTATATTATCGTGATTGTTTGTACATTATAATCAGCTTTATTATTTTTAAACAACTCGATTAATAATTTATTTCAATTTTATCTAAAAATTTTTGAATTTAAACTTTTTTTATAAATGAAATTATATAAACATTCTATAATTTTTAAGTCGTTTATACTAATTATTATTTATTTTTTTATTTGTTATTTTTTCTATCTTTACATCTTGAAGACCATAAATGTTCGATCCACTCATAGCTTGATCTTAAGTTTTTTCCCCTTTTATTATTTAAATAAGTTAAATCATGTGTATTACACGGGTTGAAAACTAAAATATTATATACGTTGTAAGAAACTTGTTTTAAATAAAACTTATTTTTGAAGAAATATTATTTTTTACAGAAATTAATTTGTTGCTATAAGTGCAAGATTAAAATATTTCTTATTTTTTTAAAATATTGATTATTTGAAAAATGTCAAATTTTGTAAACTATTATCGAATTGTGTTTTTTAATAAAATATTTATTTTGAAATTTATTAAAAACTATTTTTTTAAAGATATAAAATAGTATCAGTCATTAAATTTATAAATATTTAATAAAATAAAGATTAATTATTATTTAATATGAAAAAAATAATTGAAAATATAAAGAATTGACATGTGTCATTAATGATATAAGAATTTGACACTGACAATAGAAATCTAACAACTTGACATGTAGGGATGGCAAAAAAACCCGCACCCGACGAGTTTACCCGAACCCGCTACATATGGGACGGGTATTTCCAAATCCGATGGGTATTGGGCCGGGTATGTGATCAATTTTTCCAATTTTCACGGGTATGGGATGGGATTGGGATTTGTTCATATACCCGTTTATCCTGCACGATTATATATTCTCGTTTACCCAATTATAAATACTCATTTATATGCATTTGAAGTATATAGAATTTGTTTCTTTTTTATTCTTTATAAACTTTAGAAATTGTGCATATAATTTGTTTCTTTTTTATCTTTGTTTTTTTTGTGGCAACTACAATATTTTTTTTGAACCATTTTGGTAATTATCATTTTTTGGTTATATTGAACAATGACAATCAACTTATGACATTTTGAAATTTCATACTATTTTATATATTAATAGTTTGTTCTTGTCATATTTAATATATAGTTTTTGGTTATAAAAAAATAAATTTATTATTAGTTACCCAATACCCGACGTGATTTAAACCCGTTATTCTCAACAAGTATTTTTAGCTAAACCCGCCGGAATACCTTAAACCTGCCAGGATATCCGATACCCGATAGATGCCCGATGGATTTTGGGACGGGTATGAGACATATTTTTATAAACGGGTATGAGACTAATATTTCTCAAACCCGGCCCATTGTCATCCCTATTGACATGTGGCAAAAATAATTTTTGTTTATTAATATAGAAATATTACAAATTCTTGTATTATGTAATTTGAGGGGTTTTGTTGTCTTTCTTTTTTCTTCTTTTTCTACCTTTTTGTTCTTCTTTTTGCTTTTTTTTATTATTTTTTACTATTTAACTAAATAATAATAATTTTAATTTTAGGCTTCTTTCAGTTTATTTTTCTTCAATACGAACTTCTGTTATATGATATTTTATGTCATTTCGAATGTCGATTCTAAATGTTGACATGACATAAATTTTTCATTAAAAAAAAGAGTCATGTTTACTATTCTGGGTTTAAAATATAAGGCTATCCACAGCGGTCACCCTACTGAAAATCCCTCCCCACTGAAGTTTCTTGCCACGTCATCACCCTACTGAAAACCTTAAAACCACACAGTGGTCACCCTACTGAAAACCCTTTCCCCACTATTCCACATCATCATCAACATTTAAACTGATTTATGGAGAGCTCGGTGACGTGGCCCAATCAGAAAAGGGGATACACAGCGGGGAGCGGGGGCCGTGGAAGGGTTCTTGTCGGGAGCCGTTGGCATGGGGGGCGGTGTTCCCGCTAGTGGCCGCGGAAGGGAGCATCACGCTGAGGAGGGCAGGGCAGGGCTGCGGTGGTCTAATATATCATATATGTGTATTGAAACTCATAATGTGACGCAAATGGCACATGCAAATCATATCATTTCTTAGCTTTTGTCATGGTGTTAGTATCATGCTCCTTGAAAATGCCCATATTCACAAGCCACCATCTTCAATCCGGAAAAATTAAGTATAATACTACCTATAATATTCTAAACAATATCACAACCTATAAGTCACCTTAATTGCAAACCAATTCATTACGATCATGAACAAATTAATTATAAAATAATCAAATTTATTGCTGAAATCTAAAGTTTTCTCAAAAGAATGATTCAATTAACAGATCGATTGATTCTAACATGATATCTTTAATTTTAAGCTTAAAATGCCATCAATGGTCGTATACATATATGTAATTATAAAATTACACAGATGATCAAAAAGATGAAGAGAGTATAAAACCTGTACAGAGAAAACAAACATGAATGTGTTACGTTACAGACATGAAAACACAAAAAGGTAGTATATAACTTTATTTATTAATTAACCTGTTTATCGAGATGATTGTTGCCGGAGACGGCTTTGGCGGCACCGGTGTTGGCTTTGGTGCCGGCGGAGGAATGACGGATCCTGAAACCATGACGGTGGTTATATAAAATAAATTAAAATAATATATGACGGTAAAATAATTGACAAGATGAAATACGGACCGCAAAACAGAAGATTGGACGGGGGCTCGTGTTCTTTAGCAGGATTCGGGTCAGGGTCGTAGACCCTGATATAAAGCTCTTGGCCAAGGTACCAATGCTTCAAGATTTGTGAACGTAGGTTCCACATTCCAGGGTTGTCTAGATATGCATAAACCGCGGTCCATCCTCTCGGATAAACTTGAACCGTTGATCGAACAACTGGATCATAAAGATTATACGTTGATCGCACATCAGGCGTCCACTCTCCATCGCCAAACCTATAAATTACCAAATAAGTTGTAACCAAAACATGTTATAACCAAAGCAGACTCAAATTGTTATTAATTTGTATGATTATACAAAATAAGTAATAAATAGACAGACAGACAGATATATAGATATACTGACCCTACAACGTAGAACCCAAAACCATCGAGATGCCAAGTATCGATATCTTTCAAGTTGTTTTTGAATACGATTTCAAGCCACCCATTGTGGGTCCCAGAGACAACAAAAGTACCATAAGTGGCTAT
The DNA here is from genome assembly GCA_009363875.1 of Mikania micrantha. NCBI lineage: Eukaryota > Viridiplantae > Streptophyta > Magnoliopsida > Asterales > Asteraceae > Mikania > Mikania micrantha. Next base: position 271,630 of record SZYD01000192.1, on the reverse strand, counting down.
GGGATAAGATGAGTTAGCTGGGTATGCATCGAGTTGGTAAGTGCCTGTGCCGTTCTGATAGTAATCGGCTAGTTTCAAAGCGGTGTTGGGAACATGATATGATACGTTATTGACGGTGTAACGAACTTCACGATTGATTTCAGCTAACGATCCTTGGAGAATAAATGTTTGAGACAATGTAACATTTGACACGTTAAATGTTCCTTGTGGGTTTGGTCTGGCTGCCCCCGCGGTTAAGTTCCATCTGTGTGTGTCGTAGTTAGTAAGCGAAACGGGGATTGTTAAATTAAACTAAAATTAAAATTAAAATTAAAATTAAAATTAAAAGGTGTTTTGTTGTCTACCTTATTGACTTGGCTTGGTTAACTGAAAAATTAACGTCAAATGGATCAGGGCCGACTGGTAATGGGCCTTGGACAGGTGTGGTAGATTCTTCATAATGTAACACTCCAACACCAACTAGGCTACTAGATTCGGATGTGTTAACCATTTTAGGGCTTGCCACAATGTAATAGTCAGCCTCGGGTTGGTTGGTTGTTATCAAAACCGAGTAGGATTGGCCTACGTGTATGTCGATTGAATCTAACATTATTTGGCTTGTATATGACCCCTCTGTCTCAACTAGGAGCATTTGATGATTTTGAATCCTGAAATTGATGCTCCATTGCGTTCCAACATTTGATATCCTTATTAAATATGTTTCATCTTTAAAAAAATTCATAAAACTATAAGTATAAAACAGACAGTATAAAAAAAATATATAATCATCTTTAACCATTTTCATTAATTACCTTCTACCACAACAATTGTCCAATTTGATTGTGGGTAACGGCTACGTCCATTCAAAAGCATTGACTTCGGAAGCAGGTCAAAATGTGACTTTCTCAAAGACGAACGAATGTCCTGTAAATTTAACAACAACAAAAAAAAAACGTTTTAACAAGATGGAGAGAACAACTAATGTCCCACTATGATCAAACCAAATAACATGGATGTGTAATTTTAATTTATTTTTACCTTGAAACTCTCATTGTACCAATCTCCGACAAGAAGATCGAACTCGCCACGTGGTTTTGGAAATGGAATCGGGATCACGACCCGGTTGTTGACTCGGATCGGGCCAAAAGCTCCACCAGCCTTTTGGAAGTTGATGGAGGGGAAGTAAGAGAACGTGCCTATTTGATCCTTTACAGTGAACACATAAGTCCAATTTAAACCGGGTTGGATCGGACAGTTAGTACCCGACACCCCATCTTGCCATGAGTTTAGCCTTTGTTGTATGCCATTCCTGAAATTTTATTCACAGCTCGTTTTATTAGACGGGCCTTGCCTATGCCCTATTAGTCTATTACTATACTCCCTTTCTACAAGCCCATAGGTGACAGCCCAGTCATTAAAGGGCCTGGACTTGATTTCAAAGACCAAAAAAAAAGAGCTACTTCTCTTTATTATGTTTTTATGATTATATAAATTTTTTTATGATTTTATGATTATAGTTATATATATAACAAAATATATGTTGTGCATTACTTTTATTATAATTTTACATATGATATTTTTTATTATGTAATTATATACTTACGGATAAAATAAAGTTTCATATCCGCATATATAGTAAGCTCAATTAAACACGTGAGCCTAGTTAAGCTTGGTATGTGAAACCTAAGCATTTACATCCCTTACTTACTAAGTTACTATACCTTTTTCCACTTTAACGCTATGTTCCCGAATATGAAGGAAACAAAATGAAAGCAAAAGAAAATAAAACAAAATGAAGAATATTTCCTAGTTTTCCTTTCATTTCTGTTCATTTCCTCCCTTTAGTGAAACTCGAGAACACAACTCTTCTTATTTTTCTTTCCTTTCATTTCCTTTTTTTCCCTCTCGTTAAGTGAACTAGGGAACGTAGCGTAAATGGATAACATACCAGGTGATGAGAAGAGGTTCGCCCATGTTGTTGAAGACGTTAACATGTATAACGTCGTTGGTGGTTGCGTTAATCAACGGGCCAGGAAACATACCGTTGATAGTTATGACCTGTATTAACAAGAAATAACTAACAAAAATATTCTACAACAATCATAAAAGAAACAGACAGTTATCATACCGGTTGATCAACCGATATTGGTTTGATCGTCGTGTCAATATTTACTTGCCACTCATGAAAAATGTCATCGGCATTGACAAGAACAAGTAACAGGGTCGTACAACTAACACACACGATCTGCCAAAATCGGCGGTACACGAGAGCCATGTCACAAGCAATCTATATATACGTGTGTTGAGTTTTGAAGGAAGAAACATGTAGAATCGAGGGTCATATATTCGAATGGTTGTGTGATAATATGGACAAAGAAAGGGAGATGTGGTGAGAATTTCATAGCCGAACATAAAAATGAACCTCGGCTTCGGATAAATCAAAGTAAAACAAGAAGCATTTGTTTTATAATTGGTGTAGTATAGTAATAGTCGTATGTCCTTTTGTTTATTTAATATTCATATTTGGGTCTTGCTTAGTCTAATCTAGAGGTGGCCAACAAAACCGGTTATGGAACCGGAACCAACAATCCGAACCGAAACCGGAACCCGTCATATCCGAATCAGTGGGTACAAACGGTTCTGGATTTTCGGAGAAACCGAAACTGGTTATTGACTTTGTTGACTAGAACCATTCGGAACCAGAACCTGTCCCGGTTCCAAAAAACCCGGTTTGGCTACCTTTAGTCTAATCTTTTCTGCTCCTGGGCACTCCTGTTTTTAGAGTTTTTTTTAACATATATTTATAGTTTTCGAAGCAATTTCGTTTGCCATGAAAATATTACTGGATTTGATGTATTGTGAAACACATCTGTTTTTCCATCTGTTTCTATTGAATTTCTGTACAGTTTTATTCGTTTTTAGAGTCGATTTTAGCAGGTTCTTCACAATTATGTAATTTCATGCTTGCAGTAATAAACATGCTTATTCGGTGCAAAAGATCAAGAAAACGAGCTCCCGGTTGGATGAAGACGGACCCGAAGATAAAAGAAGTCAAAAACTGGAAAAATACATTGTCGCGTACCGCGACAACTTCAAGAAACCCTGTCGCGTAGCGCGACAGGTGGAAAATTACCAGAATACCCCTTTTAATGATGACGGGTTGACCCGACTAAATTGTCGGGTAACGAGACACCTCGCGTAGCGCGAAGGGTTACTGGATAACTGTCGCGGTACGCGACAGGGTTAAAAACGCAGAAATTCGAGTTTTATTGATTTTGAAACGGCAGACTCGGGATTATTGGATTCTGGACGATTAGAAACGATCAGGGAGGCGACTAGAGGCTGGAGGAGGAGATTGGAGTCGATCTTAATCATCGAGAAGCCTTAGACGAGTGATCCGAAGGGTGTAACGTGATCGGTTTATTTTGTTTCTCTTGTTTCTCATGTTTTCTTACATTAAACAGATTATGGGTTGTTTTCATATGATGTTTCTTGGCTAAACTTTTAGAACTACTTGGGTTAGATGATTATGTATGTTTGATTTTGGTTTATTTCGGTGTTGGAACATTATGATGTGATGGATTTATGATTTAAAGATTTGGTTTTGAATATTGGATGTGTACGTGTGTCTTTGGTTGTTAAATGATTGATATTATGTTCCTCATGTGTCTTGGTGATTGTCTGTCGCGAAATAGGTGCATGCTAGAATCAATTACTGTGTGTTTTTTATTAGTGGATGAGTTGCTTCGGCCGAGTGATTCATAGGAATGTTTTATCAAGATTTAAACAGTTAAGATGTGCAACTTGCTTCAATAGCTGTGAGGTGAGAAGTTGTCGATAAGTCTCGGATGTTGGATTTCTAGTTAGAGTCTTTGTGAGAAGATCTTTCTAGTATGTCTATCATTTCTTGTTTATTGAGTCCAATAGGAAAACCCAAGTTATCCCTAGCATTTAAGTGAACTGTGACTTTCGCGCTGTGAGGTAGATTGTTTAACATTTATTTCTTAGGTGTTTTGAGGTTATCGTACTGTGAGGTAGATAATCTAGCGGATACTTCATAAGTAGTTGGATGACCTGTGATGGGAATCCATTTAACCGGTGGTTTAACTGCTTTTAGGACCCTTAGTTGACTATCCTTGAGAAGGGTCGAGGGTGCTCTAAGTTTCCTTTGAGTTTAGTATTTTAAGATCCCGGTATCACATTAGTTCCATCCCCGATAGAACCTTGTCAAGCATGTATATGATTCAAGCCTAGGTAGTGCTTCTTTCCTTCTCTGATTTAGTCTTTGTTTGCTCGTCTATTTTTATTCCTAAGTGTCTTTTAAGTATTTTAGTTGTTAGTAAAAACCCCCTTTTCCTCATTAATATTTTATTTAAGTAAATTTGTATAGATAAGTCCTTGAGTCTAGTTAGTACATTCTGTAGAAGTCTGTAGGTTCGATATCCGGACTTACTTTTGTCTTGCTACATACGATAGGTACACTTGCATGTCGGTAGCTTAGGTTTTAGAAAGTCTAGATTTATTACTTTGTGTCTATTTTAGAGTCGGTTTTTAGTTAGTTTTATAGATAAGCTCCGTCGACATCAGGATTATAGAATTATTTCTTCGAAATTGCTTTAACTAGTTTATCAATTATCTCGTGATCGTGATATATTTTATAGTGCATGTGTTAGTTTTCTAATTCGTAGCATCGATGTACTTTATCTAGGCTATCACTTTGAAAAATATATCAATAACTTAATTTGTATTTAATATTGTTATTTAATACTATAGACATGCCCTTAATAGGAGAGGTGTACGATAAAGTAATATACATACGATAAAGTAATATGCATACACATTAAATTAATGATAGGAGACCCAGGTTAAAGGTTCGATTCTTGATCCCATCCGGTTTTACCAGACTTCCACCATCGTGCCTTTAGGCGGATGTTTGAGTCAAATTTTCCCCGGGAATTGGTGACTGGTGCCTGGTGGGCTAGGAGCTCCGTCTGTCTGGACTAGTAGCCAGCTTGGGCATTCTTTAACCATTGGAGGCCGCGTACGGAGTATCCGACACTTGATTAGTTGGACGTTCAAAAAAAATATGTTAACTTTATTTTTACTTGTTATTTAAAAATAAGCATTAAGTGTTAATTGTAAAAAAAAGTATTATTATTTTTTTTAGTTTTTCATGGAATAAATATGATTGCTTGAATTAAATCGAGAATAAAGTTTGGATAAACTATGATGATGGCATATCAACATCAAGACGTTTCTTGGAACGATGGGCAATAGATTGCTGTGCTTGTCCTCCAAAATGCTGCTATTGCCTATTTACAATCAATTATCTAAACTCTTAAGTAAATTCTAATACAACTTTTCTTGAGTAATTTATGTGGGTATTTGAATTAAACTCTTAAATTACAATAATAAAAATATACATATATTCTTCTGATATAATCTCATTAATTCGTTAATAAATTTGATTGTTTTTTAGAGATTAAATTGGTACCAAATATACCAAAGATGAAGACATGGAAAATAATGTTGATATCAATATTGATTTTATTTGCTCATTATTGTACTCTTAAAAAATACCAAAATTGGTAGGCACCGATAACATAAACATGAAAAAACAAGTACTAGTAAAGTTATGATAGTATTATATTGATACTTGATACTAGTATAGTACCAGTGCCCGATAAAAAATGTTCATCCCTTAGTTTTTCCTATCGAATTAATGTTGCCAAAAAGGTTCATAAGTTTTTGTAGACATGTTTGGATTGGTGGCTCTATTCCTGCATTTATTTTCTTGATTGTATCGAATATTGGTACACAGATACATAATCAGATACAAAAGATTAATCAAAAGAATGTTCATTGTAAAATTACATGTATAGTATTAGATAATACTCATAATACTTTAATTATCCTAAATCAATATCATAATCATTTATATGCTAAATTAGAAACTAAACACATTTATTTATCTTGTAATATTTGAAAATTCCTAATAATGTTTGAATTTGTTAAACTTTTAGAAACATGTGATTCTTAAAAATTTGGAAAACCTAACAAGTCATTTTGTAAAAAAGCATAATCTTGTTTTTGTGAAGTCAAATCTTGGCTCTTTCTTACCGTAGTAACACTAAAGAACACCAATAACCTTTATACATTATAAAAAGAAAGTCATAAAAACATAGGACAAAAATAAAAACACCAAATACCTTTCCATGAAAATGCCATCAATTAAAAAATAATGTATTTTTAATTTTCATATAATATACTTTCATACACGCCTTAACCCAAAGTTTTATACGAGAATGATGGATCTGTTTGAGATTCGCTTAGAAAAAATGTGATAGGTGTTAGACTTGTGCCCTTATTTGTAATCTTTTACTAGTATAGAAATACCATTTTTATAATTTTAATGTTTATTATTATTGTGTGACATGTCTAAGATAGCTATTTATCTTGAAAAATTATTTTTATAAATAAGTTTCTCAACAAACTAAAATAAATAAATATTAATGATAGAACATGATGTAAAATATCCACACACCGTTCACCGAATTCTCAACTTATTCTCCAAAGCTGTATTTCTTAAACATAGATCATGGTGCATATTTTAATGCAGCATGTACAAGTACGAAACACAACAGGAAACTGGATTCATGTATTTCATATCTGGAAAACTAATTCATGCAAATCCAAAGTTCAAAAACACCCCCCCACCCCCAAAGGAGCAGATGCTTAAATCTGAACAAGATCACTTTCATCGATTTCGTGTCAAGCAAGCAACGATTCATCAATGGTGGTTTCTTAACCAACAGGCAACACATTTCTCTTCCTTCTCTCTCATCATGTCTTTCGTTCACTTGCTTCACCTACAAGCCTAATTTTATCAATCATTCTGTTTTTTTAATCCAAGAAACTGGAACGCACAGATTCAATTTCCGAAAATTGAGAGAAATGAGCTATGAACTGATGATTGTGGCACCAGCGCCGGCGGCGGATTCAGTGGCTTTACCTCCGGCGACGCCGCTAGCTCTACCGCCGGCAGTGCCATCGTCTCCACCGCCGACGTCTCTTGCACCGGGATTCAGGTTTCACCCGACCGATGAGGAACTTGTTAGGTATTATTTGAGGCGAAAGGTGTGTGGGAAGTCGTTTCGGTTCGAAGCTGTATCGGAGGTTGATGTCTACAAATGCGAACCATGGGAACTTGCTGGTAGTTTTTTATTTTATGTTTTCCTTTTTCGATTTCTCAATTGTTGTTTTCTAACATTTTCAATTGCATGCTGCTTAAAGCATCAGAATTTTCTCAGTTGTTAGATTTTAATTTGTTTGTAACTGTGCGATGAGAGTAATTGAACCCTGAAAACAACTTCTGCATTTAAGATGAAATTGCAATTGGGAACACATATTATAATTACATTCTTCTTACTCAAGTTTCCCCAAATTGTGTCAACATTTTTAAAATTTTGTGTATGTGCCAGGACCTAGTGTTTGGTGTTTATCTATTTTGAGGAGATCTCACAATTTGTTACTTGTATCACCAAATAAATCTCTAAACTTGTTACTTTGGTTGGTAAATGTGAGAAGGAACATATTATTAATCTTCTATATTTCTGGGATACAATTGAAGCCTGAGAACATATCAAAGAAGCAATTGGGAACATTCATGTAGCTAGGTTTTTCATGGGTGTGTTAGGATTTATTTGGGATAGGATTTCTTACATTTTGTCATTAATGGATTGTTAGATTATTCAAGCCTGAAAACAAGAGATCTTGAATGGTACTTCTTTAGCCCTGTAGACAGGAAGTATGGCAATGGTTCTCGTTTGAACCGTGCTACTGGTAGAGGTTACTGGAAAGCAACCGGAAAAGATCGATCTGTTCGCCATAAGTCTGAAACCATAGGGATGAAGAAAACCTTGGTGTTCCATAGTGGGCGGGCCCCAGATGGCAAGCGTACTAATTGGGTTATGCATGAATACAGACTTGTGGATCAAGAATTGGTGAAAGCTGGCATTTCTCAGGTTGGAACTTTGAAATTTGTATCACTTATGATTATAGTATTTGTATACATGTGTTGCGATATTATTATATACTTGGAAACATATATTAAACGTGATTCATGTTGTTTTGTGGACGAGAAAAGGATACATTTGTGCTTTGCAGAATTTTTCAAAAGAGTGGTCTAGGGCCGCCTAATGGTGATCGTTATGCACCGTTTCTAGAGGAAGAATGGGAAGATGATGCAACCCTTTTGGTTCCTGGTGGTGAGACCGAGGATGATATGCCTAATGGCGATGAGTTGACTCAGGCTCTAGGAAATGACTTTGTGCAGGTATTATCTTGCATTCATATATTTATTATATCTATGTATATGTTTATTTAATTTATACTCTTGGTGTGTTGTATATTTTTATCATTTTTCTACATGAACTAATTTTAAAGTTATGATGAAAAACTTAAAAGAAGATGACACAATTCACACTTCATGTTTTTGTTTTATTTTTTTAACTGGAAAATCTTGCTCTGCAGCATGCATTAATGGAAATCCTGGGATATGCATGACAAGCATTCTATATCCTTTCCAAGGAATTGATTAAGTTTCAATAGTTTTCATATCCTTGATCCTTGGTAATTAGAATTTTCTGTATGTGCATGCAATATTTTGATGACAGCCTGTCTCCGTACTTGACTAATAATAAAATTACATTTACTTGGATAATTAGTAGTTGTAGCCTGTTTATACAGTTATCATATACTTGGATAACTAGGTTAACACTCCTTGATAGGAAACAATAGATTAAGAAGGGTACAAAAGAGAAAGTCAATTGCACACTCTTCCTTCCTCATGGCACATACTCTTGACCTAATCTTAGAAATATTTATGCTCTGTTTTATGCTATTTCCTTTGTTCCTTCGCTTTATCTATTCCCATATAGGTATTGAAATTCCGAATCATTTTTTTTATTTATCATTAGAACCTTAGACTTCTTTAGAGGCATTATGATGTTCTTGATATTTTCATAAAACAAACAAACAAACTTACCTAGTATATTCCCACTTTTCAGCAGGGTCTGGAGGGGAAGGATAGACACAAACCTTACCCCTATCCCAGTTGGGATAGAAAGGCTGCTCCGAAGGAGTCCCCGGCTCAAAGTTATCGTTTGAAGTTGATCATCCCAACATTTTTAACGTTATTTTCACAAAATAAGTAAAATAACGTTAAAATAAGTGCAATTTTACTTTGGCCCCTTGAGGGCCCACACATATATACATTATATGTGTGCACCACAAATGGGGCGTGAAAATTATTAATTGTAATATATTAATCATATTCAACATGTCTAATACACGGGTTTCAACCTAGTTTATACTATATCATGTTCCATTTGATTGCACCATGCATAATATGTGTTTCTCAATTATTGATCATGGATTCGTAGAGAGTAAGCTTACTTCCCAAGGGATTAGATTCATAGGATTTAATAACTATTTTCAAGGTTATACCTTTGTTTCCTTTTCACTTTCTTTTCCTTGAATCAAATCTGATTATTTCATTATTTGATTGATTTAGGGTTGGAAAATGATGAAAGTTGCCAGTGCATTGGAACTTCCAGATATATTATTCTGTTGCTGAACTATGAAGTATTAGATTAGAGGAATTAAAAACATACTTATTTTTTGAGTATATGATAAATTTCTTACACAGAGCAGATATTTTTTTTACAAACATACACCATGAGTAGTAAAAACAACATTTGTTTTAACTTTTAAAAATTGACTGCAATGTTGGCTATACCCTTTAAATGATGACATCCATCCTGCAAGGGTTGCAATGTTTAAACCAACACACATTTACATAGTTGTAATCTTACGAATGGTTTTAACTTTTAAAAAATTGACTGCAATGTCGGCTATACCCTTTAAATGTTAGACATCCATCCTGCGAGAGTTGCAATGTTTAACCCAACACACAATTACATATTAGTAATCTTACGAATGGTTAAGCAAATGACCAAAATATCCTTGCGCATTCAAATGAACCAAAACTTATGGACCTTTATTTATTACTGTTTTTTCGCAGATTATATGGACTAAATGAAGTTATGAAGTAAATTTGTGTGTATAGATTTGTAATTTCATTCTTGTCTTCTCAATTGATGATATTGAACTCATTTTCACAGGAAACTGCTGCCAACATGATCCCTTTAAGAAGCGAGCCTTTGGGGGACCCACAAGCCATCCCATTTGTCTGTAAACGAGAAAGATCTGAAGATTGTGCTGTAGATCATGGGCCCGAGCTAGAAACCATCTCTCTGTTCCACAATAAAAAGTCAAAACAGATTATTGATCCAAACACTAATGGCAGCAATAGGAATGGTTCAGAAGAGTCGACCACGAGTCAAGGTCCAAGTGCACTCATGGAGTTCCCTCTGCTGCAGTCACTTGAAGCGAATAAAAGACAACCATTGGCAAGTCAACCCTCGTTTGATGCCTCTACCCTTGAAAAATCCGTGCCACCTGGATATTTAAAGTTTATAAACAATTTGGAAAACGAGATCCTTAATGTTTCAATGGAAAAAGAGACTTTGAAGATTGAAGTGATGCGTGCACAAGCTATGATCAACATTCTTCAGTCCCAAATTGATGCATTGACCAAGGAGACCGTTGACTTGAAAAAGGACACTTAGGTGATTTCATGTCAGGTATGCAAACCTAGATTTTGTAGTTTTTTGGCCCTTGAAAATATCGGCTGCTATCAAGGTCTAGTTTGTTCTGTAGTCTGTACACATGTACCTGTTTTTAGACAAATGTTTAACGACTGTCTTGAGTTTAATTAAATAAAGCTTGGTTCTGTACTTCTGTACCAAGATTATCCTGGTCATGAGTGTTTAGCCATAAGCTTCTATTGCCAGTTTTTAAATTCTTCTATGCTGTGCTTAAAGAAGTTAAATTTGCTGCATTCTCAGCTTAAGTTTTTAAGGTACTGATCTATGGTAGATTTTTTTCTGGGCAAAAAAAGTGAACTTAAACTTCATTTTCATGTTGTGGTAGTAAAATAGTTTATTTGAGTCGTGCAATGGGTCAAAACATGTTACGGTCTAAATAGGAGCACCTGTTTGGTTTATAAATAAACAGTATATTGATTGCTCGTATAACCATTGTCGGACGAATCACATTCCATGTAAGTTTCCAGTCTGTAACATAAGGATTGGTATGGTTTGAAGGAGTACCGAGTGTTTGAGCTAAAACTCTTTTTGTCCATATGTTTAGGATTCATGATTTTAGGAGGTCATATGTATTAAAAGTACGCCTGCGGTGCACACATATAATGTATATATGTGTTGGCCCTCAAGGGGCCAAAGTAAAATTGCACTAATTTTAATGTTATTTTACTTGTTTTGTGAAAATAACGTTAAAAATGTTGGGATGATCAACTTCAAACGATAACTTTGAGCCGGGGACTCCTTTGAAGCAGCCTCTCTATCCCAACTGGGATAGGGGTAAGGTTTGTGTCCATTCTTCCCCACAGACCGTACTGAAAATTGGGTATATACTGAGTAAGTTTGTTTGTTATATGTATTAAAAGTACGGTTAAAAAGGTTTCATAGTTAGACATTTGAGTCACCCCTTCTATTCTGATTCTAATGTCTGGTTGGATTGTAAAAATAATCTGGTTAAAATGCGTACATTTGATTGTTTGTACGACGTAATTTAGGAAAAAAATAGAATGCAGAACCTTCCTAAACTGAAGTATATTCCAATGTTAGGAATCACAAGTGTGAACTCCTACATGTTAATATCAATATAATGTGCATATCTATCTAATTTCATTTACTAATAATGAAACATTTTTTTTTATTATGAGCATATATGTTTGGATTGCTGATAATTATTGGTAACAAACATTGAATCTTCTTATTTTCTTATTATAATAGAAAACTAACTTAATTGACATATGTTGGCTTCTGTTAGAATGCAAGTTTTGCTTCTGATATTTTCTTCTATCAGACAATATTAATATTAATATATATATATATATATATATATATATATATATTAAAAACCAATTGAAATGAATAGTAAAGTTTTGTTATTTTTTTATTTTGGTCACCAAAGCTTTTATATAACATAAAGTTTTGTTTTTTCGATTTTAGCTACTAAAATTTTTAATGTTTTGTTTTCTCGATTTTTACCACTAAAGCTTTTGTATATTGTAAGGTTTTGTTTTTTCGATTTTGCCCACTAAAATTTTTTAAAGTTTTGTTTTTTTTGATTTTGGCCACTAAAACTTTTATATAATATAAAGTTTTGTTTTTTCGATTTTGGCCACTAAAAGTAAAGATTTGTTTTTTCGATTTTGGTCACTAAAACTTTTATATAATATAAAGTTTTGTTTTTTCGATTTTGGCCACAAAAACTTTTAAAGTTTTGTTTTTCGATTTTTGCTACTAAAACTTTAATATAATATAAAGTTTTGTTTTTCGGAATTTGGTCACTAAAACTTTTTAAAGTTTTGTTTTTTTTGATTTTGGCCCCTAAAACTTTTAATATAAAGTTTTGTTTTTCGATTTTGACCACTAAAACTTAATAGTAAAGTTTTGTTTTTTCAATTTTGGTCACTAAAACTTTTATACAATATAAAGTTTTGTTTTTTCGATTTTTGCCACTAACTTTTTAAAGTTTTTTGTTTTTGATTTTGGCCACTAAAACTTTTATATAATATAAAGTTTTGTTTTTTCGATTTTGGTCACTAAAACTTTTATATAATATAAAGTTTTGTTTATTTAATTTTGGCCATTAAAACTTTTAAATTTTGTTTTTTCAATTTTGTATAATTTTATGTTTATATATATATAATTGTATAGAGTTTGTGATGAGAGATTTGATTTTGCTATGTAACTTATGATTTTGCAAATGATATATAATACCCGTTATCGGAAGTGTACTGTGATAATCCGCTGCAACGCGCGGGTGGGATTAAACCTAGTTTATTATAAATAATTAAATATCGAAAAAATAAACCTTTCATTGTAATTTATTAAAATTTTCTAAATTATAAAAAGATTTTAATTCTATCTTATGTATATAAAATATAATTTTGTAAGTGTTAAATCTTGTTTATTTGTTATTTATAATTATTAAATTATCATACTTTTTTATTTTACCAATTGCTAATGACATCAAACATACAAATCTACATGAAATCTGTTCGTTTTGATTTATTCAATCCATAGGTTTATATATATATAGGGAATAGATAATTTGAAAACCACTTCTTATTGCGAAAACCGGAAAACCATGCAAAAATCATGTAAAAAAACGTACTTTTTTTAATTTTTTTTACAGGTTTGTAACACTATTAGGCACATTTTTATAAAAAAAATCAAAAAAGCGCCGACCAAATATTTTTAAAAAAATATTTCATAAAACCATGTAAAACTTACATAACGCTGCGTCAAATCTGACAAAATTTTTTTACGTTTTGTTACGTATGTTTTACATGGTTTTATAAAATATTTTTTTTAAAAATATTTGGTCGGCGCTTTTTTTATTTTTTTATAAAAATGTGCCCAATAGTGTTACAAACCTGTAAAAAAAATTTCAAAGAAAAATACGTTTTTTTTACATGATTTTTGCATGGTTTTCACGGTTTTCGCACTAAGAAGTGGTTTTCAAATTATCTATTCCCTATATATATACATATATATATATATATATATATATATATAGGGAGGGTTCAAATAAAAACCCATTACTTTGGAGAAAACTAAGAAAACTCGTACTAAACAATCAATTTAAAAAAAAAATCATGATTTTTTATATTTAGCTTAGAAATGGTATAAACAAAGAAATATATTTAGCTTAGAAATGGTATAAACAAAGAAATTTTTTTAATAAAAATATATAGATTACGAAGTTACGTATATGTAGTTTACAAGTTACATAAATGTAATCAATGAGTTACACATATGTAATAACATGAGTTGCATGTAATTTTTTATTTTTTTCTTTTTGTTAACAGATCTAACCTTATAATAAAACAAAATGTAAAAGAAAAAACGAAAAACGAAATTGATTGATAACACTTGTGATTAGTTTTCTAAATTTTCTCTAAAATGGAGGTTTTTTATGAACCCTCCCATATATATATATATATATATATATATATATATATATATATATATATATATATATATATATATATATATATATATGGTAAGAGATTATTAACCTACAAAATCTGATGGTTTCACCCAGAATGGTTAATGCACTACATTTATTCAACTATATTAGACAAGACATGATTTATATATCACTAATTTCACCTTTCTTTCTATATCTTGCTAATCAAGCTTATGAATTTGGGTTTATTCTATATTAACTTTTTATTGGATTTGGTCTATATTAACATTTTACTAGATTGGAATATTGGATTTGGTCGAAAAATTTATTAAAATTTTACTAGCTAGATTTTTCCATTGGTTTTGATGTACCATTTATTTCGCTGCATTTACATTTGGTTTACATATTTTGCAAGCGAGACAAATTTCTCAAACCACTTATATACATATATCTCAAACTTTGAATGTTATATATATACACATATAGGTAGTTAAGAAATAAAATTTTAAAAACATTGTATAAAAATTTAAAGTGATCGGCCAAGACCAAGAAAATAAGAAATAAGCTTGTTACATAAAAAGGAGCTTATTATGTAGTCATTGAAATTATGAGCTTAATACATAGGTTTAAAATGGCCGATTAAACTAGAAAATTATAACGGTAGCTGATGGATACTTTTAAACTAAGAGAAAGGTAAAAGAAAGTAATACCGAAGAAAAAAAATATTTTTTGAAAATAGTTTATTGTCTTTAAGATAAGAGATCATAGGTTAAATCCGGTTAAATCCAGGTAAATAGTTTATTATTTGGAGTATTATATTTGACTATTTGTAGTTCTAAAAAAAGAAAAAGAAAAGAAATTAATTTATTCAGTAAAAGAAAGAATACAACTACCGGTTTCTTAACGCAATGGGAAGAGCCAACTACCATGTGGTCAATAAGTTGCCTTTGAATTTATTATCCTACTAAGGACTTCAACAATAATGCACTTAACATATAATAAATTATGTGTAATGGACCAGAAAAAAAAAAGAAATTTAATTACCAAAATAAGTATTAAAAATTCTGGATACATAAATGTTATTTTAGTAGTTACAATTTATTTATTTATCAAGTACAGTATAAGCATAATACATAATCTATTCAACTTAATTTTTATTGCATTTTTCATCATTTATCTTAATTTATTTTTAGGTCAATTTTTAAACTGCTTTTTTAGCATATGAATCATTTCGTAACTTCCTTTATATATATATAAGACGAGATATGTTTGACAATATGAAAAATTATATTCCATCCTTCAAATATTTTTTAATTCTTCATATTAATCTTATTAAGTTTATGATATTTTTCTTTGGCTTTCTGGCTTTAACCAATTTAAAACGCATCTCTTCAGCACAAGTTGCCTTTTTCATAATTTATTAGCTAGCATGGTATTCAATTTTCATGCATTATCTTCGTATTATTATTATTTAATTTATGAAGTATCAGAAATTTATATTTAGAAAATTGAGCAGAATAACTTTAAGAAAAATAAAAATAAATTTCTTTGGTAAAAAATGTTTCGACTTTTGATGTTATGATAATTAAATGTAACCACAGGGAAAATGGT
Source organism: Mikania micrantha (assembly GCA_009363875.1). NCBI lineage: Eukaryota > Viridiplantae > Streptophyta > Magnoliopsida > Asterales > Asteraceae > Mikania > Mikania micrantha. The sequence goes on along the minus strand of SZYD01000192.1, from coordinate 255,913 downwards.
TTCTACTTGTTTTGACAAAGCACATAACTTATTCTCTCTCAATCCCGAGGCTCGTATTAATTCAAACGAACATGTTTTTTTTTTTTTTTTTTTTTTTTTAAATGCAAATTTTTCATTAACAATGGAACTAGAACATATTCTTAACTTATTTTAAAGAGAAACACCTTACACACCTTGGTATTATTGAAACAAATAATACACTTTGGTCAAACAAACATGTATTAATTAATTTGGAAAATAATTTAAAAATTAATTTGGAATATAATTTAAAAATATAATAGAGGTCATAGGCTAGCCAAAGTTTTCTAAATAATTATTTTTTAAACATCACACAATTTATTCCCAAGTCTATGCATTTCATCTTGGTGTGTAGCAAATTAATGGATTTTTAATATGGGTATGGATATTGGTACACCGGTGTATGGATAACAACACTTTCTGTATTTTTTTAACATTAAAAAATATGTATAAGTAAAAATTATGCGAGTATGATATTATTGATTTGATTTGAGGATGATGTATAAAAGAGAGTGTAATGTATGAATATTAGGACCCTTTAATATAAGTATATAAATGTGTGTGTGTATCAAATGTTAACTCATGTTTATTGCGTTAACGGAATAACTAAATCTTATTACTTTGGGGCCCACACTAAAATAGATCTAAGATGTATGTTTTCTATTTTTTAATTAATGTATGGTATACTTACATTAATAAAAAAAAACCTATACATTTAGATTTACTTTAATGTGGGCTTAATATGCAGTTATTCGGTTATCGCAATAAAGATAAGTTAACATTCGAACCATCTCCTATATATACATATATAATTCCATTGTGAATATCATGAGCTGCTAGACTGCTATCGAATTGCATGCACGATAAAAATTCACCCAACCACTCACATACATTAGACACGCTTTTAAACCATCCACGATGGTCACCCCATTGAAATTATTTTCCACCAAAATTTTCTCACTCTATTTAAAAATTAAAACCTCACAGTGGTTACCGTATTGCAAAACTTTTCTACTGTGCCACATCATCATCCTTAAAAGCCGATATGATCACCCTTAAAACCCCATGTTAGCCAATCACTAAATTAAACCACATAAACCCAAATAAATAAGATAACCTGCATTGATGGGTTAATCCAGGCATAAACAAATATATGAACTGCAGCACATGTGCCATATATACTTGAAGTCGTATGATTTACTTCTTTATGTTAATTAATAATTAAACTAATTAATTATGCATGTTAAGATTACCGAAACAACATGAGACTTGAATACTTAAACGTCTTCGAGCGTGTGCCACACACAAGCATTTTAACTGGTATGTATGTGTGTATAACCCACATGTTATAGGGACATATATACAACCAACTATTTCTATTTTAATTTTAATTTTAAATAAAAAAAATGTGCATTCAAATAAGTTTTATAATAAACCAATTAATATGGTTCTTTTATGATACCACCTACCTAATTAGTAACTAGATTATTGTATAAGTTGTTAAATCTATTTTATAAATCTTTATGCTTACTGTAATTTTAAACATTTGATGTTTGGATCATGATATCTAAGCCGTATTTGAATTAGATTTTCATATTGCATATATATAAAAATTATATCCGGGTGTTAGAGAATTGACGGGTGTACTTTTATTTTTCTACTTTAAATTTTAAACACTAGGCAAAACGTATAAAAGCAAATAAAAAGTAGAAAAGGTGACGTGAATTCGAAGGTTGGAACTTGGAACCTACCTCCTCAAATATTTGTTTACAAGTTAAGAATAAAGTAATATTCATTACGTGACAGCTTGCTTTAAAACATTAGTTTACTTTTAAAAATAACTTTATAGTAGATTTAAAAAAAAATTATAAATTTATATAATTTTCATCCATATCGTTTGATAACTATTGTTGGCACTCTTTGGAAAACAAATATATAATAAAATTATATTTCCGATAACATGATAAATAGCTTTTTTAAATAATATTTCTTAATGAGGAACTCATACAAGATGTAATCTGTTCTATGGGGTGGGGGTTTCGTTTTTGAAAAAGACCATTAGGATAGATGTTAAGTGTTAACGTATAAAAAAATGGTGAACGCCACCATTAGGTGCTTCTTACAAACCAGTCTCATTGCCAACATGAGATAGGTAAATTGCGTGACCCAGTGAAAGTTGGATGGTAGCCGGGCTTTGAACCATATACCTTTATTATAGATTCTCACCCCTCTTAACACTATGCCACCATCGCGGGACGTTAAGTGTTAACGTAGTGTTGTTCTTACGAGGTTATTGGTTCGAGCCACGCATATATTACCATATAGCTCAATTAGAGTAGGATATCTAGATATGTGAATAAGTTGTTGCTCCAAAAAAAAACTTATCCCTTTCATTTATTTCTAATGAGACTTGAGCCTCACCGTTTAGTAGATAATTGTTTTTTCAATCATTTTTGAATTCAAAAAATAAACAATTATATGTTTAATGGAATTTTTTTTGGAACGGTGGGTGATGCAACGGCAAGACTTTTGACTCAGAGTATAGTGATTGAATATCGAAACCCCAGCCTTACACTCCTGCTACAATTGTAGTGGTTATAGCGGAGGAAAGACAACCTATGGGTCTCAAGTTCAATCCCCATTTGTAGCAATTTTCCTTGGATGTCACCAACCCAATAGCTTGCGACTGAGCTTTATTTGTTCCTCTCGATTAGTCGAGTATCGAGAAGACCCGTAAGTTTACCACGCAAGTGGGTTCTCACGGTGATTAAAAAAATAACTTAGACTCAAAATGAAGAAAGTTCAACAATTTCCATAACTTTATCCATTTAAAATTACAATAAATATAAATTAAGTAAACAATATATAATTAACTAATATAATTAATAATCATCCAAAAATTGCAACCACAAGGATTTAAAGAATATCTAGAATTTGTCAAACTTATAAAAAAGCAATCTATAAAGTCGTCATATATAACGTCACGTCAAGTGGTATCTTCTAGCATGTTCTTTATCAAAATACATCCACTTATATATAGAGGCCCGCAAAAAAAGACGGACCTGGAACCGGAAACCCGAACCGATGGGTACAAAAGGATCCGGTTTTTTAAACAAATTAAAATCAAAACCGGAATCGGAACTGGAAAAACCGGAGCTGGTTCCACCTATACCCGGCCAAAACCCTAACCGGAACCGGTCGAAACCAGGAACTGGAACCGGAACCGGAACCGGGTAATGACTTTGTTGACCAGAACTGTAAACGATTGGAACCGGAACCGGTTCCAAAAAAACCCGATTTGTGCACCTCTACTTATCTATTATATATAATAAATCAAAATGTTTGGAGAACACTTGGCATCATTTTAAGCCATCTCCATCTTTGTTTTCCCCCAAAAAAAATTTACCCCAAAAACTAAACACGCGGATTATTTTCGGATTCTTTTATTTAATTTTTTAAACGGTTTTATTTCTTTTACTAACTTTCTATAATTAAAATTAATAACTAATTATGACATCTTTTATTAAATTACTTATAAAAATCTTTTCCAATTTCCAATTGTTTAATTATATCTAAATCAATTCCAACTAACACCAAATTGATTGTTCCTTTCCATTTCTAAACGTAAGTAGATTAATATATAGAGATCAAACCTTCAAGTATTATTTTTATATCAACTTTCACTTCATTGTTAATGTTATATTCGTGAATCTTTCAAGTAAATGTATTGACAACACCGTCATACTCATCTTGAATGTTTCGAACTTGTATCGTCGACAGATTGTACTTTTTTAAACAACTAAAATAATATTAGTTGTATATATGTTGAGTAAAATACTATTAGACAAGTGTATGTAACAATTTTTTTTTACTACAATCATTTTTTTGTTAGATATATTATAATTTTATCAATGAAGTTATCACTTTATATTATTCAAGAACATTATTAAACAACATATGTTAGAAAACTAAACTATAACACATCAAACATTTGAATTTTGCACACATTAATGTTGTCAACCCATGTAATGTTTTAATCTAAAAAATCGTAATAAGCTAATATTTTTTAATCTTTTATAGAATTCAACTTTCATACTAGTATTTTAATAAATAATTTTTTTATTACATACATATTTTTAGACGTTTTTGTTTATAGAAAAGATAACTAAAATTGTAACTTCTAAACTGAATATTACATATAAAATAATTTAAAACTTTTTTTATCAATCTGTTTAAATTTATTTGTATCAGCTATTTTAATTATTTGATTTGCTAATTTATTTTCTTATATTTTTTTTCCTAAAATGACTGAATTTTTAATACGCATTTTAGTCGTCAATTATGATGTTTTTAAGTGAACTTATTTTTTTATTTAACAACTTTAGTTCTTCAAATATAATCGAATTCAAATTATATTTCTTAGAATATTTATAAATAAAACAATAATGTTACTAATTTTTTCTATAACTGCTTTTAAAAAATTTTAACATTTAATATGATTGGATTATTTGAATGATAAAAATATATTATATTGAAATATAAAAAGTAAATAATTTTTAAAAATCCAAGTTATATATATTAATATAAATTTTAGTTAAAGTTAATTTAATGGGTTAAAAGGAGAATAAATATTCTTTAATAAAATTATTTATGAATTACATTACATAAAAATATTAATACATTGTTAAAAAAATTAAAATTAAAACATAATTTATAATTATTACATCAAATATTTTAAGCATATTTTGAAGATTTTACGCATTAACAAATTATATCATATTTTATTTAATCTTTGTAAACATAAGTTTAGTAAAACTTTGAAATGTACATGCTTTTTAATTACATAACTTATTGTCAATAGATTTGTATATGTTTTTTTTGAACGGCTTGGTACAACGACACCCAAGACGGGATTTCAACCGTCCCCTCGGATTTGACGCTCTGGGGCGTATGCCCAAGCCCACCCCAGGAGGAACCTCACAACTGGGTAAACCCCCTGACCTTGCGTCAGCAAATATGCCTCAGCCCGGATTCGAACCCAAGACCTCCCATAGGAAAGTCAAGGGGTAACCATTAGACTAGAAGTCATTGGTTAATAGATTTGTATATGTAACATATTATTTTTTTCGACCCGTGTAATACATGGGATTTTAATCTAGTATATAATAACTAAAAACTAATGAGACAATGTCTCAATGGTACCCTGAGATTCTTCCATATAGGAGATCATGGGTTCAAATCCCTCCTGCAGCGTAAAAAGGGGTCTGACGGGGGGTCAGGGGTTTCCCAGTGGGGTTTCCTCCGGGGGTGGTTGTGGTGGCTTATGGGAGGTACAAGTAACTAGACCTTAGTGACATGGCATGAAAACAATGGGCTAACACGATTAAGACCTTCTCCGTTCAAAAAAAATATAGTAACTAAAAAACAAACTAAACTGTGGGTCGAATGTCTCCTTTGAAAAAAATGTTCTAACCATTTTAGGATAAGCGTAAAGTTTGTCTTTTATCTTTTTTACACGTAACTCACTTAAAAGTGATTTTATTGGGTATGTTTTGTTTTGTAGTGTAACTTCTCATTTTGTGGAATCTTGCATACAATAATGTCACACTCTCGAAAAGTTAAACACTCACTTTAGTTCTTTGTAAAATGTTATTACGTATCACTATTGTTATATGTTCCAAAAACTCTATAAACTGTATTTCTTGCATCCATTATGATTTATTCTAACTCTTTAAAACTTTTCTATAAATGATCCCAATTATTGTCTCTTTTTCTTTGTAAACACTACTTAATTTGGGGTGGGAGAGTGGATGTAAGAAAGAAAAAAAAAAGTCAATGTGGGACTAACTCACTTGGTAAATGCTTGTTTTTTATAATAGGAGATAATGTGTTCAATTCCATGTAAATGTGTAATAATGGTGTAATTTAGGTGAAGAGTAAGGTTACCCGTTCAAAAAAAAAGAAAAAAAAAAAAGATGATATGATGCGGCATTAATAAGAATGTGAGAGAACACCACCTCATGAAACATAAGGACCGAAAAAGGTTAAAAAAAAGATGAATTAATAAAAGGCTCGTCAATCTAGCCAAAATACGCACCACTCCAATGCAATGTTTAAAGGAAGAACCATATAAAATAAGAGAAATTATGTGATTTTAATATGAAAATATGATATAATTAAAAGTGAGTCAATTCTCTCCAATCTTATGATCTCACTTGGGTAATTAGGTTTTATTGATTGTGCACAAGGATGAGACAACATTAAATAAAACATTATATTGCCCAATCTCATTGTTTCATGTATTACTCTTAAATAATCTAAATATCTTTTATTCATTTGGTGATTGCAACTTTCATAACTAAAATATATTATTGTAGCATCTATTTTCACCAACGATGAGCAAACACTCGCATATAAACTATAACCACCTACAATCAATATCTATCAGCGTGACCATCACAACCTAATTATAATCGTAACTACATTCATTATTTGTGATTGAACTAGTTTCACATATGTAAAACTAAACATCCTTCATACTTCATGAATATAAACACTTTAATTTATTTTATTTTGTGTCACTTTTTTGAGTATTTTACATAGATTTTACAATATTCTCCTGGTACATGTATATTATATTAAATAATAACAATAAATAATTATATAAAATGAATGCTTTTTAAAAAGTTAAATTATTATGAGATATGGAATTTTTGTAATATATATATATATATATATATATATATATTTAAAAGAATGATTTTTCTAAAAGATACGACTATTTTTAACCGGTATTTTTCAATTTTTTTTTTTGTAAAAAAACAAGTAAATATTATAAAAACAAAGATAATTTAAAATCAAAATTTTTAAATCATATTTAAATACCAAACTTATTAAATAATAAAAGCTAAAATATAATATTATTATTTTATTATTTAAATTATTTAGTTACAAGTAATTTAAAAAATATTTTATCTCAAACTATTATTTTTTGCTTCGTAAATTTGTATTTACTCAACCCGTGGTGTATGTAAGGTAATAACCTAGATTATTGTTAAAAAAAAATAAAAAGTTTTAAGGGATAATTTGAAAACCATTTTTTATTGTGAAAACTCAGCAAACCGCTGTGTAAAACATACGTAACACAACTAAAAAAAGAAAATTTGTAAAACATACGTAAAAACGTACAACGTTTACGTCAGATGTGACTCAGTGTTACGTATGTTTTACAACGTAAAAAAAACTTATAAAATATTTTTTTTTAAAATATTTCTTCGGCGCTTTTTTGATTTTTTTATAAAAATGTGTCAAATAATGTTACAAACCTATAAAAAAAATTTCAAAAAAGAATACGTTCGTTTTACATGAGTTTTCATAGTTTTCTCACTAAAACAAGGTTTTCATTTTATTAATCCCCTATATATATATATATATATATATTTAAAAGAATGATTTTTCTAAAAGATACGACTATTTTTAACCGGTATTTTTCAATTTTTTTTTTGTAAAAAAACAAGTAAATATTATAAAAACAAAGATAATTTAAAATCAAAATTTTTAAATCATATTTAAATACCAAACTTATTAAATAATAAAAGCTAAAATATAATATTATTATTTAAATTATTTAGTTACAAGTAATTTAAAAAATATTTTATCTCAAACTATTATTTTTTGCTTCGTAAATTTGTATTTACTCAACCCGTGGTGTATGTAAGGTAATAACCTAGATTATTGTTAAAAAAAAATAAAAAGTTTTAAAATAGTTTTTCAATAAAATGTTAAAGAATAAAAACTATTTAAAAAATTAAAGTTTTTTAAAATAATAGTATTTTTTTATTACTTGAATTATTTATTCATGAATAATTTCAATCATATTTTATCTTAAAATATCATTCTATAATCTATAGCCACAAGAACTTAATATTTTTTTTAACACATATAATATGCATATTTTATCATTTTTTTTTTGTACAACTTTTATTTTTTTTTTTCCAAAAAAGTTTTAAAAAAATGTTTAAAATGTTGTATTATTATTTTATTAGTTAAAGTATCATCTTATATAAACTAACGTTAGTATTATTATTTTACGTCACATTTGTGGTGCACACATATAATGTATATATGTGTTGGCCCTTAAGGGGCAAAGGTAAAATTGCACTAATTATAACGTTATTTTACTTATTTTGTGAAAATATTCGTGAAAAGCGTTGAGGTGATTAACCTCAAACGATAACTTTGAGCCGAGGACTTCTTCGGAGCAGCCTCTCTATCCCAACTGGGATAGGGGTAATGTTTGTTTCTATCATTTCCCTCAGACCCAATTTTAAATAGAACTTTTACTGAATATGCTTGTTGTTAGTATTATTATTTTCTAAGGTTAAGTTAAATAGTTAATTAAAGTAGAAAACAAAAAAAGGTTTGTTTAGTTTAGTGACGGAAGCCTCTTTTTTCTTCTAGGAAGCATCTATTGACAGATATAATAATAAGCATTAAAAGTCGTCAATATGGACCAACTCATTTTCCTCTAAATCAAATTCCTGGATGAAACCCTAACCAACACACTTCTTCAAATTCTCTCTCAAAATCAAATTCAAAATCAAAATCATCTCGTTTATGGCAGTAGTAGTTGATTCATTACCAGCAGCACCGCCCACGGCTTCTTCTCTCGCGCCGGGGTTCAGATTTCATCCCACCGATGAAGAGCTCGTACGATACTACCTGTGGCGTAAGATTTGTGGTAAACCATTTCGATTTGACGCGATTTCGGACGTTGATGTCTACAAAGTGGAGCCTTGGGATCTTCCAGGTCAATTCAATTGTTGAATTTTGTGTTATTTATGGCTTATTTAGATGATGTAATCGAGGTTGTAGGCTTAATTTGTGGCTTCGTCGGTTTTTAGTTGAACCGACATCTTAACCGTTGATACGATGTTTCGTTACTTGATTAAAACCTAAAAGTGTATGAATCTTGGTATGATCTGGAAGATATGGATGGAATATATGTGAATCTAAGCGGCGATGCTTTGAATTTCTTATAATATATTTTTTAAAATTTAAAAAAAATGCAAACAGATTTAACCTAACCCTTATTTGGTTCATGGAGGAAGATGTGATGGAGTCCTTCCAACATCCCATCTAAATTCACTTCCCAAAAAAGATTACATGTTTGGATCTACTTGTATGTTGCAGCATTCAGTAGAGGCTGGCTTAATAATTCTGTTATTTGGTCAATTTTGGGGTGTAGGTTTGTCCAGGCTCAAGACTAGAGACCTTGAATGGTACTTTTTTAGTGTCCTGGATAAGAAGTATGGGAATGGATCACGTACAAATCGAGCAACTGATCGAGGATACTGGAAAACTACTGGGAAAGACCGGTCTGTTTACCATAGATCTGAACTGGTTGGCATGAAAAAAACTTTGGTTTATCATATTGGTCGGGCACCAAAGGGTGAGAGAACAAATTGGGTTATGCATGAATACAGGCTTATTGATCAGAAGTTAGACAAAGCTGGAATTGTCCAGGTGATGATGATTTACTCTGTATAACATAAATATACGTGTGAAATTATGGCTTAGGCATCAAAGTAATCACATACTTTAAAATAGTTCATGTCGTCACTTTCTTTGACGGAGTATTGATGAATTATACGTGGTTATGGACTTATGGGCTACGTTTATGCATGCATTTTTAACCTTGTGGGGCTATTGGATTGCAGGATGCTTTTGTTCTTTGTAGAATCTTCCGGAAGAGTGGTTCTGGGCCAAAAAATGGGGAACAGTATGGGGCACCATTTGTTGAGGAGGAGTGGGAGGATGATGAGCTGGTAATGGTACCCAAACAAGAGTCTGCTGAGGGATTGCCTGTTGTTGACAATGATGATGCATACCTAGATGCAGATGATCTTGAGCAGGTTTAAACATTTACATAGCTGTAAATTTTAACATGCTTTCATCGATACTTGCCTTTCTTTTTTGGTACACATTCATCTGCTGAAGATGTTTGATTAAGATTGTGAATGCACGAATTTTTATTTTAGTTCAAGGATGGAACCGTGATCACCAAATTTATGGAGCATTTAGAAGTAATTACTGCGATCAGTGTGAATTAACAACTGTTTATGACAATGCTTATTTAATCTACCATTTAGCATTTAGGAAAGGGAGAAAGGAGGATGGGTGGTGGGAGGGTGTTCTTGAAACTCTTTACATTTAGTCTGTATGTGATTGTTTTATTATTATGAGCTCACCTTAAAGCAAATTTTGGAAACAGGTTCTATTAGTGAGTTTCCGTTCACATTTATGTCTTTTAATCTTGTACATTCTTATTCAATCCATGTGTGTAAAGAAATAATTGATGTTATCCCTAAATTATAATGTTTTTGGAATCAATTAATCTTGATTATGCGTATCATCTTAATTTATTTGTAGTTCTTTTTCTTTCACTTCAGATTCTTGGCTCAAACATGCCAGAGGAACTTCATCCTCTTCAAATAGAATACCATCAAGATGATGATGTCAGCAGTGGTGATGTATCCACAGAAATGATTGATTCACAAAACTTGTTGGCAGGTGAAGTTCAACCACAGGCTGACCAAGAAGACAAACCAAAGTTGTTTGATTTGCCTGTACAGAATGAGTTGGACCCCACATCTGTAAAGCATGAATATATCAGTGAAACAAGCAATACTGAGGACTTTGATGTTGATTATTTGCTTGATGAACCATTTTTTGATGCTTCTACTGGCGACTTTAAATTTGAGGAAAATTCATTTCTTGAAGCAGATGATCTTAAAAATGATGTCAAGACAGAAACTGACCTTGACATATTTGATGAGTATTCATCATTTCTTATGCCACCAATCGATAACTTGGAATACAACTACGCTTCATTAGATTACGAGGATGATCTAAAGGTAAACACACTGTTACTTCAGTTTCTTCTTTTATTTGGTTTTAATCATACACCTTAAACTAATATGATTCTATTTTTTAATGACTAGAATCCAAATGATGAAACTCGCAAATTGGGTGAAGTGAGCCAGGAATTTTTTGAAGTGCAAAACAGTGATTTTACTTCCACATCAAACCAAGATCTAGATTTAGCAACAGGTAACATGGAAGGAACTCATGAGGCTTGTGAAGCAAGCCAACAACTGTTTGAAGGACAGAGCAACAGTATCGTTCCATCTTTAAAGCAAGAGGATGCAGATTTGCCAACAGGTAAAGTAGTAATTTTTGTTTCTTCTAGATGTGGCAATTTGACCGGTTTACTTATGACAGGTCGATTGTTATATTTTTATTTCTAACAGGTTCAGCAAAATAAAAAGTGTTCGCTTAAGTAAATGGGTGCTCTAGTGTATCACAGATTCACAGTATCACCAATGCATAAAACTTTATGAATTAATTTATTCCAAACATCTGACATCATCAAATAGTTTAATTTTTCTGATCAAAGTTCACATGCTAGTAATTTATAGGGTGTACTGTATAAAACAGGATCAAACTTTACATTTCTCTTGATTTTAGCAACCAACTTCAGATTAGGTGCAAAATAGAAACCAGTATACTGTTTACTACCAATTTTGAGACCAACCTCATTTGTACTCATGAAAAAACGATATTTTTCTATATTATGTGTTTTTACTTTTTAGACATTTAGTAAATGTCAAATCTGATGCAATGTGGCATGTAGTTTATTCACTAAAAAGACAAATAAGAGGTCGCATTTATTTTTGAAAAATAGTCAGAAAATGATAACTGACAATATAGTGCAAACTGGTAAAAACGGTATTAAAAAAAGTGTGAGCTGGTTTCTGCCTTGAGCTCCCCTTTATAGATGCTTACTAAAAACTGAAAATATTGTTTCTATTTCATCTAGTTTTGCCTTGTTTATAAACAATATGTAGTTTTTAGATAGACAGGGTTTTTGTGTCGAATACTCGAATGGCCCATTGAAAAATTATTGTGATGCAACCCCATATTGACTCCTGTTCTGACATAATACATTGTATGCTTTGTTATGTGCAGATTTTGCATACCCATTTCTCCAAAGGGCGAGTTACATGCTGGGAAATATATCTGCACCGCCTGCATTTGCATCAGAATTTCCTGCAAAATATTTGGCTGCTGCTTCTCAAGCTTCTACCTCGGTTCGTGTTACTACAGGCATGATCAGAATAAGAGATATTTCTTTCACAGGAAGCAAGCTGGGCTGGTCATTGGGCAAAAATGGCCATCTCAACATAGTTCTCTCATTCGGGTTGGAGGAAAGTGAGGTCAATTCTGTAAATTCGCATGAAACCTATGGTGCAGCCTCTCGGAAGCCCAGTTATGTTTCCCGAAGCTGGTTTTACTGCTTATTCCTGTGGATCATGGTTCTTTCATTGAGCTTCAAGATCAGCAGTCTCATTTGTCCCAGGTCATACATGAGCTAAACGGTCAACGTCAACAAAAACCTCTTGAAGCTTGTGGTTTTTCTTTATCCGATTACTTTAGCATCTTTAACAAAATAATATTATCAAGGCACTTATGATGCCAACTGAGCTTAATTCTGGAGATTGAAAATGCTCTTTTTGTTTAAAGTTGTTTGCTACCAAACATTAGAGGGGGAACAATGACTACGTATGTGGTGGAACTGGAAGAGAAGGAAATAGTGCTTCGCTGTTTATTCTCTCAGATTTTCTGTTGATCTCATTTTACTAATCTTACTGTGACATGTGTTTTATTATCTTTAGCCAATGTTGCTATCTGTATTTAATTTATTAGTATGTTCGTTTTGTCATAATGCTCGGGTTTTTTTTTTTTTAATTTACCAACCAAATGATTTACGAAACCTCTTAGATACCCTATCCAGTAATGTGATAAACACAATTGTTTTTTTTTGGATCAGAACAAACATGATAATCTTGATCTATAGTAAGATAAACTGGTTGATTGGGTAAAAAATTATTTTATTTTGGTTTATAATGGACAAGCTTAACATAATGTAGGTCAAGATAAACAACTTAAAAACTATGTGAATATAATGAATTCAAATAGGTAAGAATGATTAATTATATTTTTGATAAGAAAATCATTAAAAATTATTTAAACAAACTATTTGTTTTGTTACAACTTATTTTAACTTAAACTAAATTAATGTTTTTTAAAAGTGACTGATTTAAACTGATTTTGTTTAAAATTCATTATGACCTGAATTCATCTTGACTTGCACCAGTTTTGGTATGCTACCTAACCCAACCCGTGTATTTTGACAGTCGTAACAAAGAAGCATTGATTCACGTGGAGTATACATGGTGTGATTCTTCAAGAACATGTATCTTCTAATGCAAACTTGTGTTTTGTAATCTTATTTTTTGATTCTTTGGTTGCACTGTGTGTGTTTTTATTCAGCTTGCTGCTGGTACAAGTTTTATAAAAACTATTGCTGAATAAAAAACGAAAAGAAAAAAAAAACAATGAGATTGTTGACTGGTAAAGGTTGGTGAATGCAACTAAAATACCGGAAGTTTGAAGTCTGACTCTGACCCATTACATTAGACCAGCTAATCCAGTCTACACCGCTTAATACTTGAAAAATCTTAAGTGATGATGCATTCAAGAAGTTGAATTCTCATATTACACATGACAGAGGGAAGCTTCAGATCTAGAAAACAAATATTAAAATGTGGAATAAGATATATGCGTATATTAATGTTAAACAAGTATCCAATACATATAATTTATTGACAATCTTCGTTAATACATCGCTGCTACTTAACACTTACGCAAATACTTCAAATTAAGAATCATACATCATACATAACTTAAGTATTATGTTATCAACTTATCATTAACCCTTTTTAAAAATTTTAATGTTGATTTCATCCCTGAATGTGTAGGGCTGTTTTAAGGTTTTCTAGGACCTTAGGCAATATAAAATCCGAGGCCCTTTCTATAAGTAGTTTTTTGCTTGCAATAAAAAACTATGGTTCGTAAATTCTAAATATCTTAAAAATAGGTTAATTTGTCTCTACATACATAAGTTTACTCATAATAATAGTTATCTACTTATCTTAAGATAATCATAATTTCACTTTCATTACTAAATACAATTTAGTATCAAAATCATTAAGATTAGTCATAAAATTTTAATGAATATGCCAATGAAATTTCCCTATAAACAATAAATGATATAAATAAAGAATAATATAAAGTACAATACTTACTTGCTAGTGATAAATTACAACTATATCTCTCTTTGTTAATCATCTTTATTACCTTATTTGTCACTAAAAAATAGTCTAAATCTTTTACTCGTACCATTATAAAAAGATTTACTTCAACTCTAAACAAATGTGAACAAAAATGAAAAACGTGTAATTACTTGAAAAGTGAGAACACTAAACAAACTTTATCTTCTAAGAATATAAGAGATTTCTACATTTTCGTTATACAAAACAACAAAACAAATAACACGTACGATAACTAGAAGATTGGGGCCCCAAAAGTAAACAAGCTAAGGTCGGCTTTATAGGTTATCAAATCAAAAGGCCACTTGTTAGAAGAAGGGTTCAAAACAAGACCATAGATAGGCCTATGTTTGTTATGAAATATTATTTTTGTGAAGCCCCAATAAGCTTTTGCAAATTAGTATTACATGGTAACAAAATGAAGTTGTTTCAGATAATGTGAAGTAATTATAGAAAGAAGTGTATTGACGAATATTTATTTTGTAATGATGAAATATTTACTATTTTTGGTGATAAACTTGCAAGTTTGAACCATTTCATCTAGAGGTGGGCATCAAAACCGGTTTCAAACCCGAACCCGGGGTTCAACCCGGAACCGGACCCGGTTCCAACCCGGTCTACCCCCAACCCGGTTCCAACCCGGTAGAACCCACCGGTTCCTAACCGGTTTCGAATTTGAAATTTTCAGGCGGGTCCAAACCGGTTCCAACCCGGTAGCTAGAACCCGGTTTCAACCCGGTTTTGACCGTTTTAACAAAAAATATGAGTTCTAGCCGTTGAACTAGCCGTTTGGACCGATTTCTAGCCGTTTTTTTAATGTTTTTTGGTCCAAAACTTAGTATAAATTGTTGTGGCTTGGTTTAGTTTGATTACACACTTGAAAACGAACAATCTAAGCAAAAAACGCTCTCGTTTCGTACACCCGACTGCTTTACACTCTTTGTTTCGCGATCCAATTTTTTCAACACTCGTATTTTAAACAAGTATAACCTTGTTAAAGCAATGGCTCACTCTACATCTTCTGTTGGTCAAGGTTCTAACACCGAAGTTACAGTTGTCCGTGTTCTTATGCATAGTAGGAACATGGAAATATGGTGTAACTGGGATTTAGTTGAGATGAGTGATGGGTCTCAAAAGGCTCGTTGCAAGTATTGTGGTATGCTTCTTGCAAAAGAATCAAACACGAGTTTGAAGAAACATATTACCAAACCATTTTGCAAGGCGTTGAAGAATGATCCAGAAAGTCAACAAACACAAATCAGTAATGATGGTGGAATTTTTCACTACAACGTAGACGAGGTTCGTGATAGAATGGCGAAGTTCGTGATTCAAGAGGCGTTGCCATTTGGACATTTCGACAACCCTCGTTTAACAAACATGATTCGAGATACGCTTCAGCCTCGTTATAATCATGTAAGTCGAAGGACGCTAAGGCGTCATTGTTTAAAAATGTGGAATAAGGCAAAAAATGATTTGATCTTATTTTTTGAAAACCTAAACACTGGTGTAAACTTAACTACAGACGTTTGGTCTGCACCTCATGGTTTACCGGAATCGTATATTTGCGTCACCGCCCATTGGGAGAATCCCGTTTCGTGGCAAATAATGAAACGTACGATTGCGTTTGAACTTTTCCCGTATCCACATACGGCTGAATATTTGTTTCAACTATTAGATTTCGTAATAACACAATTTAAGTTGGAAAATAAACTATTTTCAATAGCATTTGATAATGCTTCAAACAACACTGCTGCAGTGGAAAAATTAAAATTAAAATACACACCATTTTGCAATGGTATATTTTTCCACAGTCGATGTGTAGCACATATTATTAACTTAGCGGTGCAAGACGGTCTTTCTTCACCGAATCTTAAAACTTTCAAATATGGTTTTAGAAATATGATACATGATGTTTTTAAAAAAAGTAGAAAAACATTTACCGATTACAAAAAATTGTGTAAAGATACGAACAGACCTTGTTATGGTCCTAATTGGGATGTACCTACTCGGTGGAACTCCACTTTTAAAATGTTTGAAAGTGCTTTAAAACAAAGAGCAACTTTACAAACATTTCATACGAGTCTTTGTGAAAGTGGTTACGCCGAACAATTTTCGGACTTAGCTTGGGAGAATATTCAAGATTTAAAAGATTTTCTTGAAGCTTTTAAAACCGCCACTACAAAATTATCAGGGGTTTATTATCCTACTAGTCCATTGGTGTTACCAGAATTGTATTTGATGACGTCAAATTTAAAAAATTTTGAAATGAAAAACCAAATGTTTGAAGAAATGATAAGTCCAATGAAATTCAAATTAAAGAAATATTTTAAAGATTTACCACCCGTGTTTACTTGTGCCGCTGCTTTAAACCCAATTTTGAATGTTACGGGAGTTGAATGTTTGATAGACGAAATAAATGATAATTTGGATATTCATGAAGAAGATCCAAATTTTTCAAATGATGCAAAAAAAAGTTTTCAAAAAAGTTTACAAAGTATGTATGAATTTTATTTAAATAAATAGGGTCCTAATATAAACATACGTACGAGCACGAGCGCATCAAGCTCGAGTAGTAGACCTCGTGATCCGCTTCTTAGTTTATTTAATACCGTTCGTAATGAAACGGCAAAACGACAAAGGGGTAACACCCCTTCAAGTGAGCTCAGAAGGTACAGTGGAACATATTTTGTTTCCACTTTTCAATCCGAGGATTATCACAATTTAGACCTTTTGTCATGGTGGAAAGGAAAGGAATCCGATTATCCGATTCTATCCACTATGGCAAGTGATTTACTAACCGTCCAAGCTTCTACGGTAGCTTCGGAATCTGCGTTTTCTCTTAGTGGCAGGGTATTATCTTTACGAAGAACAAGACTTACTCCGGAATCAGTAGAGATGTGTATTTGCTTAAAAGATCACTTGGACGCGATCGATCGAATTCAAAACATAACAAACCTCGAAGATGAAATCGAACTTGAAACAAGGGTACACGAAGAGGAGGTGGAGGAAGGATTATCTCCCGACATATCCGATGAAGAACTTGCACAAGAAGCTCGTGCTCGTAAACGTACGCAAACGCAAGCGGGAACGAGCACGGAATAAAACGCATGTTTTCAAGTTATTGTATTTGTATTTATCTTTTTAATATCATTATTTTTTTTATTCATGTTCTTAAATCAAGTATTTTTTTATTTATTTATGTATGTCTTTTTTTTTAAATAATTGAAATATAAATAAATGTATTAAAAGTTATTTTTATTTTTAAGTTATGTATGTAATTTATTGTAAATTATTATAAATAATATTGAATATTTTTAATATTATTTTTTTTATTTATGTATTCAAATTTAAAAAAAAAAAAAAAAATTTAAACCGAACCCGGTTTGAACCCGGTAGGTGTACCCGGTTCTGGACCCGACCCTACCCTACCCGGTTCTACCGGGTTTAGATCTACAAATGTGAAACCGGTTCCAAACCGGTTCGGGTTTAACTCAAAACCGGTTCCACCGAACCCGGTCCATTTTGAACCCGGTTTTGAACCCGGTTCGGGTTGGGTTTTGAACCCGGTTTGCCCACCTCTAATTTCATCAAATCTATCCAGCTATCCACCACTTGAACCTTGGGTTCGGATCAAACAGGTAATTGGCACTGGTCTAAGTAGGTCAAGTTGGGTTGACATAAAATATTTTGTGTCCAATTCTAACAAATTTCATATCAATACTTGGTGTCAATAAATTATTACAAGCCAACCTTGTATCGATATTCTTATGTATTGAAGATAATTTAGGCGGTTTTATGCACTATAATTACATTTTGGATGGCTTTTGAACAGTTGATTCATTTCCTTTTTGACTTGTAAGAGTTAAAATATATCCCGAGTCAACTCACTCAACAAGCAAAGGGGTAAAAACTTTCTCCTAAAATGATGTGAAGTTACTCCATTATCAACTTTTGATGATTAAAATGAGACATAAGTTAATTTTAAAGTTAGAAAAAAAAAAAGTTACTCCAAGAAAGTGATGTGATGATTAGAGAGGAGATTCAACAAACTAGAGGCTTTAAGTTCAATCTTCACAGTTGTATGTTTTCTTTGAAGGCCACTGATCCAAATGCTTGCATGTGCGCTTTGCTCGTTCCCTTGGTTAGACGGATATCGAGAGAGATCCGAGGGTTTACTAACTAAGTGAGTTTTCACGGTTATAAAAAAAGTTTTGAGAAATTAGTATCAGAAGAAAGTAGTGATATGTAGAGGTGATCAGGTGAGCAAATATTAAAAGTAGGTGCCACGAGCCCACGAGGATGAAGAGCCATGCTATATTGCTATACCGGATAGCCTATAAATTTCGAGTTGGGCCTGTTGAGATTGGGCTCGCTTGAACTAAGTATAGGAATTTCCTATAAGGTTTCTTTAATTACACTCTCTGACTCTCAAACCTTTACGATTGGTTCAAATTCTCTTTTTAGCCCGTAACCAATCTTTCTATATTTATTTTTCTTTTCAACTTTTATTTATTAGTATTGTTTGAAAAAGACACCTACTATGGCAACGGTTCATTTATTGTTTTAGGGCGGACTCACAACCGTTGTGTTTGGTTTTGGTGTGCGTAACTTTTATCTAATTTGTGTTTTGATATCTAAGATCATGTATATATCCTTTCAATGCGAGGTCCCTTTGCAATGAGCGAGGTAAACCTATATTATTATACATACAAAATGGTGATCTATATATACAAACTGTAAACTGTAATACAAATTTAAATCACAATCACAAACACAATATATGAACATATGAGCTGATAATCATGCACATGTCTCGATAATCATGAACATTTTTATCATGGGCGGTCCAGGGGAGGGGCTCGACCCCCCGTCCCGAGCCTATTTTTTAGGGGGCTCAAATTTTATATATATATATATATATATATGTGTGTGTGTGTATATATAGAGATTCATTCAAATGAGAACTAATAAGACGAAAAGAACTAAAAAGAAGCATTTATAAACACATTATTTAATGAGTGCAAAATATCATATTTTTTAAGTATAAGAAGTTACTTTCATGCCCTTTAAACTAAATATGTCCATCGGTTCAGTTAACGGTTTATTCGGTCTGGTTTAATCGGTTAACTAAACAAACCCAATTAATAAAAAAATTGGAATTAAAAACCGAAATTCGGATATAGTTAGGTACCGAACCGAAAACTGAATTCAGAATTTGGATACAGCTAGAACCAGAACGAAAACCGAATTCAGATTTCGGTTCAATTTTTCTACTAATACGTATCAGTTTTCGGTATTAAACAGTTTTTTGTTTTTTTGATCACCACCACCTTAATATTTGAATTCGCTAGGGAGCCTTATTTTTTTTCCGGCTTGTCCTGGACACGCCAATTCTCATGGCCGCCTCTAATGTTTATACAGAACACGGTTGTCAAGGAAGTCTTCCCGCATAATATATGTATACAACTCACGTTTCTTTGACATTTGGATACATACATGCACATATATAAAAAATGAAGTTTTTTTAATGCTTCCAATGGGTTTCATGGGTTTGGTCTTGAACGAACGGATATGGATCTGAATCCTGTCCGAACCCGATTAGCATGAATATCCATAACCCGTAACCATACCTTATAATTTTTTAATGGTTCTTGCAAGGCGGGCTTTGTAGTTAGTAATTACAAACTTACAATGGGTTTACCAATGATTATACCTGGCAAAATGGTCGGGTCGGGTCGGGTTGGGTAACTGGTCAGAACGGGTTCGGGTCAAGATGGGTGCGGGTCAGAACGAGTTTTAAGCAAAATTATTTCGGGTCTAAATGGACTGTTCTTAAAAAACATCAATTTTAGTTTAACTTAAGATGTGTTATAAGTAAACAAATAGTCTATTTGGATAATTTTTGGTGATTTTCTCACCAAATATGTTATTAATCATTCTTAAATGTTTGAATCTAATGCATTTATATACTTTTTTGGTTACCTGTCTTGACCCGCATTGTGTTTAAGTGCTACCCATCCCAACCCATTCCATATTATGATGTTACCCATTTCAACCCATTATAGTACAATTTTTTACCCAAACCAACCCATTTTCTATAACATGGGTAAAAATTGCCACCTCTACCAATGATACTCAGCTCAAGTGGTTGAGAGAATGTACCATGTGGTTTTAATATTAAGCAGGTCACGGGTTCAAGTCCTGACATGGACAAAATAGGGTTCCATGTTGGGCTAGGGGGTTTTCTCTCACCTATGGTGAGTTTCCTCCTATTGGGTGTGAATATGATCGGGTGAGTTTATGACCCGTCAGGGATCCAAATTGCCGTTCAAAAAAGAAGTTACAATGGGTTTAACTTGATTAATGATTATGCTCACTCTTGTACGTCTTACCAGTTTTGAGGCTCAAGACGAACTAAAAACCCAAAATACGATTCAAAGATCTTTTTTATGATTTCATTTTAACTTTTTAGTCTGAAATAAAGTTTAATGACATTTTAAAATTTTGGAATAAACTTACGTGAAAGAATGATTTTACCCTTAAATAACTTGAATAGTGGCAAAAAGTCTTGAAATTCATTTTCACTTTATTTGAAAATTTTCACGGGTCCCGATAATAAAAATTCACACAAAAAATGTATATTTTATTAATTATTATGGAAGATGTGATTAAAAAAACTCACATAAAATATTTCCGGCGATGATTCTTGTAAGAAGCAGGCTAGCTCAAGTTTTTCAGATGTCTAAAGTAAATTAAAAAATTGAGGACTTTTTTATTAGTTTTTCTGTTTTTTGCTTGCGATAAAATTATAGCTCGCAAATTATATAAAAACATAAAAGTATCATATGACTCTATTTACATAAGTTTACTAATAATTGCAGTTAATAAATAATCATCATAAATGATATAAACAAAA
The DNA here is from genome assembly GCA_009363875.1 of Mikania micrantha. NCBI lineage: Eukaryota > Viridiplantae > Streptophyta > Magnoliopsida > Asterales > Asteraceae > Mikania > Mikania micrantha. The sequence continues at coordinate 234,745 of SZYD01000192.1, read as the reverse complement.
AATAAATGAAAATATAATACTTAATGATGATAATTTATAACTCTACATTTCTTTGTTAATCAGTTTGATTATTATATTTACCACTAAAAAATGTCTAAATATTTCACCCTTGCCGTTAATAAAAGATTTATTACATTGTCAAGTAATGGTGAAACAAAAACGTATAAGATTTAATTATTTAAAAGAGAGAACTTTAAACAAACTTTCTATTTTGAGAATATGAGTGAACTCTATAATTTTTTAAAATTTAAAACGATAAAATAAATAACTTAAACGATAACCCGAACGGTTGAAGGCCCTAAGCCTTTGCCTCAAAAATCCATGTATGAAGCCGGCACTGGCCAGAAATTAAATCATGAATCGGGTTAAAATATTTATAAAAAATAAGACTAGATTGAAAAAAATATTTTATTTTTTAAAGAAAACATTCACATGATGAAAATAATACATTTTATCCTATTATGATTCCAAACATATATTTTTTATTCTGATGTAATAACCGTTTAGTTTCAGTCCATCTTGTATTCATGGATACGAAACCATCTTAATTGCTCACCATAAATACATCATGATTAGGTAAATGATATTCATTCATTTCTCACATAAGAATGCAAACGCGTTTTCTCTTTTACATCTTATTTACTTTTTTCCAAAAATAGGTTCTTATTCTCATGCTAGTTAGTAGTAGCCAGTAGGGTGTTCAAAAAAATCCATATCGAAATCGATATCTGAATTCAAAATAGTTTTTTTCGGATATTTTGAATAGTTTTTCGGATATTATGATAATTTTCGGATATTTTACGGATATATCGGATACTTCTCAGGTATTCCGGATACTTTTTGGATATTCGGATATTTTTCGGATATCCGGTTCCAAACACCCCTACATGCTAGAGGTTGATCACGTGAGAATCATGCTTGAGAATATCACAATGATTGCTAAAAAAAACCAGTTATGTTCGTTATATATACTTATACAATTATATATATTCCTGCATGTATAAATTTGCTCACACTGTTATACTCCATTAAAATCTCATACAAACGTAGCAAGTAAATTATTTTTAACAATATTTAATTTATTAAATCTCTTAAAATTGTATAATCTACAACACTAAACGCGTAGTCAAATTTAATAAAAATGTGTACGCACTTGCATAGGAAAATTAAAGTGCCATGTGTATAAAGTATTGAGGGCAGGGCCAAACCTAAGCCTATTATGAACTTCTTTTTAAATGTTTTATATTCAATCTGATTTTAACCGATTCTCACGAAATTTTGACGATGTTTTTGAATCCGATATTAAAACTATTTTATGATCAAAAATAATAAAATTAATACTAAAATAACTTAATATGCATTATTTATGATGAAATTCAATTAGCAATCAACAATTAAACTTATTATCCAATCACTCACATCCTAATATTCTTATTTTCCAACTTTATTTATTTATTTGTTTTGACACAACAGCTTTCTATGACAATCCATCTTCAGGATCGAATCTTTGTTCTAAAGGGAACAACTCTAATAGTTTTGTGATTTAGTTTAGTTTTATCATTTTTTTTGGTGACTTGGCATGATTTGAATTTGCCCAAAAAGTTAAATATTTAACATACGATCACCCCAAAAGTTTCCAACCTCCGTTAAAGAATTTTCTAGGTCCGTTGCCGCTGTTTGAGGGTACCAATTAATAATTTCTTTGACAAAGACGTATCCACCAAGAAACTATAGTGTAAAGACTTTGTTTTAATTAAATCCAAAGACTTGTAAAGAAGACTTTGGAAAACAAAACCTACATCAAATGACAATTGTGTCTTGTACGATTCATAAAAGTTGTATCCATATATATAAATAAACCCCATTGTTTTCCCATGATCATACACATCTTGGTTAATTCATATCCAAGAGATCGATGACTGATGAATTTGAAGAAGCAGATGTAATGTTCGTGCACGTCGAAGTATCGACTAAACACGATAACTTTTTCAAATTTGAAAAACATGAGCTTAGCGTGTTAAAGAGGAGGAGGAGGAGGAAGAGGAAGACGAAGATATCATCAGTTCCGATTGACATACCAGAAAATAAATCAAACTTATGCAAAGATTTGACGCTTGAATCCGATTTGTTTGAAGAAGATGATGATACAAGTGAAGATCAGATGACTCCACCTCATGTAACACGACGAGGTCGGAAAACCCCGGAAAATGTCGTAGCATACTCGATTTGCACCCGACCAGGAGAGACCTTGAAGATAAGAGATTTCATTTTTAAGATAACGGGATTTCTTGAAACTTAAGTACGTGTTATGTTGGTGTTTTTTAGTTCATTTCATGAAAGGAACGGATATATGCATATAAAGTATATGTAATAATAATATATTTATTCGTATAAATACGTTTACAAAATTTTATCTAATGTCATCATCGTATTCGGGATATTTTACCATTGACAAAGCTAATGTATGATCGAGAATGGTAAAATGTAGATAGTTTTAACTCTATTATGTAGGAATAGATGGTCTGCTTCCAGGGGCGGCCCGGGGGAGGGGCAAACCCGACCTCCGTCCCGGGCCCAATTTTTCGAGGGGCACATTTTTATATATGTATTTATATATATATTAGGTTATAAACCCGAGTATTACAAGGGTTTGAGTAACAAATAACTCAATTAAATATATTTATGGGCCCATTTCGTTTCCCAAAAGCCCTTTATCCTAACCGGCTCCATGGACGCTCAAGTTCAAGAAGAAATTAAAATTCAAAATCCCAAGAAAGCGGGACCGCCACCAGGGGCTCTGCCCCTTGGACCCCGCCAGGGGCGCTGCCCCTAGGACCCCGCAAGGGGGCGCGGCCCCCTTGACCCCCGCTTGGTCAGGAACTTGTTTAAGAACGGTTATCATTCCATGTGTGGAATGATTCTGTAAGAAATACTATATGGAGTAGATAGTATAATCCAGGAGTTGGGAAGAGGGTGGATAACAAGAACATGTAGTTAAATGGTTAAAATGATAAATGAATGGATTGATGTAATCCAAATTCATTTGAATGCAGTGCATGACCATAGAAATGGGACGTGTACGTACGAAGAAGACCGCTCGAATTCCAAGTGGGAGACTTTGTGTTACTAAAGGTTTCTCCTTGTAAGGGCTTGATTCGTTTTCAAAGGCGGGGAAAAAAATTTAATCTGCGGTTTATTGGACCATTTAAGATTATAGCTCGGATTGGCAAGGTTGCCTATCGCGTAGAGCTACCATAGGAGTTGAGTAGGATTCACAATACATTCCACGTGTCTTATCTGTGAAAGTGATTGGCGGACGAATCGGCTTACGTGCCAATGGAGGATTTGGTGATAGATGATAAAATCAATTATATTGAGAAACCGATGGCTATCTTAGATTGAAAAGTCAAGGAATTACGAAATAAGACAATTAATTAGTTTATGGTGTAGCGGAAGAACCGTTGTGGTTCTAATGCAACGTGGAAACCAGAGGATGAAATGTATAATTATTATACTTTTCTGTATGAGGTGTAATTAGGTTTCGGGGACGAAACCTTTGTAAGGAGGGGAGAATTTGTAACGACCCATTTTTATGAAATATTATAAAAACGAACATGCTTGGTGTATAATTATGTTTTTCTATTTTATGGGTGTTTTATAAGATTTAGATATCTTGAAAATATTTGGTGGGTGTTTACTAACTTAATTTAGTTAGTTATAACTAGTTAGATTTAACTAGTAAAAGAGGGACCAAAGTTGCCAATAGCTAAAAGTTGTAAAATGGAGGGTTAAAGATGTTGACTTGGTCAAAATTACACATTCTTTATGTGTGTGTGGCTGGAAACGTGAAAGAGATGGGAGGGAGACAAGGAGAAACCTCAAAATTATGGAAATCCATCAAATTGGTGCATGATTCATGGATTGATCTTGAATGCAACTCAAGATTTGAGCTCTCCTTGCATTCTACTACACATAGGTAAGAAATTTTGGTGGGTTTTGATGGGATTTTCGTGGGTTTCATGAGGGGTGTGGGTTTGATGGGTGAAATCAAAATTTGGAAGTTTAGATGGTGTCATATGTTTCTAATCATCATGAATATCATCTAGGAACAACATTTTGATCATTTCATTGAGTTTGGTGTGAATGAGTAAAATGGAGTTTTGCATGTTCATGAGGAAGATGAACTAGGAGTTGTTAAAAATGGGTGTTTAATGATAGCTTAGATGATAACTCTATGGTTTCTATCATTTGAAATTGTTTGACCTTGGTGATTTTTGAAATTTGATGATTAGAAACATAAATGGGGGAAAATGATGGAGTTTAGAATTAATTGAAATGTGTAGGTGAAATTCCTGCACATATGTTGTTTGATGAAATGTCAACAACTTAGATTTTTATCTAAGAATGGGTTTGAATGAATGGGTGAGGTTAACTAGTTGTTATGATCATAAAATATGAAAATTTTGTGATTTGGGGATTATTTGACCATAACCTAACCGTAAGTGGTGATAATGGGTCAAATGGGTGTAATTTGACTAGTTATAGTCAACTCTTTTATTAAAACCTATTAGTGGTGATAATAGGAAGCAATAGTGGAGGTAGTGGAACTAAACGATTCGGAAAGAAGATTGTGGTGGCGGATGACTTGTCGGGGCAAGGTAAGTCACCCACCTATTATACTTGAAGTTGTTAATTGGTGTTATGCACATATATGTATATATGTATGTAGATGTATGTGGAATATACATGGAATGTTGAATTTTGGTGAATTGGTGTTTGTACATTTGTTGTTTGACAATAACATGCAATCGGTGTTTAAATTGCTTAGTTATTGTGATTTCTTATGTTTATAAGGGATGTGGTGAAATAGGAATGATTCACAAGGTGTGTGAACTTCTTATTTGAAATTTGACTGAAAAGTAGTCAAACAATTCACAAGAGGTGTGAATATATATAATTGGGTGAATTGGTGTTTGTATGATTGGTGTTTGTCAATAATATGCAATATGTGTTACAATTGCTTAGTTATTGCAAAAATTGTATGTTTACACGTGGTGTGTAGGAGTAAGAATGATTCACAAGAGGTGTGAACTTCATAATTGGAATTTGACTGAAATTGGTCAAATGATACATAAGAGGTGTGTAGGTGGAATTAATGGGTGTTAAGTTACTTGGTGTTGACAATAACATGCAATAGGTGTTTAAATTGCTTAGTTATTGTGATTTTCTTATGTTTATAAGGGGTGTGGTGAGATAAGAATGATTCACAAGGTGTGTGAACTTCTTATTTGAAGTTTGACTAAAAAGTAGTCAAACAATTCACATGAGGTGTAAATGTGAAATGGGTTGAATCACAAGTGGTGTGATCTTCCCTTGCTAAATCTATGGAGTTTAGGTAAATCACAAGTGGTGTGATTACCTACTTTGAGTATCCTTGGTGAAAAAGGAAGTCTCATAGGAGTGGTGAATATTTGACTTTTATTTGGTGATTATTTTTATGTTCTAACACTTTAATTTTGTTTTGAGGTGTTTATAGATATGAATTTCATGTGTTGAAATGGTTGTTTTATGGTGACAAATGAGAATCCTTGGGTGGAAAGGAAGTTCCATTCGGTTTGGGTGAAATATGGTTGTTAAAGGGTTTAGGTGTAAACGACCCGTTTAACTACTCGTTTGCTGTTAAACTTTATAATATCACCAAATTATGTTTGAAACTTGGTAGTTATGTTTCAAGGGTGTTATTGGATGTATTTGGGGGTAACGGAAGTGTTATAACGATCCGGGGTAGTCACAAGGGTGCAAAACGTAAAAAAATGCATTTGCTGAATCTGCAGAGGGTGTAAGCTACGGCCCAGGGTGTAGCCTACGGCTGAAGGGTTCTGTTAAGGAGGCCGTAGCCTACGGCCCAAGGTGTAGCCTACGGCTGGGGGTGTCCAGAATTGCCTATTTTGGTCGTTTTATTGCGTTTTGGGATCCAATAACCTTCCGTTATGAACCAAAAAGTATACATAGGTGTTCTTACTTAGTTCTAACGAACTAATGGTGATTTAAATGTGGTGTTTTGTAGGTGAACGTAAAGGGTGATGGTGGTTGTGATCGGGTTGCTTGTAATGGCTCGGATCGAAAGGTGTTTTGGGGTTTTATTTTGTTAGTTAAAAACAAAGGTTTTGTGAATCATTTTGGTGTAAATGGGTTTGTTAAATGTTTAACTACCGTTAACTCTTTTGGAACTTGGATGTAATTTGGTTATAAAAGTGTTAATATGCACATGTTTATTTTGAAAAATCTGGGACCTAACTCTGAGGGTGTTTTAAAACACGTGGCATACGTGTGGGGACTTTGGGCCTTACATCTCATGAGTTTCGTCTCATGATATCAGATTAACTGACCAACACAACGCTTTTAATGTTATTTTTCAAAAAAAACTAAGTAAAATAATGTTAAAATTAATACAATTTTACTTTTATCCATCGAGAATCGAAACATATATAGATTATATGCACGAACCACGTATGTTCTTTTCAAATAAAAGAATTGTAAATGCTACAATGTTTTGCGCTGGGTCGAAACTTTTACGGTTTTCCATTTTTATTATAATATACACATATTATTTCAGTTTAGCGATATATTGGTGCTGAGATAAGGCTAAGAAAACAAATAGTCATGGGTTTGAATCCCACAAGAGGGTTTTCTCAAAATTATGATCGGATGGTACCGCTGATGAAACGATGATACTCTATTGATACGTCGGTGATCCAAAAATTAGCCTTTCCATAAATATTATAATATGCACATGTGGGAGCTACCATGTAAAGAAAGTGTAAGTTCTCATTCACTCGTTTTTTAATTATTCGACATTTGTACGTGTATGTTTCGTTTCCTTTATGACTTTTTGCATTTATAGTAGTTTCTGCCTATTAGGAGAAAATTTTAATATATTATCATCTTTTTATATATTAAAGTACTTAATTTTTTTTTTCTAAATAAATACACGTATTTGTAATTTTCTAAAAGATAATAGTTTGTTACTTTATCTTTTTAATGATTAAAATTTAATAATATAATATTTTAAATGTGCAAAAATGTTGACACGGATAATTTATTATGAAAATATTAAGTATAATTAAAGGTTCCAAGAAGCACAACTCAAAAAAGTAATTGTTGGTTTAACTCAATGCAAATTGTGTTGAATTTATCATAAAAATTTTAAATGTTGATATTAAAAAATAGACTATCATTAAAATGGTCTAAACTTAATAAAGGCGTGCGCAGCATATGAAATTTACGTAAATACCATATTTTATTCTTCACATATGTAATTATTGTGTAAATCGGATACAAATAAACCCTAAGCAACCTAACTTAAAAGAGCCCAAAAATTTGGGTTAACATTTCTTTTTATTTAAATATTCATAATTAATTTACATATTCAGTTTGTGATTTATATGTTGTATAGTTTCTTCTTTCATCAATATCTATATTTTTTATGTCTCAAACTCAACTAAAGAAGAATAGTTTTTAATTTTTATACACTTTAAAAAAAGACCCTAATATTATATCCAACTTAAGCTGATATATAAATTTAATAGATTTTCAAAGTTAAATTGAGTATCATTATACAAAACGAGAATCTATCGATCATATGTTTACACAACTAATTGAAACACTAATCAAAACTTACGTTTGCTGGTTAATATAGCACTAAAACATTTTGTTACTTGAATTTGAATAATACAGAGATTAACAGTTGCCAATTTGTCATAATAAACATTTTAATAATAAATCATATATGTTGGATAAATTCGGTAACAAACACATGAAAATCTATCGGATTGTTTATGAAATCACTATCCGAAATCAATTTTTCTACCCTTTCGAGTTCTAAAAATTTGATAAAGGGATAATTCAAAAGAGAGATTTGAATGTGATACAAATGTTCGTTTATCCTTATGTGCATGCAATTATATGTTTTAGCACTAGATGAAGATGGTAGTTATATGCAGTTAATTCCATCAGCGGGTTAAGTGGTTCCGGTCACAAGTCAATCCGAAAGAGGACGTGGCCCTCTTACCCCTGCATTTAGTCAGGAGCTCAGAAATCTTAAACGAGTGTTTAATCCACACCTCTAACTCTTTAAGATTACTTTACATTCCATTATACTAAAATATACGATGTTATAAATTATTGAGAATCAATATTTAAAACAAACTTAAAAGGAAAATCAATTTCTCAATATGACTATAAGATCGATAAAATACCAGTTCTAGTCAGATTAAGGTTTTAACCAGGTCTTGACTAATTTAGTTCCAATAGTTCCGGTTTGATTTCAGTTTCACTTACGCATTTTTTTGGATTCGGATACCTATTTTGAAAATTTTCGGATATTCGGATACTTTTTTCGGATATCCGAATATTTTTCGGATATCCGGATCTTTTTCGGATATTTGGATATCCAAAATAAATATTTTTTAAATTTTTTATTTTTTTCCTGATTTCGAATATCTGTTCGGATATCCGAATCAAAAATTTTTGATACTAGATCTTCGGATATCCGAAAATTAACAACCCTACACCTATAAACACCAATTTGGTTTCGGTTTAAGTTTCACTAGAACCATGTTTTTTTTATCGCCTCTAAGTTAGGACAATACAAACTATATAACTAGGATAACTAAATCAGATTTTGAATTACCAAATAATTAAAGAAAAAACAACCCCAATTCACAAGATAAATACCGATTCACAAATTTGAAATTTCTAACTTTGCTATCTTTTCCTTGAAAATTTGGAGGATGCAACTAAAGAAAAAACCACCAAATATACAACAATTCATAGATTTCTAATTTGTGCAACTTTTCCTTGAAAATTAGGAGCATGCAGCTGCAAATATCGGTCATAACAAACAGAAACAAAAACCAAACCGTTTTTTGATTAATTTTTAAAAAACCGGTTCAGTACAAAAAAATTTTAAGCCTAGTTAGATGTTTATTCCTTCACTCATTTTTTTGAAATATAGCTTTTTTTGCAAATGGATCCATCAATGTGGGTCTTTTGTGATTTCCGTCAACCAATAAAATGCAGTTTTTTGCGAGGAAAAAATAAAAGTTTACCGATCAACAGTGTCTGATACATCCATACTAGAAAACTAAAATAAATGCACATCCACCAGGATGAACTTGCACCAATCAAAAGTTTTAAACAAGCTTTCGTAATTGAGCATCTTTTTGGATCCTAACATCTACAGGTATTTCCATACAAGAACACATGTTGAAATTAAAACTGATAAATCTAAACGCATGGAGTGCTAGTCACGATCAGCATCCTCTATTTCTTCATCCTCAGGTACACCTCGTAAATAGAGAACATTGTTACATCTGTTCATATTCAACAAACAAGCGTCAATTTGTAGCCAGGTTTATGAAATCATCATTGTAATTTTAAAATTTTTGTAAGCGTGTATCAACACAACAGACTGATTATTTATATAAAAAAAACAAGACTTAATATCTGCACAATCATTGATCAATAGTACCTTAACGAATAGCAAACAAACATACCCAGTTAAGTCTTACTAACTAGTAGGGTCTAGGGGGTAGGATGAAGGCGAGCCTTTTCCTAGTTCATTGATTGTAATTTTCTACAGAGACCCCCCGACTCACAAGTGTTGCAAAATTTCAAAAAAGTTGGGGTATACACATAGCAGAAACAAGCATGCGGTCTATATCTATGTAAAAAAAACAATATAGTCAACAATCAATGTCACACACGTGACAAATAGAAAGCATGTCAAATAGGCGATACATTTAAACTAAGGTATTGAATATTGAGCTAATATTTAAAGTTAATAATGTCTAGTAGTAGTAGTAGCTTAATGAATAATAAAAGATATTACAAAATACATAATTCAGTTGTAATTCATTCAGTATCATCTGATTTGTTCATGAATAGAATATAGAATGGGTCAACTTGGGTAAGAAATTAGGATTTATCTCTGATGTAACAAGCCTAGCATGTTAATCATTTTGAATGTCACCAAAACTGTTGATTCAAATTTCAAATGATGTCAGCCTTTTAGAAAAATTTATGATTTCATTTCCGTAGTATCGTTTCTAAGAATAAAGATGTTGACACTTGACAAATCAACTGTTGGACTAATCTTGTAATTATTTAATAGATAGATGAATAAATTAGAAAGTTAATTGCATCATGTTTTTTATCTAAGAATAAAGGTATTGTTTTTCGTTCTGTTTTGCTTGTTATGTTCCGATCAGAGAAATATCAATATTTATCAACCCGAAACAGCTCATTTAAATTTTAGACCACCAATCCATAACAATTTACATGTCTGAAGTTTCAACCTATTACTAAACCTCCCACCTCATAACTCATGTGGAGTGCAAAAGAGATGGTGTAAATACACATTATCCTAACAATCAACAACTCTACTCTTTAGTCTTTAGGGTATATGTTATGGTGTGTGATGGGGGCCGGTCACGCCCTCCCCCCATTACACAGGGGCGTGAAGGGGGAATGAGGAGCATCACGGGGCGAAAGAATAAGAAAGGGGGGAAAAGGGGGTGATGAAGTGGAGTGATAGGGAAGTGATGATAACACGTGTAATGATGATGTGGAGTGATATAGGGGTGATGGTGTTGGTTGATTATGTGGCACTTACGTGGAGTGAAGGGGGCTTGATGATAACACATAGCCTTAGTCTTTACAATTCCCAACAATACAAACTCAAACTAGGTAATTTAACTATATATCATCTTTCTCTAAATCTCTCTAGGTTTTGTTTAACCTAAAATATTTCATTCTCTATCTCTATATCACTTGCAACCAACTATTTTATTACGTTTTCTCTATCTTAGGCAATCACAAAAAAATTAGAGATGTTCATGGAGAATCTGATGCACACAATGTTGTAAAAATCCGGCTAAGCGGCAGTCTGCCACTTCACATTTTGGCTAATTGACCGGAAAAAAATCGGGCCTAACAGACAGAAATTGGCAAAAAAATAGCTGAATTCCAGCAAAATTTCCAGCAGCCTATAAAATTCGGCTACAAATTCCGACAACCTTTTAAATTCTGGCAAGATTGCAAAATCTTGAAATTCGGCAAACATATATATAAAAACGAACATTTTTGTAAATATTAAGTATAAAATTTGATTATAATTTTGTTAATTACATATAAAAATCCGATCCAATTAATCACTATTCCCTACCCATCGCTTGACTAGGGCCAAGCGATTTCTACAGCGTTGGATGCAGATGACAAATATAAAAAATCTCTAAGTTTTAGGGGGATAAAAACAGAGATCCTATTATGAGTGCTATACACTTGATATGTGTTTCTTATCCAAAGAATCTCAGAATCATGCTCTACTCCCACAGAAAATTACTGTAAGTACTATTAGCTAAAGGCATAACGAGGATGGAATCAAAAAATAATATTTTAATAGAGCTCCAAAGTTATACCAAGAAAGAGTAGTTATGTTATTAGCTACTTTTAAAATTAAGTAATTAAAATACCTTATTAGAATCTCTCCAAGGTTTCCAGTAAACTGACCATCAATGTATTCTTCAGAGTTTGACAACTGAAAATTTAGACGAAAAACTGACATTAGAAGCACAATTATCGTTGATACATCAACCCTTTTCAGAATTTTAAAAGTTTTAAAGAAAAAAGCCAGTGTGTTTGGTTTGTAAATGGTAAGAGAGATATTGGTCTGTAAATGGGAAGAGTGAGATAAGTGTTCTACCTGCAAGTTCATGTATGAGTCAACAGAGACAAGATAACCTTTGTACTCCATTCCCCACTTGAGTTTCACAATCACAGCCTTCCCAGTCAAGTTGTTTAAGAAGGGTTTGGGGTTAACTGGTACTGTCTGCAATGCTTAAACAATTTAGTTCTCAAATTTGCATAGCACCCAGACAAATCTTAAACTTTGAACATAAACACCTCTTTAACAAGATTTTAATCTTTGACTAAACATAGAAGTAAATCATCATCAATTTGCTCAAGAATCAAAAGTATAATTCCAAAAACAAATCCATAATCAGCTAAAAAGACCATTGTTTCTCTTTTACTAATTGTCTCCCAGCACAAATTTACATGCTAAAGGTGAATGTAAGAACGAAAACGACTAACATGAAAAAAGGTAAATATCTTCATATACAAAAACCCAATTTTCAAAACCCTAAACCAGAACAGTATAAATATTCTAACAAACCTCGATTCATAAGGTTGGTACACCGACACCCGTACTTCAAAAATAATTGAAACAACCAATTCCGTCAATTCTAACCGCAAATGACACTTTCCCGATAGAGCAGCAAATTTCGATCGTACGTACACATACAAACACACAGTTCGAAAAATGACAGATCGCCATCAGTAAGTCATAAATTCGTGTCTGATAAACACATACTAACCAACATTCTTCGATTAGCCTTCCTAGCTTCAAACTAATGAGTCGACTCTACTTGAACGACAAATACACAATTCGTTTTGCTAAATTAGACGGGATACATAGCAATTATAATCATAAACGAAACAGTAAGATCTGCTGAAATTAAAAGCCTTAGGGTCGAAACTTACCGCCATATTCGTCGAGAAGAGCAGACAGCGATTGCAGCTTCTTGGACGGAGAAGGTTTAGGGTTTTTGACGAGGTTCCGTCAACAGAAGAAGGTAAAATAAATAGGTTGAAAATATTTACATTCTTTTCCTTCGGGGATCATTTTGTTTAATTCACACCCTCTCTTGTAATTTCAAGTTGTTTCGTGTATATGGGATAGGATCGGTAAAAAATTCAAAGAAAAAAAAGACAAATTTAAACAAGCTCAAGCACTCAAGCTCCACATATCGAGTGGGCTCATGTTATATAACTTTTAATTTACTCTAAAAAGTGTTTATATGTATAAATAGTTTTTTTATAAATCAATTTATGATAAATACAATAAAGTCATGTATATTAAGTTATATATGAAAAATTATATATATATATATATATATATATATATTAACAATAAAAATAAACTAATTAAATAATTAAAACGAATTAAGTCAGACTCTCAAACTTGAGAATTTTATTACATGACAAGCTTGAGTTTTAGAAAGAAAGTTTTAAATAAGTTGAGCTCGATCTGAAACTCAGTTAAATTAAAATTAGTTGACCTCGAGTCTTAACGAGCTTAAGTTCATCTCGAGTATCGACTAGTTTATACCCCTAATAGTATTTGTGGAGGGTTTTAAGAGGCATTCCATGTAGATGTTAAAATAAATCAAATTTGAATAACTTTAACAATAAAAGAATCACAAGTTAACAAAATAAAAATTTAAAGCATCTTAAACTGGATTGGAGGCACAAAGTGGACATGTAACAAAGGTTTTTTCTTTTTAAACAATTAACTTAATAATCTTTTTTTTCTTACCTTCATACATTTGTCTTTTTCATCATGAGAGTTAAATCATAAATCATCCCAAAAAAGAAAAAAAGAAAAAAAAAACTAAAAAAGAGTTTTTAAAGAGTTAATAGCAAATAAATGAAATTAAAGGTTTCACTAATTCATCTAATAGTTGTCCCTCCTCGTATTCATTTATCACGTTCACAAGTCACAACAAAGAGAGCAAAATGAGTTCTGGCGAGGGAAAGAGGGAGAGATTCAAAAGAATGAATTTTATTATTTTTTTTATAGATCTAAGTAAGAAATCATAGATGATAATTATCACAAATAGATATGTTCAATTTGAAATCTTTATAATTTTTGTATATCTTGATGCCAAGAAATATGTTCTAGAGTTTGGTTCATAGTTTTTACAAGTTGAGTTCTAGATGCTTACTTTTTACATGAGATAACATAGTTTTTATGTTGATATGCATAGTCATTATGAATACATTTGTAGATCTAAAGAGTTTCACGTTAAAGTTTGTATTTTTATAGTTAGGGTCCCCAGTTTTTAGTATAAACCATGTTATAAAATTGGCCTAGGTGGATGTCTGTCGCTTCAATTTTGGCCAATCAGTTGTATTAAAATTCAGGCCTAGACGAACTAAATTAGTCCTAGGCGAACAGAAATCATCAGATTCTAGCAAAAATGTGATGACCTTTAAAATTCTGTTGAGTTTTCCAACAACTGTAGAAACTATGACTAAAATTTAAATTTTGGGAGAGTTTTATAGTACATACATACACACACACGTGCACACACACACACGCATATATATATATATATACATAAACATTTTTTTATTAAACTTGTATAGGAAGCTTGGATATATATACAAGATTTTGAAAAACAACTTACAAAAATTCTGATTCGATTAATTTTGATTAATCCTCATGTGATTGTTCATCTGCATATGGTAGCTTGACCACACTTAACTGGTCACCCTTATGTGATTGCCTGTCCGCATCACACCCAACATATGAGAAAGTTCACATATAGTCGTCTGAAAGCAATTTGCACTCCCACATCTCGTTACACTTCGATAGTTTCTTACGCAAATCATATGCTCCTAATCCTTCTACCAGCACCTGAATCCCTTAACCCGAAATCATATTCATCCGTAACTCACCATATCTAGTCAAATTCAAAAAATGTGATTTGATTCTTCAACCTCTTCTCATAGATTTATTGCGACTTATCTATCCAATCATCGACTTATGGATTCTTAAACAAAAATTTAGAAAGTACACTTATATATAAAGAATAATAACAAATAATAACAATGAAAGTAAAGAATGATAAAGCGTACCCAAAATGATATAATTCACATGTGAAAGTTATAGTTAAACACTTGCAAGTGTCCATAAGATGATAAGAGAGTCATGCATTTGTTGCATTGCTAAGGATAAAGGAGTCATGTACTCGTGCATACTCTTATCGTGCATACTCTTATGTTATATAGGAGTCATGTCCTCATGGACACTCACCTAATAAAGGAATCGTGCACTTGCTCATACTCGCATGATAAAGAAGCCATGCCTCAAGTATACTCACATGGTAAAGGAGCCTTATACTTGTACAAGATTAGACAGTGACATTCTAATAAAGTATAAATACATGAATAGTTGTCACCATTTGATGAAAAATATACATGTATGTAATGATTAAAGATATACGTTAATGAAAATTATAAGTCATTCAACAACACTGACTTTTATATGCATCTTAGTTTAACAGGTCAGCAATATCAATATAACTTTGACATGAATTGAGGAACTACCAAAAACTAGGGGTGTTCAAAAAAATCCGTATCCGAAATATCCGAAAACCCGAATCCGAAATATCCGAAAAAATCGGATATCAGGAAGTTCGGATATCCGAAATTTCGGATTCGGATACCTATTTTGAAAATTTTCGGATAGTTCGGATATCTGAAATAGTTTTTATTTCGGATATTTTTTCGGATATTCAGATATTTTTTTCGGATATTTTTTCGGATATCAGAATATTTTTCGGATATTTCAGATATTTTTCGGATATCTGGATAATTTTCGGATATTTGGATATCCGAAATATATATTTTTTACTTTTTTTTATTTTTTTTCTGATTTCGGATATCCGAACTTTGGATATCCGAAATTTCGGATTCTGATTCGAATAGTGAAAATCACTATCCGAAATTTTCGGATATCCGATACCAAAAACTACACAATAACTGACATCCTGTTATAGTTGTTTTTATGAATTCATTCAAAACATTATTGAATTATGTTGTGATGTGAAACCCAACTTTGAGGTCACATGGGATCAGAGCCTTGTCACATACATTCGTCCAGTCCAATCAACTATAAATTAAATCACAAATTTATAGTATAAACTCTTGTGCATGTAGACTATCATTGTAATATTAAATCATATAATTACTGTATGCCACTTATGATTATTTATTTAATTGATCAATTACTTAATTATCCTTATAAGATATGTAATTATATGATGGACATACTTACACATACAATCCTAATTAGGGTTTTCTCTTTGGATGTATATAAGAAGATAAAGGCTCTTATTATTAACTAATGCCAACATCATTCACGAATTCCTAAGCCATAGAATTCATGACTCTCTCTAGCCTCTTTACAATTCCATCCTCACTATACACCATAAACAAGAACCCGATCGCATCTACATTTAAGAATCATGTTAGGGATCAACTCAACATTTACTGGTATCACATATTTCATCTGACCTATCATATTATTGTTGTTGTTTTCGTATACATGTTTAAATGAAATCATAGAAATCGATCAACAATCACTTCATCAGTTTAACCAGTAGTTTGAAAAATATCGGTAAGTTCACTTTTATTGTGTAATGTCCAGTTCTTCAATCTTATTAAAAACGGTTTAATCAGTTTACAAAACCAATTATTATACTTTTTATTATATATATACATTTACAAAACCAATTATATATTATACTTTTTATTATATATAAAGCAATAAATCCACATCGTCAATGCGATAATGCCATGTGCAAGACAGACCATATCACCTTTTATATAGAAAAAGCCAATAGACAAAATTTATTTGTCTCTTTACTGTAGCTGGATTTCTTATATATATATATATATTTTTTTTCATCATCAATGCCTTTTTTTCAAATTAAATTAGTTTAGACACACATATATAATATAAGTTATAATACGAAGTGTCAAAATATGTGTTTTCCGTAAGAAGCATATGTTATGGAGTGGAATGATCACACGTAGATGATATAGAGTGATATTATAATTCATATAGATTATGCGTAATAATTATTATATAGATGTTGTTAATATTTATTATGCATTAATGTTTTAGTTGCTAAAAATATCGTGATAAAAAATACGTAACTCTATAAAAGTTTCAAATGAGAAAAGCTGAATAACCTGACAATAACTGAAAAAACATAACCAATGAAAGAGAAGGTCTAATTATGATTTTAACGTCAATTTATGATTCTTTTAGCAACCAACTGAGAAAAAAGTTACAGTTGAAAAACAATTTTAAAAATTAATTATGTTAAATAAGATACTATCTTATGCTCCATCAGTTTTTAAAACACGTCAAATATATAACATTATGAGATGATAAGTAGTTAGGTTCTATTTTAATCTATAATCAAACTACCCTAAAGACATGTGCATTACACACGCGTTAAATAATAAGAAAACGTGAAATTATTAAATGTTTATACAATCATTGATGTGAAAATGTTTAACAAAGAAAAATCATGTAATTGAAGAACCATCAAAAACCGAATCAGGGTTTATGTTTGGTATATTAAAAGTGTAAAATAAGGAATAAAAAAGGTATCTATTTAGGAATAAAATAATTGTAAAAATTAGTTATAGGTCAAGTAATAGACAAGAAAATCAGAAATTTGGGGTGTTAAGTGTCTTATAAATATACTTCTTTTATTCCCTTAGAAAGATCATTGCTAATTCTTTTTAAGCGTAAAACATTTTAGATATAAAAACTTCAATACAAAATGAATTAAGTAAAATGACATAATTAAATTATCATCTATGCATTTTTTTATCGTAATAATTTTTTTAACAGCCTACAACATGATTCAAAATGAAAAGCACTAGCAAGGAGCTAGATTAAGAAAAACATAAAGAAGAGAAGAATGTATTTATTTAGTTATTTATTTCTCTATTCAACATGTCGTCTAAACATATAAACTGTGTAAGGAGTTTTTTCAAAATAGTGTTAGTGGAAAAGTTATTTATCAAAATGAATGATTCGAAAAATATTTACTAAAATGGGTGTTTTTTATTTATATCTTTATTTTGCACTAATTTATTAAATATTTTTTTTTAATTGAATCAACATATTATCATAGTTAGTTAATTAAAAAAATAGAGATACTATAAGATGTTGACTGGATTAAAAAAATGTGTAGTCAAATATTTAAAAATAAAAAAAATTATTTTTGTAATTATTTTTCAAATCGCCTAATTTTGTAAATAAATTTTCTACCAACATCATTTTGAAAAAAAAAAAAAAACTCAGGACATTGTTTAATATTCGAAACGGTGAAACAATTCCAAACTCAACTAAAACATATTTCAATTCAATAATCATATTTTAAATTGGCTGCAATATTAAAAGTTTAATTAATTTTTAAAATTATTTTATTTTATTTAATAAGGTAAACTCTTAAAAGATAAAAACAAATCCGAGGGACCGGATGGGTTGAAATTGATTTAGTCATAATGAAATACAATAATATTCCGGTGCAACCGGATGGGTTGAAATTGATTGTAGTAAGCACCCTGCTCCAACCGAAATTCAACTTGTACAGCTCAGCTAACCACCCCCACTCCTCTTTCTCTCTCTTGTTTATGGGTCAAAGTCATTGGGTTTATATACCAATTTGGGGATAATGAAGGACTCGATTAAGCAGAAAATGGTTAACCGCTTGCACCGCCGTAACTCCTCCTCCTCTTCCACCGCCTCCGTTGATTACACTTCCGGCGAACGACTTGAGTTCAAGTTTTCCGGCCTTCAGGCTCTCCATGTATCATTCTCTTTCTCTATCTCATTTACACACAATGCATACATGATACAACTTCAGCTGGATTGTAATTTGTACGAAATTATGCTAATCGTTTTTATCAAAACAAGTTTGCAATGATGTATTATATGCATCGAGTTATGACAACTATGGAATATGTTTTAAGGAACGATGTTCTGTTATCTGTGTTTGAAGAAATAAAATAGTGCGATCTCGTTTAGTTCATGCGTTTCAAGTAAAGTGACGCTAAAAGTTACAGACAATAATGAGTGCTTGATTTCTGAGGCATCAAAATTATTGACATTAGGAAATACATTATGTTAGAGAGGTTGATTGGTTTGGACAGGTTTATGCTCCTGATTCTGATGAAGGATATACTTGAGTTCTTATTACAAGATATTTGGTCAAATTTTTCTGTGTTCTTTATTGTTATATAGCGTAATTACTAGTTAGGACTTAGGAGAATGCTGTGTTTAGGCTACTAGGTTTGTCCAAGGAAATTAAATCTAGGTCTGTGGCACTAGTCTTTGATACCATGAAAATATGTGGAGTTTCGACTTTCAAATGATGATTCTTATCAAGGGGAATCCCCATTTAGGTCTGTAGCACTAGTCTTTGATACCATGAAAATATGTGGAGTTTCGACTTTCAAATGATGATTCTTATCAAGGGGAATCCTCGCATGAGTAATAATTACAATGTGTAAGATGGGCTTGCAGCCGATAATTAAAGAATGTAAAAACATAACATTAATAAATAGTTTAGAGAAATAACCATAAGAAAGTGCAAGGCAAACTATTACTATTTAACTTTGATAATAATATTTAATTATTTATGTTTCACCCTGGTGAAAAAAAGAAGCATGTTCATTATAGTTCAACATAGTTGAAGCAACAAATACATAATTTCCATTTTAGATCTCAGCTCATGTGGTGGTTTGCCATTTGAGAAGGAATCATCTTATTTGGAATGCAGATGGTCATATGATTGTCACTATTGGCATCTGTTTCATAGTTTATATAATCTTATTTTCTTTTGTAGTTTTCATTTGTGACTTGTGACAAAGATTTGTGCAATGTTAAGCACACCTGTTGAATATTTGCTCACTGTAATTTGCATTTACAGGTCCCCAAAGGATGGGATAAGCTTTCACTGTCTCTTATATCTGTAGAAACAGGAAAAACAATTGCCAAAACAGGTAGATCATTGGTACAGAATGAAAATTGTCAATGGACGGAGAATTTGTCGGCATACATTTGGTTTCCTCATGATGATGCATCAAGAGGATTTGGGCAATGCCTGCATAAGCTTCTAATTTCTATGGTCTCATCCATCTCATGTTTTTTATTAAGTTTCAATTTGATTATATCTGTGTTTGCCAGTGTGATTCTTGTGGTCTATGAATGATGTATTATTATGTTATATGGCAGGGATCAGGTAGTTCCAGTGTCCTTGGAGAAGTTACAGTAAATCTGTCAAGTCACTTGAGTTCCCAAACTTCTATTTCTATTGCAGAACCACTAAAAAACTGTAGTTATGGGACAATCTTGCAGGTTAGTTGTCATTAAAAGCTTCAAAATTCCTTTTGGGAAACTATATACTTCCCATCCTAGATTATGAAATAGAATGATTATACAAATCATAAACAGTGTTATTATATTCTTGTGCATTCTTATGCGCTTTTTGATGAGAGTTTTCATAAGCAGCATGATTATATTCAGAAATAGGCATGATCAATTATTTCTAGTATTTTTGTCATCCTGTAACTTTATAATAGTAAATTTTATTTGATACAATCTTTCTCTTTGAATACGCTTTGATTTTTGAGGATGTCTCGATTGACTTACTCCATTGAACAATAGATGTCACTTGTCAGGTGCAGCAAGACATCAGATATCTCTAATAATAGCTAATTACAGGCCGGATTTATTATGCTGATGTAGAGTCACACACTCACACATTGCAAATATGATGTTTTCTTGAGATGCCAAATAGACATTGTTAATATGATATATCATATGATGTAGCCTTCATGCATACTTTTATGTAAACATTGGATGGTGTACCTGACATGTGGATTAGGTTTTGTTCAGATTTTTGCCACAAGTCTTATGAATCCTCATAAGGCTTATGCATTGATAAATAATATTGCATTTCTAAAATTTTATTATTATTTAGGACTTCACTTATCCAGTGTTTAGAAATGAAACCTTTAGTAGATTAAAAATTTTCATTTGCAATAAGGATATAAGTTGTATTATTTTCTCCTTGCAGGTGGAGATTAGGTGTCTAACACCAAGAGAAAATACGAGGTTTGTTCTTTAACATAGACTCCTGATATTTATTTCTTAAATCACTGGAATGTGTACTAAAATGCTATATGTTTCAGAAATGACAGATGGACTGACACTGATTCCTTTCCAGAAGATGCCAATGCTTCTGATGACCTGGATGCCACATCAGATGTGTCTGATGCTAGAACCACTAAGAGTCTCGAATCTTCCATGAGCAGTAACTTCATGTATACATTTCAAGCAGGTGGACTTGGTAACAAGGTATGAACTTGATATGTATTCTCTTAATTATATGAATATGTGCTATCAGTGATTAATAAGAGTAGATATCTCTCGAATTCAAATTCTTGTTAGGAAAATCTATAAATGGGGATTTAGAATATTGAATCATTATATGCTTGATTTGATAGAATACAAAGGATGATATACTGAGTGTTATATTTGAGAGCTGGCTTATCTCTTGAACAGATAGTGTTATTTCGTCTTCAACAATGTTTATTGCTATTTTTGTCTAGTTGGGGTTCAATTTCCTTGTATATTATACAGGACCTATAACAATGCAAAAGGCAAAATCAATTGTATTGTTAATAGCTTCTCATTTAAGAAGTAATTCACTGTGGAGTAACCTCAAACTTATGTGTTGTTCTGTATCTAAGACTACTTGTTGCACAGGATACAATCTTATCTGCAGGGGGTTCACGCAGTAGCATTGATTCAGTGGATGATTCCTTCGGTAGGAATCTAAGTGAAGTTGCAAATGATCTAATAGCAAGACAGGATTCTATTGGCTCTTCAAATAGGCCACAATATAGCTCATATCATGTCTCTGATTCTCTTAGACTAAGTCAAAGACAAGATTCTGGAAAACTTATTTCAAGTCAAAGACAAGATTCTGGACAATTTTTACATTCTATTCCTGCATCACCATTACGAACTTTTGGTTCTGCTGAATTTGTTCTTGAAGCTGAAGGGGCCGCATTGGAAGAACTTAAAACAGAAGCAAGAATGTGGGAAAGAAATGCACGAAAATTAAAAGTTGATCTTGATTTCTCAAAAAAGGAGTACAAAGACCAAACAAGAAAGTTACAGAATGCATCTATGGAGATTATTGCATTACAAACAGAATGTGATGGACTGAAACATGAAATTGATTACTTAAAAGGCATACTTGATGAATCAGAAGTCAAAGAAAAGGCTGCTGACAGTCTAAAACTCCAAGTGCAAGATGATATACACAATGAATTGGCAGAAGAAATAAAGTTTCAAAGAGATTTAAACAAGAATTTATCTGTGCAATTAAATAAAACTCAAGAATCAAATCTTGAGTTAGTTTCTGTTCTCCAGGAACTAGAAGATACAATAGAGAAACAGAGATTGGAGATAGAAAGCCTTAATGCTTTGAAAGATAAGATCAAGGAGCTTGATAGAGATTGTAACGAGCTTACTACTGAGAATCTTGAGCTTGCATTTAAGCTTAAAGAATCACAAAAAGATCTTTCAACTAGTGTTAGTTCGATTGAAGATTCTGAGATAATGAAACTTGAGCTTGAAATACAGAAACTTAAAGAAGAGGCAAATAAGAGAGAGCTTGATTTGATAGATGTTGATAAACTGCAAAATCGTTGTAATGATCTAGAAAGCAAGTGTTTGGAACTAGAAATCAACATCCAAGGTTTTAAGGATAAAACTTATTATCTTGATGGTGAACTCAGTAAATACCGAGCAAAAGCTGAAGAGCATGAAAATGAGGTGGTTAAACTGAAAGAATTATTGATATCACAGCAAGAAGAAAAACATGAAAGTAAGTACCTTACACTTATATCTCGAGCCAGGTGCATTACAAGTATTTTGGTGTAATTTTTTATTTCAGGTGCCCTCTTTTTTTCCCCATAAAAAGTTTCAAAGTAAAAATGATAAAAGCCCTCAAACTTTAAATTATTTTCCTTTAAAATAATCTGTAAATGTTACTAGGTCAAAATAATGACGTGGCAGGGTAAACTTATCTGTCTTTAAGTTTTTAACTCGGTGTTGAGAAACAGGTTGACCTACTGGCACGACTGAAAATTAGCTTAAATAGAATTTTTTTTTTAAGATTTGAGGGGTTTTCCTGTGAAAAACAAAGTTGGTTACCCAATAAATAAATTTGACCAACACTGGTAACCTTTATATGCATTTGTTTATTAAATATATACATAGTGCACTTATTACTAACTGTGCTCTGGTCTACTTTTAATTTGACCATCATGCTCTTTCATTGCACAAATGAACAAACTGACTCTTGCCGTTAAAATTTTGATATGTTTACTCTATACAGTAGTAATGGTAGAAGTATATTCTATGTGCAGATTCATTCACTGCTGAAGAGATCAAACCAATGATAAAGGATCATTTTAATGTTGAAAATAAGCTGGATTTTAGTTTGAAGGGCGATATTGGCATACTTGAGAAGCTAAATATGGAACTGTTGGCGAAAACCACTGAAATAGAAATGCTTAAATCAGATGGTTTGCTGAAGGACGATGAGATTCAGCGGCTGAATTCCTGCCAAGCAGACTTGAAGACTCAGTTGTCTGATCTGAAAATTTTAAAGAATCAATTAATGGGAGGTTTGAAAGCTATGCAAACTGAAAGTACAATCATCTCTGAATGTCTGGATAAGGTACAGTGTTCTGTTCATTAATGACCATACGCTAATAGATATATAGGCAGGGCCTGTTCTAAGAAATAAGCCGGGGCTTTAGCTTAAAGTTTTAAGAGCTGCGCATTATCACTATTATTATTTTACAAAGGTGTTATTTTTGCTTAATTGTTTTAAGGGGAGAAATCTAGGCAAAATACAAGTTATTACTAGAACAAAAATTAATCATTCATTTTTCCAATCTTAAAATTTTTGCAAGTAAAAAAAAAATGGTATAATGTAGTGGTTTTAGTTTCATACTCTCTCTCATAAAATTCAAAAGAAATATATATAATAAAATTAATTTGATTGTTATGTGTTTGACCTATACGTGCAGATACCCCACATGCATGGATAAACATATAGGAACAAATTAATTTGATGGTTTTTAATCCACATAACCTACACTTGTGTATGTAAGAAGCACAAATTTAAAAACTATAATAATTGATAGAAGAGTTGAGCGATATAGGTTTGCTCTAGTAATCTGGGAGCAACCTGATGAAGAACCATTCCAAAACACAGCGATTAAGTAATAGGAACGACTAATAAACTGAACAAATAATGAAATTAGGTTATAAATTCACTCAAGATTTCGATTACAGATGTAGAAGAAGAAGATCCCAGGGCTCAGCCCTTCTCACTGCACAAGCAGGAGCCAAAACCAATTTCTAAACAACTTTCTTCACACCCTCCACTCACCAGCCTTCCCTCTATATATAACCCACTAATCAAATAACTAGAAATGAATATTACCAAACTACCCTTATCTAGAACCTACTACTACTAACTATGACTAACATATTAATATATATCTAATCTCTATCATTACTCCCCCCTTATTTAAAAGTCTTGTCCTCAAGACTTGGAGTTAACCATGAATCGTGCTTTGCTCCAATTATCGTTCCTTGAGGACATTTGTGAGCTGGCCCGTATCTCTTACCCCAACTAAGACAAATTCGTTTCTTCTTACGTCCTTTCCAATCCAAACGTGAAAAATATAGAGCTACTTGATCATGATGAAAAACATGTTCCCACTCACGAGTAGGTGAATAAGCCTCTTTAGCCTTTGTAATCCATCCTTTTGAAAGCTTCATTCTCATTTTTCCAACGCGTAATAAATGAGCAGAATTTGTTGTATAGTTTTGTCCATTCATCTGAGAGATAACGGCACTGAATTCAGAATTTCCTTTTCGAGAAAGCGTCTCCACATAACTCTCTAATCCAACAGCAGGTTGTACTGTACAAGCTGTTGGCACAGTAGATTTTTGGCCAGTTGATATAATATAAACTTGCAAAATTCGTCCAACATCAAAAGGCTCAGGTTCATAAACACTTTTGGGCTCCCCTTGACCCAACACTTGAGGCCCATCACCTTTTAAAGGCCCAGAATCATTCTAATAAGGAAAGGGAGAAACCTTGCTACTGAATTGTTGAGAGAACCGTGAATCGAGTCCGATTGGAGCTCCAGCCCTGAAGAATCGACCGATTTCTCTTCTTGGGACTTCATCCAAGCTAATACTATCTTCCGAAATTCCCTGGACTCCGAGCGTTCTAACGTCAGTGCAGCCTTAATTTCATGAACATCTTGTTGGAGTTGTGCGATTTGTTGCTCGTGAATATCTAATCGAGAGTTTTGGTTTACCATGGTGGCCAGAATTCAGATCCAAGGACGGCAGAAAAGTGAAAACGAAATTTGACTGAAAAAAATGGAATCGAATTGGAATCACGATGCGGAAATTAAAGTCGGAATTGAAATCAACAGAAAGTGAAATTGAAGCAACAGAAACTGAAAGTGAAATTGAATCAACAGAAATTGAGATTAAAAGCTAATACAATTTGATGCAAATCGTGAATTGAGGCGGAATTGGAAATAGTGACGTAACCTGCAATCGGCGGCAAGTGGACGACGAATCGTGAATTGAACTGAAATCAGAAATGGAGGAACACGGCGGCGATTAGATCCAATAAGGAGGAGAGTAGATCGAATGAAGGCGTAGAACGGCATATCAAGGCAGGTCGGACCATTGATGAAGAACCATTCCAAAACACAACGATTAAGTAATAGGAACGACTAATAAACTGAACAAATAATGAAATTAGGTTATAAATTCACTCAAGCTTTCGAATTTCGATTACAGATGTAGAAGAAGAAGATCCCAGGGCTCAGCCCTTCTCACTGCACAAGCAGGAGCCAAAACCAATTTCTAAACAACTTTCTTCACACCCTCCACTCACCAGCCTTCCCTCTATATATAACCTACTAATCAAATAACTAGAAATGAATATTATCAAACTACCCTTATCTAGAACCTACTACTACTAACTATGACTAACATATTAATATATATCTAATCTCTATCACAACCTCTCTTATATTCTGAGATAGAGATAAGTTTGCCCTCATCCCACTCTTCTCGACTCTACTTTGAGCGGAATATTGTTGGGTGCACTTATTTTTTTCTAGTTCTTGCAATAGTTTATTGCATTATATATATTTATTAGCACTTGTTTCTTTAAACATTTTTCACTTCACCAACTATACAATTTTTAGTTTAACATTGCTGGTTCTAGCCTGAGACTAAGGATGATGGTTGTTACACATTCAATTGTCTCAAGAGAAAATTCCTCAATTTTGAATTCCGCTATATGCCTTGAAATAGGATGAGGCATAGAAACCAATTCCAATTGCTATCCATTTTGTATTTTATCCTAATCTCATAAAATCTCAAACTAATGATTTTATCATAAAACTAATAACATTACTTATCTAAACAAATCTACTTAACTGATGATTGACATTATTATAATATCATCATGAAGTCTAAATATTTGAAATCAATCAGGTTAAAAATGACATGGTGGTGCTTAATGAGGCAAAAAATTCCCAAGTTGCTGCCAACAAGATTCTTGAAAAGAGATTACATGAGCTTGAGAGCTGTAACAAGGAATTAGAACTGCAAGTAACCGAATTAGAAGTAGAAAATCTACACCTATCAGAACGAATATCTGGTTTAGAACCTCAATTAAGATACTTGACTGATGCACGAGAGTCAAATCGCTTGGAGATACAACATTCAGAGACTCGTGTCATGAATCTGCAGACTGAAATGAAAAAACTAGAAGCAGAACTAGAAATGAGCAAAGTTGATATGAGAGAGAAATGTCAAGACATGCAAAAACGTTGGTTGGAAGCTCAAGAAGAGTGTGAGTATTTAAAAAAAGCAAACCCAAAGTTACAGACAACTGCAGAAAATTTAATTGAAGAATGCAGTCAGCTTCAGTTAACAAACCGAGAGCTAAAGCAACAGAGACTTGACCTGCATAATCGCTGCACAGATTTGGAAGCAGAAAGGAGGGAGTCACAATATAATTTCTCTAAATTCGCTAAAAATCTGGAAGATTTAGAAGATAAATTCTCTTTAATGGTGATACAGATTTCTGCAAAAGAGAAAATATTTGATTCAGAAATTGAAGCTTTGCATCTGAAAATTGAAGAGCAAATGGAAAAACTTGTTATCAGTGAAGATGTCACAGAAGAATTAAAAATTTCTGATAAGAATATCAAAACCATTGAAGTTGAATGTGAAGAAAATATTCATGATCTGACAGTTGAGCTTGCTACTTCCAAACAGAACAATGGAGTTCTAGAAGCAAAACTCGAAAAGGTAATGGAGTTGTTGGAGAATACAAGATCTAATGAAGAAAAGCTAAGAATTGAAGTCGGTGAGCTCGAAGGAGATCTTAAGCATTGTGAATACCAAAGAGTACAATTAACAGAAGAGATCTCAAGTTTGACTGGTCAACTGCAGAAAATTCCTTTGTTGCAAGATGAACTGGTGGCTCTTAAGAACTCATATAATGATGCGAAGTACAAGAACGAAAGGTTGGAAGCTTCTCTACAGTTGATAACTGGTGATTATAAAGAATTAAAGGAGGAAAAAACTTCATTGTTGCAGAGAACATTAAGCATGCAGAAGGCAGTGATTGAATTAGAGGATCATAAACTTAGTAAAATTGCATTGGAGGAACAAATTATCCGCCTTAAGGGTGATTTAACTGCAAGGGAGGCATTAAGCGCACAAGATGCTGAGTTAAAAAATGAAATTGGCCGTCTAAAACGGTCAAACAGTCAATTACAGTGGAAGGTAAATTGCCTTCAAGAAGAAAAGGATGAATGCATGAAGAATGCTCAAGTCCTTGAAGAGAAATTGGAGCAGATCGAGTACTCGACTAACAATAGTGCTAATTCTTTGAGATCAGAGAGTAACAACAGTTTTAGCAAGCACATGAAGTTCACAGAGGTCCGCATCAAATTCTTTTTTTAGTGGTAACCATGAAAATAAATTGTAATTATTCCTTCCATGTTGCAGGATGTAGATGCGATTACAGATGAGATAACTGTTGATGCATCATCAAGAATCAGGTCACTTGAGGAAGAACTTGCTGAGGCGTTGCAGGCAAATAACATGTATAAATCCCAGATTGATAGGTATCAGCCTAAGAACTCATCTGACACATGAAAATCATCTCACTCTTGGCACTTTCAACCCGTTTACTTAAATGGGTCAGATTGGGTCATGTTTTATCCAACAGTTTCAACTGGTAAAATAAAAACAATTGGTTACCCAGAGTGTGTTTTGTTCAATTAGGTAGATTATATTATTGAAACAATATCAATATTATAATCATTTTACACACCATTTATTTACAAAATAATTTAAAAAATTAGGAAAAATTGTGTTTTGTCCAACCCAGTTCAATCCATTTTGCCTCCTCTAAGGTCCGCATCCATCCCAAATTACAAAGAAAAGGCTAATCTTGTCGATGATCATTCTTCGTAATAAACTTAACTTACTGCCGCCTGTTTTTATTTTCAGCTTCCTGTCCAAGGAACAAATTCAACAGTTAGATGTTCCACTCAAGTTAGAAGTTGATGTGAAAACAGTTAAAAAAGAAAGCAATAATGATGCATCTTTACTCGAGACTGAATTGAAAGAGCTTCAAGAACGTTATCTTCACATGAGCCTCAAATATGCCGAAGTAGAAGCTCAAAGAGAAGAGCTTGTATTGAAGCTAAAGGCTGTGAAGCCTGGAAAAAGTTGGTTTTCATAACTTCAAAGAGATTAATTCTTAAACTAGGTAAATCATATTTTTCCTTAATTATTTGATGTTAATATCCACCCATATGAGAAAGACCAAAAATATGTGAGTATATTCTTAAAAGAAAT
This sequence comes from Mikania micrantha, assembly GCA_009363875.1. NCBI lineage: Eukaryota > Viridiplantae > Streptophyta > Magnoliopsida > Asterales > Asteraceae > Mikania > Mikania micrantha. The sequence continues at coordinate 206,025 of SZYD01000192.1, read as the reverse complement.
AGCATATAGCATGGGGCAAATGAAAAGGCAAATATAAGGTAAATGAATATTTTTTTTTTCCTTTTAAATCATGGGGCATGTTATGTAGGCCCTCTTTTATCCTCCTACTTTACATGTGCATATTGTATGTTCATGGAGATTTTAAATCATGTCAATTGAAGTCTTAATGACTATTACAAACATCTATTGGGTGCTTATGGGGTTCAATGTCAGGTAAAAGAAAAATATCTTCCAGTAATATTTTGGTCAAATATATCATAGTTTTAATTTTAACACTTGACATGAATTAATTATGAAAAAATAAAATTTAAATATGAAAAAAATTATTGACAATAATAATAATAATTCTCTACTTTTAGATAGTTACAAGTAAAAATCATAAAAATGAAAACAAATGACCGGTTTCAGGTTCCTCTTTATCCAAGTCACGCGACATAAAGCAGTAAAAGTTACAGGTAATACATTTCAAGACAATAATTTTAACATCCTGCACGTAATAGCAAACATAATCGCTATGTTTCTCCATAATAATCTTAAACCTTTTTTGATGATTGGTTGTAACTTGCAAGTATATTAAGAAAAAAAGATGAATCAATTTTTAATCTGACGTTTCTACCTTAAAGAAAAACAAAGAAAACGACAATTTCAGTAGTTAAAAACGACCCGTGTCGCACTTTAGTGTTTGTCTTTGCATCCCATTTTGATTCAAATGTATGGTTAAAGAAATTTGTACTATGATTTTTATTACGCAATAATTAATCCCAATTATACAATGAGTAATCGATCATCCAATATATAATTAGAATAACAGCGAGGCAAAAATGACGCACTCCACATGTGAGAACACAAAGAACTATAATCTTCTCCCTCGGTCAGTTTGTAATCTGTTTACAGTATGGAGTAAGCTCGGACAACCTCAACAATTGGCGCCCTGCATAACGGACATCTCCCTCCTCCACGAATCAACTCATTTGCACATTTTGAACACGTACACATGTGCCCGCATCTGTACCGGTTGCATCATAATTAAAGGGTATTTTAGGCATTTTACTGATGATCAAAATCACTTTATAAATTATGTTTTCATAGAATGGAGGGAATTACCTGTACAACAGAGAATCAATCTGGCTATCACAACAAACACAACACGTTCCTTTCCTCACCTGACACCATTTTGACCCATCTTCTGATGTTTCTGCAGCAACACCTGCATTTAAGAAGTTAAAAGCTAAATAAGCGCGCTTTTTAGTTTTTAACCAAAGGGCAGAATAGTGATTACATCCTTAGATGTCTGTGTGTACCTTGTCCACCTGCTGATCGATTCAAAGCAGCAGAAACTTCCTGTCTGACAGACCGTTGCAGCTCGAGTTGCATGTCCATGCAAGCCTCTAGCATCCTCTGCATGTGGTTCATGCCTTGTTGCAGTCTTGCCATATCTGCCCTCAAATCATTAATCATCTCCCACTCCTGTTCCGTTAATGATCAAACATTAAGCTTTACGTCTGGATATGCCTATGCTCTTTGAAGTAGTAATATTTAAATAATTTATATTTATTATATTTGAAAAAAAATTAAAAAATTGGCAGAATATCCGCAATCTTTATTTCTCATTGAGATTAGGGTAAAGTTTGCCTTCATCCCATTCCTCCCAAACCTTACTGAATAGTGAGATTTACTAAGCATGTTTGTTTGTTTAATCAAATGTTTGAGTGTTTGACAATTTTGATTAATACTTACGAGTTCAGAACGATGCATGGTATGTCGGGACCAACTAGAATAAGGCAGGTGATGCCAAATGGGCTGTGGTGGTGGTACTGGTGGAACTAAAGAAGGTCGACCACCAACAGCATCATGCTGATTCCTATCCATATGTTCTTCCTGGTGGTGCTCTTGGTCACTCTCTGGTGAAGCAGGGGTAGGCAAGTTGCGATGTAGATCCCAGTCAATGGGCGCACGGCCTTGTCTGTTGACATATGATTGGATCAACTGGTCCAAACTCTCACGAAAACCGCTTCGAAGAAGATTAGAAACACTTCTCCTGCAATAAACGAGAAAAAGTTGGTCAATGCAAAAGTAATTTTCTGAGATAATGAGTTATGATAAAAACAAGCCACAAAAGATCTTGTTTGAATGTGATATTGTTTGAAGTTGTAAGGACCAAAAACACAAATCCAAATACCCTTTTTCTTTAGAAAAGGTTTGCTACCTGCTCAAAAGTTCCCTGAGTTCCATGCTGTACACATTATCATCATCAGGTGGATGAAACCTACCAACTCTCCTGACGGGGATAGAATGCGCCATTCTTGGAGGATCAGAAGGGCCATTGGGCCAATTTTCAACAGGTTCCCGTGAGCCATCTTCATGCCAAACCTCATTGGTTCCATGCATATGAGCACCCTCGCCGCCAGTTTCTGAAGTTGTTTGGGGCCAATCATTAACTGAATTTTCCTGCCAATTCCTTCCAACATCTTCTGAAGTTTCATCTCTCCATTCATTAAACTCATTATAGCCGCTGTTTTCCTGCTGCCATTCTCCTCTCTCATCTTCATCAATATTTTCTTGTTCAATTGAATTTTGAAGATCTGTAACAGTTTCTAGGTTTCCTGGGCGATCTGATACCTGATGAATGTCGGTTTCCCGGACCCATAATTGTGACTGATCTTGGTTTTCATAATCAGTTTCCTGTGGATTGTTTGAATGAGCCTCATCGCATTTAAATTCATATCATATTATTGTTAAAATTGCAAGTAAAATATCTGCTTACTTGACTATGAACAATGCTTTCTGATCCGGATCCAAACTCTTCCCTGGTTTAAAAAGAGCCACATCATCAGAAAAGCTTATACACAGTTACTCCTAACCAGAACTTTAAAAAAAAATTCTGGAAATTTTGACCCATTTATGATTTGGTTACACTTTGTAAGGATCACATGACGGGCCCTCAAAGGACCGAAGTAAAATTGTACTAATTTTAACGTTATTTTACTTATTTTGTGAAAATAACGTTAAAAGTGTCGTGATGATTAACTTCAAACGATAACTTGAGTCGGGGACTCCTTTGGAGCAGCCTTTCTATCCCAACTGGGAAGGTTTGTGTCCATCCTTCCCCTCAGATCCTACTTAAAAGTGGGAATATACTGGGTAAGTTTGTTTGTTTTGTAAGGATCACATGGGTAATTAAAATAAGCAATATGTGCTAAAAAGCATATAAGAAAATAATTTAAAAACTCAAGTTATCAATGTAATAATATAGCTTTTTAATCATATTTAACAATCAATACACTAATTATGTGTAAAAACTCAAGAACTGACCAGAACCAACCATACTATAAAATAACATGTTTTGACACATTACTCAGCCTTCCCATTCTCACATGTCTGTGTTTAATGTTCTATTCGTACTGGTTTAGTTTTAGTGCCATAAAAGCATAAAACAATTTAACAGAAATTTTAAAACCGAATATGAAGATAACAATTATCAAATATGAAAGCTTCAAAAAGCATACCTCAAACCAGAAACAGTATGACGTTGTCTCAATTGGACCAACTCACTGGCTGCAACTGAAGAAGGCCTTTCTTCCTCTACAGGCCTTTCATTTCTTAAAAATCTGCCTCTTAATAATGACTGACAAAATGAACAAAAAATTACGTATGATCCCAAACTTGCTAAACATCAGCCACCAGGCAAATACACAAAACAAAATGCTGAACATGATGATAATTATATGCAAACATGATTATATACATATTTTTAGAGACGACTAAAAGAAACTAACCTGAATACGGTTGCGATGTGCAAAATCAGATACTGCACGATACTCGGTCAAACCCTCAAGCTCTCTCTGCCGTTCCCTTTCAACCCTCATAAGCAGGTCAATTAAAGCCTGTCTACCACGCAACCTAAGCATATCCCTTCTAATATGCTCTGGTTGGCCTTCATCATGTTGACTACCTGCCCTTTCACGGTTTTGTTCACGACCACCACGTGTACCCCTCTGTTGACTTGTCATTTGCACCCACTCCCTCACGATCCTCACCCTTTCCCGCTCAGTTTCCCCTAGCCATTCTGCTCTTGGACTGTTATTCCTCTGTGCAACATCAGGTGTGGGTTCAGTGACACCTGTCTCTCTCCATCCCTGAACAATGTGCCTAACCCTCTCTCGCTCAACCTCACCTATATCAGGAGTTTGCTCACGGATCGAACCACCGTTGTCTTGATCTTGACCCTCGTTCTGTTGTTCCATTTGATCATGAGACCAAGTTCCATAGTCGTTTTCACTCCCGGTTACATCTCCCAAACTACTTTGATGTTCACTCCCTCTGCCTTCTGCTGTGCTTGACACATTTGTGTTAGAGTCCACACTTCTTTGCTGTCTCAGTCTTACTCTCACCCTTTCCCGGGCCCGATTTAACAAATGCTCATCCTCCAATTCTCTCCACATTTGCAAAATTGATGATGCACGGGTGCTTGGTCTCTCAATATTTCCCTGCCTACTTGAAGTAGGAGAAGGAGACTGAGATTCCCTCAAGAAAGATGAATCCAACATTGACACAGTATGCAAACCTGCAAGTGCCATTAACTCAGACTCACGGTTTCTTCTTTCAATTGTGGTAATCATTTCTTGTGCTTGCCTCGCAGCCCATCTACTCAAAATCCGAGAGTGGCGTCTTCTTGCAATCGAAGATTCTGCCAGATCATCACCCTCAAGATCAGACCTTCTTCTTCTTCTCATAAGCTGATCACCAACTTCACTCTCATCATCGTCCTCTGTGTTACGCGGGGAACTGCATGACGCAAATGACATACAATCATCCAATTGCCCCCTCATTAGTTCCTCAAATCCCCTTTCAAACTCAGAACCACCTCTTTCAAATTCCAAACAGGTATCAGTAGTGCTCTCTGGCTTCTGAGGAAGTTGCTGTTCAACATCTGTCATCTTCTCACAAACCCTGCCCCCCCAAAATTCCAGCAATATCCACCTAAATTCACCACCAACTACACCCAGACACAATATTGACCATTTCCTAAGCAAAATCAAACTTGTTTGACGAAAACCTACCCCTAAATTGATACAAAAGACTCGCTTAATCTACGGACAAGTGTGTCGTGCGATAAAATCAACATCACCTGATCAAACATACGATGAAAACCAAAATCTGTATCGTTAAGGATACAATTCAACAAGATCATCAAACAAATCGAATCGAGATCCATCACGATTAACGGATGATAAACACAGAGGACAGCAATTCACGAACGGATTCAATCTCGGAAATCGTAAATAAAACGTACCTCTGAAGCAGCGTGTAGTCTTTCAATACATAGATACAAACAATACCCTGAGAAAATTCGTGCCTATGCTAAATCAAATCAGAAGAAAAACAAAGAATTTGAATCGATGAAAGAAGAAGAAGGATTGAAAATCAAAGAAAAAATGTGTGAGTGAAGATTTATATATAGAATAATGGTTGAAAATGGGGAGAATGTTGATTGTTGAGCGCGATTTGTATGCCAGAGAATTGACACGTCTCCGAATGAAATATCTAAGAAGATCGAAAGATGAAGCTTTAAAAGGGGCAACCGCAAGGGTTCTCCTTAAATTGTGTAGCCCTTTTTTTATGCCTATTTTCTCGCTTCTTTTACCAATAACATAACCTAGGGTTTCAATCATTTTACCTATTTTTTACCGTTATTTTTCAAACATTTTTTACAAAAATATACAACTTCCTTCCACTATAATCTAATCTATTTTATTTAACGAGATAAAAAGATAGACGAGTAAACTTTATGATGGGATGAGTCGGATTAAGGATTGGGAATTGATTCAGTCGTGTGTTCAGTATCAAGTCTAATCATGGGTTGGGACTCAGCCAATCAGGTCATGTGTTGAGTCAGAGGTTCGATCATATGTCTTATTATAAGTCAGGTCATGAGTCTGGACATGAGACGCCTATGGGTTGAGACTTGAATTTGGTTTTGGTTAGATCTTGAGTTGGGCATGAATTTAGACATAGTTCGTTCATGAGTTGAAAACAAATTTAAAAAGCTGCAAAAACGTATCATTTACTGAAAATTATGTAATAAGAACAACTTTTTACACATGTGTAATAACTTCTTAAGTATTTATAAATTCACTTTACGCATGTAGATTCAAAAATTCAACAGAAAACAATATATAAATGTTAAAAAAAAAATATATCAACATTAATTGTTAGACAAAGCACTTTACATGCATAATGGAAGAACAACGAATTCATGTTCTTTTAATCCCATTACAAAATTTACATCAATTATCAGCAGGTAAACGTGAACCTATAACTTCTTAAGTAAAGGCATCATTTAACATAGCTTGACATCATCGAGCGAGACTCATTATCAAATAATCTTAATTAAGAAATCTACTCTAATTCGATCACTTTACTAGAAATTTATAATTAATTAAGAAAGAGTGAAACCAAGAGATTTATCTAAGATATATGTTTAACTTAACCGATGTAAAGACGTTATGGTAGTGGCCGGTGTCATGAGTTGAGGTGGCCTAATCAATCCTGTTGATATGGACCATTCAACATCCTCTATAAATCTTTGGGAAAACAATCAAACACGTGATGTGCAATCAAATGATTTTTCTCCTTTTCACATTCTTATAATTAAATTACACAAAAAAAAATGTGAACGTCACTATTAGGCGTCCCTCACCGACCGGTTTTTCAGCCACACAAACAAATTATGGAACAAATCGTAAATTTCTTATTTAAGACATTAAATAGCTAAAATATATCATTTCATCTTTTCATGCTAATAATTGATTCCAAGGAGGCGTTGTGGCTTGTGGGGTATAGTGACACCAACTCTAGTGAAAATTAGAAGTTTTTTGAAATTAAAAATACAATGATGTTTAACGTGGTAACTAAACTTATATGGCTTCCACTAGGAGTATTGACAACATGTGTAACGTGGTAACTAAACTTATATGGCTTCCACTGGTGTAAGTGATAATAATGTTACGAGGGTTCCTATGTTGACATTTAATTATAACCTCTAATTGACATCATTTCTCAAGAATTGATATCATTCACTAAAAAAAGATATCTATCCAAAACAAATTCTTAGAGGTGGCAATTTTTACCCATGTTATAGGAAATGGGTTGGTTTGGGTAAACAATTGTACTATAATGGGTTGAAATGGGTAACATCATAATATGGAATGGGTTGGGATGGGTAGCACTTAAACACAATGCGGGTCAAGACGGGTAACCAAAAAAGTATATAAATGCATTAGATTCAAACATTTAAGAATGATTAATAACATATTTGATGAGAAAATCACTAAAAATTATCCAAATAGACTATTTGTTTACTTATAACACATCTTAAGTTAAACTAAAATTGATGTTTTTTAAGAACAATCCATTTAGACCCAAAATGATTTTGCTTAAAACCCGTTCTGACTCGCACTCATCTTGACCCGAACCCGTTCTGACCCGTTACCCAACCCGCCTATTTTGCCAGGTATACAAATTCTAAACCATACATGTATCATTAAAGTAGGGACACGTTTAGGATTTTGAAATTTGGGACTACTTTTTCTTTTTAAATGTGAAAAATTAGTTTTTGAATAACTTTGAACATAAATAAAATAAATAAATAATTAGAGTAAATTACCGAGATGCTTCATGTGATTTGTTAGTATTTCTCTTTTGGTTCATTGGTTTCATAAATTACTCATATGGTCCCTAACTTTTGACATTTGTAATACATATAATCCTTATGTGAGGGTAGTTTGGTCAATTATATGATGGTAATATGGTGAACTAAGGACTATATGTGTTACTAATATCAAAAGTTATGGACCATATGAGTAATTTATGAAACCTAAGGAATAAGAGTGAAATACTAGCAAACCACAAGGACCATATCAGTAATTTACTCTAAATAATTATAAATATAAATATATATATATATATATATATATTAAATTGTATATAAAATAAAGCTAATCAAAATAAAATATTAGTACTTAAGTTGGTTGGTTTAAGTAACCAAAGTTAGAAAAATAGAAATGGATAAGGTTTGTCCCACCTTAATATGGAAGACAAAACTTGAAGTGATGCATAAGAAATAACATACTTATATAGTAAATGTCTCCTTTAAAAGAAGACACAAGTGGGGATCTTAATAAGGAATCCAAACTCTTAGACATAATATGACGCTTTGATAGTGCACTTTACATTTCACTCGCTTGAAAGCTGCATTTTTGTGTTTTTGAACCTTGATAGCATTGGTTTAGTGCCAAGCTCGACAGCACGACTCAGCTTGACATCAACCTGATGCATGGCTTCGTAACCGCATAGGCCGGAGGCCGGGTTTGGTCGCAACAGTGGGCTCTGCAGCAATTTCATCAGTGATTCGTGTCTAATGGCTCGACAGCAACGTGTGTAGGCATGTGGGCTTGGTAGCAACATGCTGTTGATGCGGGTGCCATTTTTGCTCCTATTTCATTATTGCACATCTTTGCTTTTTAAATGTCATAAATTCAATAAGATAGTTTTTTTTAACGACCAACTAATTAACTGCCGGTTACCCCGTACGCGGCCCTTAATGGCTAAAGGATGCCAAAACTGGCCATTAGTCCAGACGGACGAAGCCCCTAATCTACCAGCCACCAATTCCCGGGAAAAACCCGACCCAAGCACCCGCTCAAAGGCTCGACTATGCAAGGTTGGTAACACCGGGTGGGGTCAAGAATCGAACACAGGATCTGAGTCTTATATCACTTCCCTCATACCTCCATCTTACCAATAAGACAAGACATCATTTGTTCAATAAGATAGTTTTAATTTGATCATTTTGAATCTATTGAAATTAAATTCAATTAACTCTTCGAGATTAAAGTTGGTGTTTCAACTCTAGCGTTTGAATTTTTGATTATAAAATTAACAAGCTATTTATTTACATAAAAATATATATATTTAGAGAATCATATTCTCTAATTTGATCCATCACCGACATCATCTTTTTTCCTCTCTCTTTGACAACCAGTGGTGCATCTTTTTAAATGACTTTTTATAATGAGAGAAATCGAAAGCTAAATATTTAAATTACGAAAAAATAGAAGGTGAAACTGTAACAACCTTTCATGAATTTAATACAAGTTAATGTGACATGATTTGATTTGATGTATTTTAAATTCGTTAACATGAAAAAAAGACAATAGTAAATAGCAAACAAAAAAATAGGACAGAGCGGTTTGTTGTCACACAAATGTCTTTAAAACAACCAAGTTTGAGTTAATGCTATATATGATGTATGAAAAACCATCTGTAAAATAAAAACTAAGGAGTCGTTTAATAACTCTGAACCACTAAGTGCTACATGGTTAAGAGGTCTGAATGGTTAAGAGGTCTGAAAGTATTGAACCGGTTAAAACTGTTTGGTTACACGTCTGAATGGAAAATAAAAAAATTGCCCTTTTTATTTAAAAATTACCTTACAAAATCAAATCAGACCTCCAAGACCTAAAACCCACAGCCCAGCCCCGCCACAGGTCCGGCATCTCCTCCGTCGCAGCCCCGACCACCGCCGCCGCAGCCCCGCCATCCATCGCCATCGACATTCTTCAGGGTCGCCTTCGTCACCATCGACCTTCACCTTCGACCTCAGATTTAGACTCGGCAGTTGTGGGAGCCGCGGTTGTTGTGACTGATCGATGTGGACCAGGGCCGATCGATGTCAGCCTTCAATCGCCTGGGTCGTCGTCACTCTTCGGCCACCTTTGTCAACCCTCAATCGCCTTTGTCGGCCTTCGGCGATGGAGCGGAGGCGGTGGAACGACGGCGGTGGAGCGGAGGCGGCGGTGAAGAGACCTTTGGTCGGTGGCACTCCTTCGGATTCCTTTAACCGTCCCCTCTTCTCACACCATTTTCTTATTCAGACTCCATACCAAGTCTAAATCATTCAGACGTTGATTTAGTCGTTTTTCCCCATTCAGACATGTTTTTTTCACGAAACAAACGGCCTGAATCTAAATCATTCAGACCCAAACAAACAACTCCTAAATAAACGTCTTATTTGGTTATAGTTTAGAAAGAAAATTAAGTTGAGGGTTGGGGGTTCTATGGTTAAGATACTGCCACTTAAGACCACTCTTATTCACAATCAACCAACCTACACTATTCATTAAAAAATTAATTTCTTATTTCTCTATCTATACAACTAACCAAACTTAATTTTTTCACTTTAATTCAAAATCAACCCAAACTAATTACATGAACCAATCAATATTTGCCACGTGTCAATTGAAATCTAAGATAATAATAAAAAAATAACCAACCAAAGGCAGGTCTAGCAACTTGATTGCCCAATTTAATGACTTAATTTATTTATTTTGTAATTGTGTGGCTGAACAACCAAATAAGTAAATCATGGATGGGGATGGTCTAATGTATCATAGTCTTTTAATTGTTAAGATGTAGCCTTAAATTTGAATGATTAAGAGACTATCTCTTAATTACTAACATCAACCACTTTTATATTATAACATTATCTATTTCAACTCAAAATATAATAATTGTTTGGTCAAAGCAACCCATATATAATAATTATTTGTACTGATTTTGGGATATATAACAGGTTTCTCCTGACGACATGGGGTATCCGGCTTCACTGTTGTTTATTTAGTTATGATTAATATACATACATATAACCAATACCGACGACTTGTCATCGATATATGCTTTACTAAAAGATCATTGTCCTTTAAACTAAATAAAAGAAAGGAAATAAAATACATTACATCATATCTATCGTGACAACATATCACTAGAAAAAGCCTTTCAAAACATGTCAATTTTTTCACTTGTTCCTATAAAACCTATACTGAAAACAAGTCATCAAGATAGGGTGACGAAACTCAAATTTTAAGTAGCAACCTATAACCAGGGGCGGCCCGGGGGAGGGGCAAACCCGACCTCCGTCCCGGGCCCAATTTTTCGAGGGGCACATTTTTATATATGTATTTATATATATATTAGGTTATAAACCCGAGTATTACACGGGTTTGAGTAACAAATAACTCAGTTAAATATATTTATGTGCCCATTTCGTTTCTCAAAAGCCCTTTATCCTAACCGGCTCCATGGACGTTCACGTTCAAGAAGAAATTGAAATTCAAAATCCCAAGAAATTGGGCCCATGGATTTACAGTTTACTGATTATTGAATGACTGATTTAGGTAAAATACGGAAGTTAATCCCGAACATATTAACTTATGACATTTCGTTTAGGTTTCGGGGCGTTGCCCCGAACCCCACAAGGGGCGCTGCCCCTTGACCCCCGCCCGCTGACTGGCCAGCGGGACCGCCACCAGGGGCTCTGCCCCTTGGACCCCGCCAGGGGCGCTGCCCCTAGGACCCCGCAAGGGGGCGCGGCCCCCTTGACCCCCGCTTGGTCAGGAGCTTTGAATGCGTTAGGGGCCTTTTTTCTCCAACTCGTCCTGGGCACCCAATTTCTCAGGGCCGCCCCTGCCTATAACGATGACATCTCATTGATGTTTTCTGAAGAAACACGATTGCATATTTGCATATCAATAACACAGTTAGTTATATATACTTGGTTTTATTTGAAGTTGAAGAAAACACTCGATTTCCTATTTTTATGAAAAACATTTCACAATTAGTTTGTTATTACTTTCATGTAGTTTTGCTTAATTAACCTGTCGATCAATTTGTTTCAACTTTCAAGCCATATAAATAATAAACTCAAGTAAACGATGCATTCAGCGGCGAAGCTTTATAGGGGCAGGGGCGCGACCGCCCCCTCTTTTTCTCTCCGTAGTGTTAATTTTTCGGCTGAAATGCTATTTTTAGTTAAAAATAGTGGTTTCGCCCCTTGTTTCAAAAAATTAACAAGTATTCTGGGTTTCAAAAATTTCCGTCTCCCCTCTCACTTCTCTCAAGCTCCGCCACTTGACGTGTTGTCATCCAGGTTAACCGTACACATAGCAGTACTATTTTATGCCTTGTAAAATGTAAATTAACTTGGTTTAAAAAAAATAAATAAATAAAATTGTTACATATATAAAAAATTAATTATGAAGGGAACATCCTCCCGGCAGAAATCAGCATGACTACCTAACACATCACGTAGCACGTAACCTTGCCCATGCAAAAATACCTACTCGATCTATCATTTTTCCTCTTGTTTTATATATTCCTTCGATCTTAACTTTTTGCATATCATCTTTTACACCAATCCTTTTTTTTTCTCGCTCTTTAATTATCATGTTTATGTGGCTCTGCTCTAAACTTGCTCCATGCATATCTAGAAGATTGATACCTTCACGTGTGTGACACACCTACTTAATTAACATAATTCATTTGCTAGGCAATTCCTCTTTTTTTTTTTCCAATAGTATTAGTTTTTCGGTTGATAGGTTAAAACTTTATATAGGATCGATTTCTTCTCGCTTTAAAATTTATGTATCTTTGCTCAGATCTTCTCTAAAATTATTCAAGCTCTGCCACTGAGCTAAGATCGGTCAAGAATTTTGGTTCGACAATCTAGCTAGATTGATCATTTAAGTTATTATGGATGCTAAGATCCATTTTAACCTTTTAGTTTTAATAGATCGACTAGGTCTAAAATGGGTTAACTATTTTTTGAAAATATTATCGATAGAGTTTATTATTTTAATTTGAAAATAAGAAAAAAGATGGTTTAAGGTTTTGCTAAAAACAAAAGTATATGTTTATATACCTCTTATATTTGTTCAACAATTTTATTATATTTTATCTTACTTTAAAGCATTTATTAAGATTACATGCATGTTATATCATTGTTATAGTAGTGACATGTGTATTACACAGATTAAATAAAAAAAATATAACGAATAATATTTAATGACAATTTAGAAAATATAAGATGATTTTTAATATAAAATACGATTATAATTTCATATGATTTAATATTTTAAGTATTAAAATAATAATATTATTTCTTTAAATACTAACCTTTTTTTATAGTTTGTTTTTCTTTAAACATTGTGTTTCAAATGATTGTTTTTGAAAATTTTATAATTTATTAAAAAAAGTGTGTTTTTAATATTAATATATTTAATGTATTAAAAAATATTTTTTTTAAATGTATAAAAAGTATATTTAATATTAGATGTATTTAATAGGAGAGAGAGACGGGAAATGGATGATGAGATGGTTTAAGAAAATGCAATGTGACAATAAAAACCTTTATTTATTAGTAGACTAGGTTAGGACCTCGTGTATTACACGAGGTTGAATAAAAAAATATGATAAATAGTTACTAATGAAAATTTAGATAATATAAAACGATTTTTAATATAAAATATGATTAAAATTTCATATAATTTAATAATTTAATTAATAAAATAATATTATTATTTATTTAAATACTAATTTCTTCAAATTTTTGTTTGTTTAAACATTTTATTTTAAAAAATTATTTTACAAATTTTATATTTTATAATAAATTGATTTTTGTAAAAAGTGTTATCTAATATTAATATATTTTTAATGTATTAAAATATCTTTTTAATTTAAAAATATATAAAAATATATTTAATATTTAATATTAGATGCATTTATTATGAGAGGGATGCGAAAAATTAAAGATAAGGTGCTCTAAAAACATGATATAGATGCATTTATTATGAGAGAGAGATGGGAAATTAAAGATAAGGTGCTCTAGAAACATGATATGTGTTTCTATAAACCTTTATTTATTAGTATAATAGTTTATAACTCGTGTGTTACACAGTTGAAATAATAAAAAAAGTTTTAAGGTTGTTGAAGTGAACTTAAGGTTGTTGAAGTGAACTTAAATGTTAAGATTTATGAAGAAAATTGGATCTTAATTATATTATTGAAATTAATGATGCAAAAGGGTACTATGATAGCTTACTCTATTATTAATTAATGATAATAATGAAATCTGAATAAGTTGATTTTATAAATTCTTTAATTAATCAACTATTTTGTGACAAAGCTTTTTTCCATTGGTATTAATATTTTGACTTTTTCGTAACAATTATTACATAGAATATGTGCTTAATTGATGTTATTTAATGTTGATACCAACGAGGCAGTGCCTCAGCGGTACCCCGGTTTCTTCCAAATGGGAGATCTCGGGTTTGAAACATTTCCACAGTGAAAAAGGGGCCTGAGGGGGGTCAGGGAGTTTTCCCAGTAGGGTTTCCACCTGAGGTGGCTGTAGGGCTCATGAGAGATCCAGGTAACTAGACCTTGGTGACATGGACTGAAAATAGTGGGCTCACACGATTGAGACGTTCGCCGTTCAAAAAAAAATTAAATGTTGATTAAGAGTCCTTAAAAACATTACTAATTAGCTACATTTGGTTCTTTCAAATTGTTTCTCTTTATTAAGAAAAGCTGATGATAGCTACTTTTTTTTATATCTAACATGATTGTGAATCACTTGTTTGATTTATTCAGATCATTTCTGACCAAGTGATTTATATGAATCATTCATTATTCTTTTATTGAGCTTATCCCTTATAAGAAAAATGATTTAACCACAATAAATTAAATGCCTCAATTACTATTTTTACTGTAGGTTTTGTCACTTCATTCTTTTAAATGAAACACATGCATGTATATTCTCTATGGCACTAGACCAACATTAATCAACTCCAAATGCTCAATGTCCAAAATAAAGAATGATAGATCTTGGTTTCTTGGGTATGTAGTTTTGCTAAAACCCTAGCAAGAATGGTGATGATAAGTGATGGAAGAGAGGGGGACAACATGTGCATGCATGCATGAATACATGCATGTTAATTAGAAATGCTTAACATAACATGCACATGCATGGAATCAGGGGTTTGCTTCTCTTTATCCCAATGCCTTTGTCTTGATAGAAATGGACACTTCTCCTCCCTAATATAACTCACCAACCCCCATGGTCCATACTTTCATGACCCCTCTTGTTATGACTAATTCTCATCCACAAATCATAATGTATGATCATGTTTACTTTTATTTTTATATACCATATATCCCACATATATTTTTTTGTTCTAGATGATAAGGCAGGCATGTGCCTTGGCTACTCAATTAATCTTAATTTAGGTTAACCTTTCCTCTACTAAAATTCTCCCACTCACTAAAAGGAGTTCTCTGAATGATTATTTATCTTTTATATTAAATTTATTTCAACATTTATTTAAATCAACCTTTTTGTTTTACTTTTTGGGCACCTATTTCATTCAACTAATTGGGTTTAAAATATATAAAGTTATTTTTATGTCTTTCAAACTTATGTCTAGAAATGTTCTTTATTAGTTTTCTACTAATATTGGTTTTCAATTAAACATTCATACATATTATATATAAGAATTTGAGTTTAAAGAAAGTATTATAACTAGAATTAACCTAAAAATCACCAACTGATCGAGGTACGTAGTTATATTAATATTTTGGTAATTCGGAGCTTTTATTAATTTTCTATTAATAAGTAGAATCTTGTAACCGGCTAAATTTTAAGCATAAAAATAATGTTATAAAAAATCATTAGTACAAATATAAATGAGAGAAGCCACTTATCAGCTACTAGAGTCTGCTTAGATCGATACGTACACATGCAAAGCTTATACGAGCTTGAGCTAGAGTCTAAATAGGAGCTCGTTTAGTAAATAAGATAGAGCCTGAACTCAACCCTAAATAAGAACTTGTTTAATAAACGAACTCCTGCTTAAATAAAAGCCAGTTCATAAAATATAAATATGAATATTCAAAATTATTATATATTTATATATAAGTAAAAAACATACGTATTAATAAATAATAAACAAGCTTAAAATGTTACTAATAAACGAAGCTCAAATGGTACGTACAGAGTTCATAACAAATTCAAACTCGATCACTTTCTTACATATTACCTAAGCATTTTAATATACTTCGCATATACGAGGGAGAAGTTTATCATACTTTGTAGTGTAAATTACTGATATGGTCCTTGTGATTTGTTATTATTTTACTCTTGAACCCATAAATTTTATAAATTACTCATATGATCCCAAACTTTAGACATTTATTACACATATATTCATTAGGTCACCAAATTAACATCACATATATATTTGACCAAATTGCCATCACATAAGAACTATATATGTTACAAATGTTTATAATTTGGAACCATATAGGTAATATATGAAACTTAGAGACCAAGAGTGAAAAACTAGCAAATCATAAGAATAATCACGGTAATTTACTTTACTTTGTATGAGAAAGAAGTTTGTATTTAATTAATAACTGATCTATATATATTCGTATTCTTTTTAATATCTTAAAATGATCCCGATACCATGGGAAATCAACCAACCCCATTTGTAAATGGAGTGTATGTGGGAGTAATCATAATTACTAATATAAAATCTTGAAATACAGGATGTATCATATCTTTCTTATACATATAGCTTGGGACAGTAATCAAATCACAGGATTATTTATAACATCAAGAAAAGAAAGATGGGACCGTCCAAATGCGATTAAATATAAAACGAATTAAAAAAAAAAACTTGGAGATGCGGGGTATCGATCCCCGTACCTCTCGCATGCTAAGCGAGCGCTCTACCATCTGAGCTACATCCCCATATGTGCTAAACTTTAAGGACTCAAAATGAAAACAGATAAATGAAGTTAATTAATACCAACAGCATACTTGGTTTCACATTTTACAAGACCGAAAAGCTTACTGCAATGCCACCCAACAAAATCGATTTGATTTACTTGGTTCAATCGGTTATGAAAAGATGAAATAATTCTAAATATGCTAAAAAAAATTCTTTTTATTTTAAATATGACAGTAGGGTCGAGTCGACATATGTCTTTATTTCAATTTTTAGCTTTGATTGACCATGCTGAAGAATACTTTGATTTTTGCTCCTTTTTGGTTTTTGTTTTGGTTTTTAAGTAGTTTGATCTTTCAGTTTTATATGGTTAAAGCTTGAGGCTCTTTTTAATTTTTGTGCCGATATTGGTTTTCAGCCTAACTGGTTTTTTAATTCACTTTAGGACTTGGGATAATGGAACCTAAGAAAGCAGATGAACAACACAGATTTTTCCTTTGGTTTTGAAGTTAAATTAAGCATTAAAAATCTCTTACAGTATAAAATTCGCATATTTCACTAGATATTAGATTAATAATAGTGGTTAAGTTCAGTTAAAATGCATAAAAATGAACCAAATGCAAGCTTAGTTTTCAAGTTTTTTTTTAATCTGGTTTTAGTTTCTTGCACACAACTAGGGCTTCATCCAAGAGGTTATCTATCTAGTAACCATCATTAGATTGTTGATTAAAAACTAAATTTTAGTTAACCTTCATTTCAGAGGTAGAAGTAAACTTTGCCCACATCCCACCCTTCCTAAACCCTGCAAATAGCCATGCTTCAAGTGAGATTTACAATGTATGGTCATTGTTTCTTATTCATTTACTAAGCATTGCACATATCTCACACACTATGAAGTTAAAAAGTTCCTAGATCCGTCATTGCAGTAGTAGTTAGGTCCTTAAAAGTTAAAACCCCTTCAGGTAAGCTACCCAAGACAAACAAACAAACGTACCGAGTATATATCCACTATTCAGTAGTGACTGGGGGAAGGATAGACACAAACCTTACCCCTATCCCAGTTGGAATAGAGAGGCTGCTCCAAAGGAGTCCCCTGCTCAAAGTTATCGTTTGAAGCTGATAATCCCAAAGTTTTTAACGTTATTTTCATAAAATAAGTAAAACAACGTTAAAATTAGTCCAATTTTAGTTTTGTCTGTTAAGGGCCCACAAATATGTAAGCTACCCAAGATAATGAACCTAAAAGATACTTTCCATAACACATAAAATCACAGAAGTTCAACTTAAAAATAACATTCCGTTTTTACACAATAATATATTAAAATTATCCCATAATGTTGTACGGAACAATGTATTTGCAATACTAGAAAAGTGCTATCTTTGCATTAAGTAATATCATATGCTACCGGTTCCAAGGGGCTGCCTTGAGGTGTCCCCAGAAGCCCAAGCTTGATAGTCTTTCACTAACTGCATTAACATCAAGAGAAAAAACACGTCATGCATATATTTAGAAATATTTTTATTTATTTATTTTTTGTTTCATTTGAAAATCAAATTATAACATGCCTGGGTCATAAACCGGGGAAGCATAATCTTGAGTATTTGTTCAAGGACTTGAGTGCCACTCGATTCAATGGTTTGAACTGGGATTGCTTGGAAAGGAAATGGAATATCAATGCTAACCTGAGCAACACATTTACAATAATGAATATACAAATAAAGAAGGGGTATAATTTTATAAAATTTAATACAAATAAAGAAGGGGTGTAATTTTATAAAATTTAGTAATTTTAAGTTAAAGAAAATAGTTACCTCAATAACAGTATCGGATGTGAGTTTTTGCATGGATGAATTGCTCAGGTCCCTATCACATGATATTCTATTCACCATAGAAGCTGCATGCCCATACCAAACCAGTGTCAATGGAGTCCTGAAAGAGGATTATGTAATTATAACTCATAATAAAGTCTAATCAAAATCCTCCCAAACTATGATCCTAGAACTTCTACATTTAGAGAAAAAATATCTTTTTTAAGTCAGGTTGGATACTAACCTTATGTGGAGATCTTAGGATACTAGTGATTCTAAAATTTCATTAGATATACAACTTCTTTTGGTTCATAATATTAGCTAAGGCCAAAAAGAAAGAAAAGAAACAAATATCGAAGCTAGATACTATTTCTTGGCATTTGCTTATTTGGCAACGTCACAAATAATGTGATTTTTATCAGTGCTATGGAAGGGGCCCATAATCTTAGCCAATGAAAATAATAATAACAATAGAAGATCTAGTTACTATTTCTTGGTATTTTGTCACATCAAGATGCTACAGTTTTATATCAGCAGCAATATCAATGGATAAGTCTCAAAGACATATGGTTAAATTTCTCCAATTATTACACTTTATCTTTGGAAACAGCCTCTCTTTCCCTCAGGGGATAGAGGTAATGTAGCCTCCTAGACCCCACAAATAGTTTTGTCACGAGTGAGATTTTCCTGGATAAGATTGTTGTTGTAATTGCTACACTTTTATAAGCAGAGAATCAAGATTATAACTGAAAAGAACATCAATGCAAGTACCAGAAGTATTTTAATCATGTTATTTTCCCATACAATTCCAACCGAATATTCTATTTGTTAACAAAGCTACAGTAATTGTCATATTCGTCTCGACTCTCGAGTTAATAGAGAAACCATATCAAGTCATCACAGGTAAAATAGGAATTTCTATCTGACCTCAATCAAATTGCATCTCATTTCGTGCATAAACAATATTAAACATTATATTCCCATTGTAAAGGCGAAAGTAAATAATACAGATGAAGACCAACTGATTGCTCACCATCAAATTTATCATTTTGTGCAACCACAATTGGCGATCCCTCAAGCTGCAATAAGTAAAGTGAAAGATTAGATAAGTCACAATATCAGGTTGTACAATAGTATGAATCAGATGAAAATTTGCATATTTCAATTACCTTACAAGACAAGAGGTTAATAGAACAGCCATTAGGTTGCTCCTCAACTTTAACCAACAAAACAGGGCAAACCTCAAAAGCAAGAAACTTAAACTTGTACACATAACACCTGAAAGTATTGTCATCGATCCTCTCAATCCTTTGAGCATCAAGAACAGAGTATTGACTTGCAGGAAGGCTCATATACTCCACTGTAATGAACAATATAAAAATGTCACCAAATAAGATGATTTAATTCACACATTGATTATAACTTGGCAATAAGTTCGTAAAAATCAACATCAATAACCAGTTGTTTTAAGTAATGTGTTTGTTAATTTCCAAATTCCAACAACTAAAAGCATCAGCCAATTTCATCAAATCTCATGAGTTAATTTACAAATAGATTGTAGATTGGCATTACATTCATTAGAATTATAATCAACAACCAGTTGTTTCATGTGATCAGTTTGTCAAATTTCAGCAACTAAAAACATCACCCAAATTCACCAAATAAGATGATTTAATGGTTGGCATTAAGTTCATCAAAACTATAATCAACAACCAGTTGTTTCATGTAATCAGTTTGCCAAATTCCAACAACTAAAAACATCACCCAAATTCCACCAAATCTAATGATACAAAATTGATTGTAGATTGACATTAAGTTCATTAAAACTATAATCAACAATCCGTTGTTTTGTTTCATGTAATCAGTTTGTCAAATTACATCAACTAAAAAGAGCGCTCATACCATGGGAAACATACACAAATAATAAATCCATACATCCCTAAATCATATAATCAGAATTAACCAAAAGCAAACAGACAAAAAGCATGCGAATCATCAAACGAAATACGCAGCAGGTAAACCATTACATAGAGGGCGTCCGAGTGGACGAACAGAAGTGGATTCAGTCCGGCGAGCAACAAATCGAGCTTTTGGCGAAGAAGACGAACCAGAAGAAACGAAAAAATAGGGCTTCCGCAAATCATTTGGATTTTTTGATGACGTTGATGGTGATGTTGGCCCAAACAAGGGGTTAATTGAACGAGAATTTGAAGAGTTTTTTCTGAATTGATTTGAAATCGAACAGGAAGATGAATAACAAGAATTGGAGATCAATGCCATTGTAATCGTATAACGGATCAAAGTGAAGAAGTGAGATATGTGGTATAGGATAAGGCAACGGGCGCCAGTTTCTATCTGGGTTCTTGTTACCTTAAAACCAGAAACAAGGATGTTAAATTTTAGGGTTTATCCGGAAAAATTCAAAATTTGATTTGAGTTTTTAAAGTTGAATTCAATTTGATTCAAATATGATAAGACAGTTCAACGTGCCCTGGGTGGGCGTGGTTGAGGCGTGGCTGGGGGAGGAACACAGCCTCTTAGAGCCTTGGTGTGGTGGGCGTGGTCACAATCACGACAACTTTATTTTTTTTATTCTATCAACCAATAACACTACCATACATCATTATCACTTCATCATGATTACAACAGCTTGGCATTTTCACTCTCAAGTGGTTGAGTGGGTGGTTGTGATGAAGATTAGGTGGTGTCTATGTGGAGTGGGTAGAACCACAAGGCATACGACATACGACATACCCCATAGTCTAATGAATTTTGAATATAATTTTGAATTTGTGATTTTAAACTATATTCGATTTGAAGGTTGCATTAGAAATATGTATAGATTTGGGTTTATAATTACACCGCATAACGTGCCACTTTAATTGTTTTTTTAGGGGTGAGCATACAAAACCGATAACCGAAAAAAACCGAAACCAACTTAACCGATCGGTAACATTTAAGATATGTCAATAACCGAACCATTCGGTTATGGTTACAGTTAAGCCAACTCCAAAAACCGAAATTACCGAAACCGAACCGATATATATTTTCATATATTTTTCGTATGTTTTTCATGTATTTTCATATATTTAAACCATAATTTCATGTGTTTGAACCTATTTTCATGTATTTGATGTAATTTTCATGTACATGTATGCTTGAAAAAAGACTTAAAACATTTCAAAACAATAAAAATGAGTTTGATAACAAAATTTATAACTTCAAAATAATAACTAAGAAAATAACCAAAACCGAACCGAAACCGACCTCTATAACCGAAATAACTGAAACCGGTGCTCGGTTTTGGTTTCCAGAATTCCATTAAGGCATTAACTGAAACGTCGGTTTCGGTTGTAGCTACTAACCGAACCGACATTTACACAGCCCTTAGTTTTTTTTATGTTGTTACAAGTACAATGAGTTGATATTTTAGCACTTAAAAATTGTATCATTAGTATTACAATAGAAATATTGGTTATATGATATTTGAAATTTTAGTCATTTGATATTTTGGATATTTAAATTTTTGCATTAGTTTTAAAATAAAGTTTAAACTGGTTTTTTAGTTAAACATGAACAAACTAACTAAATTTCAAATTTGACTTTGAATTCGAATTGGTTAATTTGAATATAATTTGAATCAAAATTTATTCCGGCTCAAAAATTTAAAATTCGAAATCATTTGATTTGAATTACTCGAGTAATTTGAAATTCTATTCGTTGAACACTCTTACTTGCTAAAATAACCAGCGGTTCATAACTTCATAAGCTTTAAGAAACTTATAAACAATTACTTTTAAAATACCACAACATTATTTGCATATTAAAACATCAGTCATAATGGTTTGATTCATAGATTTAAACTCATTAGTTATGAAGGTTTGATTCCCATAGAGTTAAACTCTCAACCAATTAGCTAGCATATATGTTATTAGATTAATATCTCATATGTTACATGAGTTGAATAAATGAAATATTATACCATCTATATTGTATTTTTATTCATACATGCAAGAAGCATTCGAAAGCAATTAGTGGATTTTTAGATATCCACATGGAACGTCAAAATTGAGTATAATTAATCGAGGTGGGGAGTCGATTATATGGCAAGAACTAAGGACAACTTACTACTTCTAGATATCCAATGACTTTTATAGAGGACACTTTGTTATGGTAGTCAAAACCTTACATGGTTTTTTAATAGTCAAAGTGTTGTTTATACTTGTAAAAAATGTATCAATAAAACAAAATATATTGATGTAACTATTATATGATTGGAGATGCACTTGAAACAAATTGTTTGATATATTTCACACAAATAATAATTGTTTTAGTATGTATAGCAAAATAGAGTCTTGTTGGGTAATTTTTTGTCCATAAAAAAGTTAAAAGTTAGTCCAAATATTTTTAGGATTAAAAAGAAAGAAAGCAAGTTTTCTTGGACCATCATTCTTAAAAAAAGAAATATTTTCAGGGTAAAAAAAGAAAGAAAAAAGTTTTGTTAGAAGACATCATTCTCAAAAAAAAAAAAAAAGTGTAATGGTTTTTTGGTGTGTGGCCTCCTGACGTCATTTTTATGCACATAAAAAAGTGTCTGTTTTTGTGCTTTTTGCTGAAAAACACAAGAAAGAAAAAGAACACTAACAAATTTTTTTTTTCTCTCTTGTGGTTTATGTGATTGTAAACATGAAAGATGAGAGAAGTTCAAAGGATCAAACTTTGCATAATTTTTTTTGATAATACTTTCTATTTGTCTGTTTTATACTCAATATTCAATATACTTGTTGTTTACTGTGACTAGTTTGCAAATTTTTCCCCCATCAACACTTTCATTATCTACTTTTTTCCACATGTAATATTTAATATTTATTTATTCAACCTTCTATTTATTATATCTATGATATATATATATATATATATGTAGGTAGGTTCAGATACAAAATTAGATTTTTGTAAAAAGTGTAAAAAACAAAGTGCTATTATAAATAACAATGTGCTATTATTGACAAGAAACTGTTAAATATTATAATAGCACTTTGTTATTTATAATAGCACTTTGTTTTTTATACTTTTTACAAAATTATCACTTTGTACAATAACCTTACTATATATATGTGTGTGTGTGTGTGGATCCAACTTAAAATTGTGTATATATATATATATATATAGACGACTTCAACAACGATGACAAAAGCCGCCCCTAAATTTTGACCCATAGAGACGACAAGACATTGTAACAGACGTAACCTAAAAAAATTTTCATTTTTATATACAACAACCAAACGTCGTCACAGTAGGTGTAACAACTGGTTTTAATAAATGAATGTATTTGAAATAATCGTTAATTGAACGATTGTGATTGTTGTAATTTGAAAATATGTGAAAATTACGTCATCAATGGCAATAGCACATGTGATCGTTCTAGAAATCCACGTTGATTTGATGATTGTAATTATTACAAGTTGATAGTATGCGAAAAATGGTGAACGTGGGAGAAAACCGTGCGCGAAACGAAGTTACGGATTGTCCGGAATCGCGAAACAAAGAAAATTTCAAAGATATTATGCTTTGGGACTCTTCGCGGTACGTTATGGTGGTTCTGAGGTTCCTTCGCGGTACGCGAAGAACCCAATATATATGAGAATCCCGAGATTCTTCGCAGTACGCGAAGGCTCTATAAGCCTCCTTCGCGGTACGCGACTGGTATGGCGGTTTGGTGAATCAAGATTTAACCAGAAACTTGCAGAAGAGTTTGTAAACTCTTTCTCTCGAGTTCTAAACACCCACATACACAATTTGGGCTGCCAAACTCAGATTTGAAGCTATTTAAACCCATGGATCGTACCAGAGAACGTATCTGCAACATCTGATCGTTGTTTTGCAACTGAATATCCGTTCGATTGGGTAACGATTCGTTTTATCCTACTAGTTTAATATTGTGTGGATTAAATTCAGTTTTGAATGTATTACTATGATTATGGGTATTGATTATTGCCTAGTTGATAACTAGGGATTGTTAGAAATGAAGAATTTGATATTTTGATGGTGAAATCTTCGTTTAGAAGCCGGTATAATGTCAGTTGTTATGAAACCCATATCATGGTGTGACAACTAGTAGGATGGGTAGATTGTGGTTTTGAAATGAATTATGGATTATAATCCATGGGTTAAAGATTGATATGAGATGAATTGATGTTAAACTTATTAACAGTTATGATTATAAATGAATTTTGAATAATAGAGGCGATTAAAGATCGTAACTAATATAACTGAACATTAATTATTTGATGAAATGCCTAAGGAGGCATGAAGTATGATTAATTGTGATAATTGACTAAAACTTGTTAAATGTAGTAAGATAGAGTCAGTTATATGATAAATTGACTTTGAACAAGTCAAATCAGTCAAGTGTGTTGAACTTGATTGTATGTGCTATATGTGTTGAAACTAGTTGTATGTATATTTTGCAACTAGGTGGTGGTAGTGGAAGTCAAACCACTAGTCACAGAGCAGGAAATGAGCCTACAGTTGCTAATCCCTTATCTGATTAAGGTAAGTAATCCCACAACTATGACATTACATAATAAACATTGAATTTGTTGTTGAATAAATGGTATGATAAATATGGCATTGGTGATAGGGGAATGTTGAATAATAAAAGTTCAACAACCTATGATAAATCCAATACCTTGGTGAATAAAAGTGTGAGAATTCTATGATGGAAGTATCGGTGGGTGAACATCATAGTAATTTGATTGAAATTATTGATGACTCCACAATGGTGGATAGTCAGAGGTGCTGTCAATTGTCTTATATGGAAGTACCGGTGGATGAACATCTTAAGACTTGAATTATTGATGACTCCACAATGGTGGATAGCCAGAGGTGCTGACAATTGTCTTAGATGGAAGTACCGGTGGGTGAACATCTTAAGACTTGAATTATTTATGACTCCACAATGGTAGATAGTCAGATGTGCTGGCAATTGTCTTAGATGGAAGTACCGGTGGGTGAACATCTCAAGACTTAAATTAATTATGATATTACAAATGTGTGAATAGTCAGAAGTGCTGACAAATAGCTATGGTGGAAGCACCGGAATGTAAACACCATAGTATAATTTTTATTACACTATTGTGAGCAATAGTTGATGATTGGTAATATGATATTATTACATTGTGAGAGTCAATTCGAATAGAAATGACTCAGTTTGAATTTTGATTGTGAAAAATGTATTTTTACATTTTGTTGTGCGAAACCATTGGGGTTTACTTAGTTCTTATGAACTAATGAGAATTTTTGTGTGATGTTTGTAGGTCAAATATGATGGATCTGGCTATAAAGATCGAGGTGAACTGGGAATCGAACGAACAAACCTTGTTGCATACGTTTGAAATTTTGGGTTAAATTTACTTATGTAAATAAGTATTGTAAAATGTGTGACACGTTTGCGTTAAACTCTGTTTAATATTATTAAATAAAGAAGGTCAAACAAGGTTTTAAAAATGAAAAATTTGTTGGACCAACTCTGATATTATTTGAAATTGGTTGAATAGTAACCGGGGGTTACAGTAGGAGTGGGCAGGAACGATGGAAATAACTGCGGTTAGGTGAAACTATATTGCGATAACTTGCCGAGCTACTGTGACGAAGCAATAGAGACAACAATTTTGAGGTGACATGTCGTTACTATAGGCTATAACAACGATAACGGGACTCTGTAGTGACGACTTTTGTCGTCCCTAAAGGGTTTTTTTTTCTGTAGTGATAAAATTTAATTAAACTTGGTTAGCTACTTATATGCTCAACCCATACTTTTAATTATAGATATTCCATTTTTTTAAACTCAATTTTATTCAAGTTTTTAACGAAACAATCCGAATCCCAAATAACTCTTGAGATGACTTGACTTGTTAACACCCGTATATGATACTAAAACTTTATTATTTCATTTTTTATTGTTTAATATTTTGTTTATTCAAATCAAGTTTCTAGTCATTTAACATGATAAAATCTACACGTATTTTTGTTTTCTTTCAAAAATTACCTTTTATAACGTTGAAAATTGAATGAAGAAGTCAATCTAACCTCTTGGACACACATTATTATTTTTTGAACGGCAAGACGAGATTTCAACCGTCCCCTTGGATTTGACGCTCTGGGGCGTATGCAAAAACCCATCCCAGGAGGAATCTCACAACTGGGTAAACCCCCTGACCTTGTTTCAGCAAATATACCTCAGCCTAGATTCGAACCAAGACCTCTCATAAGGAAGTCAAGGAGGTAACCATTAGACCAGCCCTTGGTTGGACACACATTATTTAACTACACCAGAATTTACCCAAATCAATCTATCATTTACACGCTACCATGTTTGACTCATTACACCAAATCTTTTTTACCAACTTTAATTTTAATTTTATTCCCGACAGAAAATTAAGATGAAAATAACAATTCACTGCATTGTAAAGGACAATCAATTCAATGTAGGAGAGGCCATTTTACGGTTTTTTGGGATAAAGCCAACAGCTAACTTGCATGTGACCAATAGCACCCTAATACCTTAGACTCTTAGAGACAAAAAATAAAATAAAAAAATAAAATTGCCATAAATTATTTTTCATAATACATATATGTGTACAGTGACACAGTGTAAACTTTGTGCTAGCAGGAAATTTATTCATCTTACAGTTTATTTTTAACACAACACGTACAATAAACAAAATGAGTACATTCTTATTCTTATAATTAAAGTAGCACACAAATCGATTTTGTTACCAGTAAATATAATAATAATAATAATAATAATAATAATAATAATAATAATAATGAAACGTGTAGTGAATCTTATATGATTTACTATACGGCTACCATTTTCATTAATGATATTATTAATGTCGTATACTTGGCTTACGGTTCATAGCCACCACCGTCATTACCGTATCCGGATCCATATCCCTCTCCATATCCGGACCCACTCCCGTATCCAGAACCTTGTCCGTTACGCCCTCCGCCACCACCACCGCCACCGCCCCCGCCTCCTCCACCACCTCCACCGCCATTTTTCCCTCCACCACTTCCATATCCCGAGCCACTACCACTCCCATATCCAGAACCACTTCCCGACCCATTCGCACCTCCACCACCACCACCTCCGCCACCTCCACCACCACCGCCCCCGCCACCTCCTCCCTTTCTACCACCTGAACCATATCCCGAACCACTTCCAGACCCGTATCCTGAACCTGATCCGCCACCATTTCCCGACCCTCCACCACCACCTCCACCGCTGCCTCCGCCTCCACCACCTCCCTGACCACCACCGCCACCACTTCCATATCCAGAGCCACTCCCTGATCCATAGCCTGATCCATAACCCTGGCCATCACCTCCTTGTCCACCTCCTCCACCACCTCCTTGTCCACCACCGCCACCACCTCCTCGACCACCAGCCTTGATGGAGAATCTAGCAGCAAAGGAAAGATCAAGAACAAATAACACCAAAAATACAATAGCTATTATCTTTGAATTTGCCATCTTCAAATTAAATTCAAACGCCCTATGTGCAATACTTCACTTATAACGTGTATATGTAAGTTTTAATTAACTAAAGCAATGCATGCAATACAACAATTAGTTGTGACCAAAATATATATAATGCATGTGTTTTGAAATGAATACAATATTCTGATAATGAGTTGTGTGGTACAAAGATGAGCAAAAGCATTGGCTATTTATAGGCATTGCAAACCTCAAAAAGGTTTTAAAAGTTTTAATATATATTTTTATTTTTAGGCTTGAGTTAATGGGTGGTTGAGGTCAAGTATTTGATTTGAGATAGTGGTGGTGGTAGTGGTGCTCTCTATCTATTTGTCTATCTTTTCTGGGGTTGCCATGCATAATTATCACCTCACTAAATTAAAGTTTCCTCCACCTTTGACTAAACCAGCAAGGCTCACCATTTGTCCAGGTGTTCACACAACTACACGTGTCATGCTTGCTTGGTAATTACATTCTTAATTTCATCGCAAAAATACTATTATAATTAAATTTTGAGTAAATTACGGTTTTGGCCTATGTGTTTTAAGTGTTTTAACTATTTTTGCCCAAAATAAAATCATATATCAATTTTGCCCATGTGCCTGGTTTAGACAACTAACATTTTTGGCTCGCAACCATAGTTAGATTTTAGGCCAAAATCGTTATAATAGTTAAGTTTGAGGGCCAAAACCGATAGTTGTTTAAACCACATGAGCTAGATTGATAAAGATTTTATTTTAGGCTGAAATACATTGGCCAAAACCAAATTTTACTCTTAAATTTTATTGGAAGGTTATATGTTTTAACACAAGGGAATGTATATAGGCATCCGACGATTATGTTTTGGAGGTTTTCTATGGTGATATATAGCAACAACAAATTTGTAAATCTGTTCAAGAGAGAATTTAAGAGTATAGTTTAATAGTATGCTATATTTGTCATCAAAAAAATTTAAATTTTATATGTTTTAAGTATGCAAAATCTTTGATTGAAAGTTTCAAAGCAAATATAAAAATAATTAGAGTAAATTACACTTTAATTCTTTTATCTTTACAAAAAAAAAATTCAGAGATAGTCCTTTGTGTTTTAAAATATCAAAAACAGTCATTTAAGTTTTCAAATGTTGCAAAATCAGTCATTTATCTGTTAACGTCGTTAAGCATTAACAGAATAGGAACATAAATGTCAAAAAAAATCATATAAGTAATTGAGTAAATTTCACTTTTGGTCATTTATATTTACATAAATTTTCAGATATGGTCATTTATTCTGTTAGTACTTAATGACGTTAATGAAGAAAGGACCGAATTGCAACATTTGAAAACTTAAAGGATTGATTTTGACATTTTGAAACATAAAGGACTATCTTTGAAATTTTGTGTAAACATAAAGGAACAAAAGTGCAATTTAATAATTATTATTATGTACATTAACTTGATTTCTCAATTTGTGGTAAAAACGCCACTTGCCTTATAATTTAAAATCGAATAGTTAACCTTCAAAAGAGTGGTGTAGTAGTTAAATAGATGATAGTCAACTTAAAGTTCTGAAGTTTAATTTCTGCTTAGTACAATTTTTCTTGAAGGTTACGGACCCGGTTGCTTGCGGCCACACTTTACATGTTCATCTTGGTTAGTCGGATATTATGTGGACGCATCGGATTACACGTAAGAGTGTTCTCATTGCAAAAAAAAATGTATTAGTTCAAACGTTTTTATGTGAATCTTAATGAATGAGAAGATAATCTATTTATTTTATTTTATTTTATTTTATTTGCTGACATATCTTGCACAATAACTACAAGTTGTTCTGGATTTTGATATGTAACATATCCATAACTACAAATTAATGATATAATATTATCCGATCGAAGAACAAAGCATTAAACTGATTATTGAATTTAGAATACTAGATTGAATATCATTTATCAAATTAATGCTCGTATTCCTATACAAATTGCCACTCAAAAAACGTGTTGGCAATAAAGTGAACGAAATTTTACTTGTGATTTTTTATTCCTGAGTTCGCCTTTACCTAATTACCTTTACGCACAAAGTATTTGCTATTTGATTTACGTGAGAGCGGTAAAGGATTTTGGCAATTGGAATTAAGGGGTTAGGAGAAACAAGCAATATTTAAAGATGAGCAAAAAAAAGGTGTCACTTATGGAACCGAAACCGACGACCTAACTCAAGCCCATGGTTTAATATTGGTTCCTAACCCAATATGTTAAAATCGATTTAAACCCTTAAACCGGTTTTGGAAAGAATAAAAAAACCATTTGTGCCTCCACAAACAACCAATTAAAATGCTGAACGCCACTATTATGCGTCCCTAACCGACCGGTCTTACGGCCAATATGAGGGAAGATAAATCGCGTGACCCAGGGAAAATGGATGGTGCCGGGCTTTGAACCCTAAACCTCCATAACATATTCACCACTAGGCCTCTACAAACAACCAATTAGTGGAGTAGCTAGGTTGCATGGTAGGCTCGAGTTTTTGAGGCTCAAGAAAAATACAAAAATCGTGACATTTTCAGAAATATTCTTTTTCCTTACAATACAAAATTATGATTCATATATGAGAACAAAAAAAATGGTGAACGCCACCATTAGAGGCCACTAACCGACTGGCTCCACGGCCAACATGAGGGAGGTAAATCGCGTGATCTAGAGAAATTGAGTGACGATGGGCTTTTGAACCCTAGATCTTTATTACAAATTTCCACCATCTTACCACTAGGCCTCCATCGCGGGGACCATATATGAGAACAAAGAATATAATAAAGTATATTACTTAGTTAGTTGTGATGTTTTAGAACTTTGCTTCTCTTTGTTAATTAGTATGAATACCTTATTATATCTTTATAAACTTGTCCAAATCTATCACTAGTAATATTAGTATTTATTTTGACAACAAACAAAGACGAAGCATAAACAAAATGGTGTGATTATTGAAAAAGGGAACCCTATACACACTCACTTTTGAGATTGTGAAGGATTTTTTTTATATACCTAACCAAATAACCTAAATAGTTAAAACAAATAACCTGTAGTAAGGTTAGGACCCCAAAAATTAGAGAGCCCTAGGCACTAGCTTTAGGGTGTAAACGAGCCGATCCCGAGCTTGGCTTTTTTAGACTATACAGGGCTCGAGCTTAAGCTCGGCTCGTTAAGAGTTTTATTTACAAGGCTTAAGCTCGATTCGTTTAGATTTTAATTATTTAATTTATTTACTTTAATTACGAATTTAATTATATTTATAAATATAGTTTCCAAATTTAACATAAAATATTCGATTTAAATATATTTATCATGATTTTATATATAAAAAAATTAATTAATTTTATAAATAATGTGATAATCACGTACGAAGAATTACGTCAGCAACGAATTGAGCACCTTTGCTCGTGTTTAAAATTCATGTTGAGTTGACAATCAAAGTTATTATGGGATGATAGTATATGAGAAATGATGAGCATAGGCGAAAACCGCGTACAAAACGGAGTTATGGATGGTCCGGAATCGCAAAACGAAGTTTCTGTCGAAAAATGGAAAAAAATGGTCTTCGCGGTACGCGATGGAGAAGTTGAGGGTTCTTCGCGGTACGCGATGCTTGAAAATATCTGAGATTTCTCCGGATTTCTCCGCGGTACGAGAAACTCACCTTTTGTTTCTCCGCGGTACGCGACGGATGGGGATGTCGCCAACTTGCTTAAAAAGATCAGATTTCACCATATCATCATCATCATCATCACATTCTTGTTTATTCCAGCCGAAGACACCACCACCACCTTCGAAAATTTCATCATACAACCCATCAAATCTCTGTTTCGAAGTCTCTGGAACGCTTAGATCGCATCCAGGAACGTTTATACGAGTCCAGATCATCTTTCTACCCGCAGAACTTCTCCAGATTAGGTAATGGTTCAATCTAATCTTCTATTTAAATTATGAATGATTAAATCTTAGTTTTGAACGTAATGGGATAGTTAGGGTTGTTGATTATTGCCTAGATGATGGCTAGGATTGATTATAAATGACAAACTCGAATTTCTAACGGGTAAATCCTTGTTTTGATCCATTGTAATGCCCGGTTTGCATGGAATCATAACAATGGTTATAATGGTTTAAACCATTTGGTTGTGACTATGTATGTGATTAGTTTGATTAATCTTTGACATGCAACGTGAAAGTTGGGTGTTTTAAACTAATCACAATCATTAACATACTCATTGGAACGATTATCTAATGTTTCTGATAACAGTCAGATTAGTATGTTAAACATGGGTATTAAACCTATTCTAATACTACATTGAGATATTCCACGATATTTGGGTAATCAATAACAAGGATTAATCATTTCTAAGCCATTAAACTGTCTAGAGACTATCTTAGCAATTACAATCAACAACATTAGCTATTTGGTTAGTCTGAGATTATACTGATTAATCAAGGGAGTCATCAACTTAGTATTAGGAACCTGAGTCAGTATAGGTTCCTACATTATCATACATTGTATGATATTACATTAAAATATGTAAATAAATACTAAACCTCGGATTGATGACTGTTAAGGCAATGTCTTTGACATTGGACGTTCAAAACGATTTAATCAGCAAGTTAAAACATTAATAACATATCAAACATAAACTAATGCAGAATCTTATCAATAGCACCAGTTGCGTGTGTTTCTACTGCTTTGAGACATCAAGTGAGTTTCGTACAACCCCTTTTCTTTTTTTTACTCTTTTATAAACATCGGGGTAGAACTGCTAAACTTTTGAGAACTATATGATATGCATCAATGATATCTGTGTGATTTCATTTGACTTTTGTGGGATTTCATGGGATTTTGCCTGTAGAACTGAACTCTATCATGGAACTAAAAGTCCTCATTCTTGAACTGTATCTAGTGAACCCATGTGTGGCCGAACAGAAAACATTGATAGTACTATTGGTTGACACCCCATTCGCTGGGAGGATTGCATCTCCCCTTGTGTGAATGTTTGTTATCTGTTTCCTGAACTTCTTAATGGTATGATAGACATTAAGATAATGAGGCACTAAGATATGTACCGACGGGTAATATCTTGAGAACTGAACTAGACGTCCGAAAGGAACTAGATACAGGTCCCATGGTTATCCGGAACTGAACTTTTGGGAACATGCTTATCATATTATATTGTTTTAAATTGAACTGTCGAACTCACCAGCTTTGTGCTGACGTTTCAAACTCAAACCTTTTTGCAGGTAAACAGTAATAGCCGGTGAGGGTGCACTTTCGGGATATTTGCACTTGTATAATTAATATTGATATTAAATAAATATAGCTGTAATGTAATTGTGATTGCGACACCCTTGTAATAAGTTTACTTTAAGTTAATCTGTGTGCTGTGATATCGGTTCAAGTAAGTCACCCCTCACCTCAGAGACATCACCACTATGCTTCCGCAAGACTCGAGGTGACGAGGGGTGGGGGTGTGACAAATAAACACCTGATATAATAAATAAAAGTTATATAAACAAAAAGCTCGTTAAGGCTTGCGAGCTGCTCAAGCTCAATATGTAAAGCTCGGGCTCAAGCTTGATAATTAAATGAGCCACAGTTTTCGGCTCAGGCTCGTTCAGGCTCTGCTCGTTTGAGCTTTTTACTGATCCGATTTCAAGTATATCACAAGCCGACTTAAGTAGTTTACAACCTTGGCTAGCCTCATTTCTTCTTGAGTAAACTTCGTTTTTGCTCCATGTGGTTTGATCAAAATAACGCTTTTGCTCCAAAAGTTTCAAAATGCTTGTTTTGCTTCATAACATATGCATTCGGTCTCAATCAGCTCCAACCCACTAACACCGTTAATTCTTTCTGTTAAATATATGGGCATTTTAGACTTTTCACACACAAGGGCTAATTGTGTCATTTACTTAAATTACTAATATAACAAGATAATAAAACAAAGGATGTAATTTACTCAAATAAGTACCCAACCCTACCCACCCCCTTTTTCTTCCCTTAACCAGTGACCACCACCGCCAGTGTCTGCCACACCACCATCGTCGTCGTCGCTTGTGTTAATCGTCGTTTGTGTTCGACCAGTTATTCTTGCTTTTCTTTCTTCGTCTTCTCTCATCCTTACTCTCTCTCTCTCTAGACTTTTATAATCTTTTCGTCGGCGTCAAACGCACCAACATTCTCCTCATACTTATCTTCACCATTATCGCGATCTTCCATTTGCACTTCTGTAGCTTCATCGCAATCGTCAATCGGAAAAACAAGAAACAAAACCCTATTCACAATCTGTAAGTTTTCACCCCTTTTATCCTAATATTTGAGTTCTATTTTCATGGATCACTATTAATCTGACAGGTTTTAGCGTATTGATGATGTTGTCTTCGTTTGAATCTAAAAAATGCGGAATTTTTCTGTGTTTGAGCTCTTCTAAGTCTTCGGATTTTGGGGTTTTTAGGGATTCTGTTTCGACCATTTGTAATTTGGGGATTTTATGTTTTTAGGGTTAATTGACGGTGGTAACCTCCGGTAATGACAAAACTATCGATGGTGGTGGTAGCCTCCGGTAAATGACGGTGGTGGTCACTGGTTAAGGGAAGAAAAGGGGGTGGGTAGGGTTGGGTAATTATTTGAGTAAATTACATATTTAGTCCTTTGTTTTATTATCTTGTTATGTTAGCAATTTAGGTAAATGACACAATTAGTCCTTAAGTGTAAAAAGTCTAAAATACCCTTCCATTTAACAGAAAGAATTAACGGTGTTAGTGAGTTGGGCTGATTGAGACCGAATGCATACGTTATGGAGCAAAACGAGCATTTTGAAACTTTTGGAGCAAAAGCGTTATTTTGATCAAACCACAGGGAGTAAAAACGAAGTTTACTCTTTCTTCTTAATAAGAGCCGGCCATGGTAGGTTGACATTGGAGAAGGAGGGCTTATGTTTTGGGCTTTTAGTAATTGTGCTAATCTTAATAATCAATTTAAAATGAATCGGCTTAAAAATTTATACAAGCCGACTAGCTCGGGTCGAATCAACTCGAGTTAAACCAAGTTTAAAAAAGAGAATTAAAATTGAGTTACCTCATATATGCAACATGTACTTCCAAATAAAAAAAAATGAAAAGAGAAAGGGATGTATCCAAAAAGTGGGCACAAATAGTGCACAATGATTATCAATCCAACCTCTTGTACCACTTATAAAGTTTTTTATATTCTAACTTGGTTGAAAAGCATTCTTCAAGTTTAAAAAAAAATGAAGAAGGGTTCACGCGTGACAGGTGTAGAAAGCAGAAACAAAGATACATCCCAAGAAATGAAGGCCACAAGTGCATATTCCACTTTTCTAAAATACAAAACAAATACCAACTCTACAATTACAATTGCATTTAGTGGGAGATTGACTTCTTGTTATCATTATTTGTCATTTTCATTCTTCTGTTCCTATGTAGGCTACTATTTTACAATTAATTTATGTTTACGGTCATGAAGTGAATGGTTATCGTTGATTATTACGTACGTCTAGAAGATTTTATATTAAATAAAGTTTTAAATTTGCATTGTCACTTGAAAAATATTAAAAAAGAATGCGGCTTTTTTAGACTAGGGGCGTAAACGAGTCATGTCGTATCTAACCGGTCTATTTAAAAGGAGTAGGTTAAAGTTTGAACCGATTGAAGCATAAATGAGCTCAAAGCTCAAGTGTATAGTGGAGTTCGCTTAATAAACAAGTCAAACTTAAAGTTTCATATGACAAAGTTAATCAAACTCATTAACCTCCAAGAGCAAGCTAACTACTAGTTACGTTATAAAAAATAAAAAATAAATAATAAATAATAATGTTTAAATAATAATTAATAATAATAACGACTACGACGACGATTATGGTTGTTTTAAAAAAATGTATCAAAGTTCAAGCTGTCCATAAACACTGTTTTTTATTTGAAAAAAAACATCTAATTGGTATTTAATCAAACTTCATTGTCCATATGATTAACGATTACTTTTTATTAATGTGAATTCTTTTGAAACAACGGCTAATGCTCTCTTAGGTGGGCAAAGCGAGTTTTTTTTAAGAATTGAATCTAGGCGGGAACTGATTTTGGTCGGGTTTGAGTTTTTAACTGGGTTTATAATAGCTTTACCTATTTTTAGCCGGTTTGGTTCTGGTTTTCGCCCAGGTAAATTTGAAATCGGTTCCAATAATTCTGGTTCGGTTTTGAATCCGATTATGATTTATTTGAGAAACTAAAACCACAAGTATCCACCAGTTTGGGTGAAATCGGTTTCACTTCTAGTTTCAGGTAAAGTAGACGGATTCAAGTATAGAATTGGTGTTTTTTTCTTCTTTCCTACCCATCTATGCTTCTCTATAACCTAAATATTGTGTGTGAACTTTGAAACCCAAAACTTATTCATAAATGCTATTGGGCCAAAAGGCCTCTTGGCCAGTTGGCCTACAATGTTCGTTTAATAAGATGTTCTAATTTCTAAAAGCAAAATAAGCTCTTTGAGTTTTTTTTTCCTAAAAAATTATGGTCTTTAACACTTTCCGGCAAAATTTACGTGACTAAGGTCGAAACAAACCATTGACAAAATCTTGGTACATTTTAAAAGACAAAATCTAACGCTTTTTTTTGAATGGACAATAAATTTTTAAGCCCGATCACCCGAGTAAACCTAATGACAAAAAGTCACCCACGCCTGCGAAACGCAGACAATGCAGATGTAACATTTCGATTTTATTGTAATTTCAAGGTTATTAATGATAAATTTCATTTTATTTATTTATCTATCTATTTTATGAAATTACAAATATATATATATAAAATAAAATAAATAAATAATGATAAATAAATAAAATCTCAAGACTTAAAAGGAAAGTTTTTATAAATATATATATATATATATATATATATTTACAACAATAAAAACTAATGATATTATTATTATTAAAATGAATAAATATTAAATTTAGAAAAATGTAGTGATTTTATAAAGTTTATAAATTTAATAAAAAATTTCAAAAGGTTTTAAGAAATTGTAGGGGTTATTATTGTCAAAGCTGAAAATAAATAAAAACAAGGAAGGACTAGAAGTGTCAAGTCCCCATAGTTCTCATCTCTTTCACCCATATCCTCCATGGATACCCATTTAATAAATTCACGACCCATCAAGCTATCCAGTCGAATTAGTTGATAAAACTCAACAAGATTTGAAATTTAAACAACTCCGAACATCATGGATCGATAACAACCCTCAAATCGTCGGATAAGTCAAAGATTTATTCAAAATTCGTTCCTAATTAACCGGATTCGATCGTGGATCTTAAAATCTATATAAACGAGCGTATTAATCAAATTAATCACACCCACACCTTCTCTTAGCATCGACGAACAAGTCTGTGTACCCAGAAGCCATCCAGAAGCTTTTTCAATCGCGAATCAAGAACGTGAAGGACTCGGTCGAGCGTTTTCTGAACCATCAATCGAAATCACACAAATTCGTAACAAAGGTACACGTTCTATATATCATTCTACTCGTTTTTATATCCTTAACAAAAGCCCTAACGTTTCTGGTTCGATTACATCATGATTCGAACGGATTTAGGGGTTAAAGAAACTAGGGCTCGCAATGATAATCTGTAATTGGGAAACCTTCGAAGTACATGTTATAAACAAAACCAGAAGAGATCTATCGCGGCTGAGGCCTTAGATCGACTGGATGTGCCCGAGTGTTTAAAAACCGAAGGTCGTGGGTTCGATCCGGGTTCAAGCCGGGTTTGGACCAATTTTTGTTGATTTTTTTTATAACTTTTTAACTACTCATTATTTTTAAAATTTGATTTCACCTAAATTTTTATAAACTTAAAAACTATTAATTTAATAAAGAAAATATATATTATTCAGTTTAATTAATTTATTTAAATTAATTATTAATTTATTTCTTTAATTAAATATATAAAAAGTTATATTTAGTTTATGTATTATTTATTTAATTACTTATTTCCTTGAAAATATATGATTAGTGTAATTATTTTAGTTAATATTATTATAAATTAATATCTTATTATAGTTATTATAGTTAATATTATTATTAATTATTATTACCATTATCAAAGATATTAATATTACTATTACTAATATTATTAATAGTATAATTGTTATTGTGAACATTAATATTTTTATTATGATCATAGTGTTAACAAAATTATTATTATTATTATTATTATTATTATTATTTACTTTTATCACTATTATCATTATTAATATAATTATTATTATAGTATTTTTCAACCTTAATAAATATTTTAAATTTTAAACAATAAAACGACTTGAAATAATTTTTATAAAATTATATATATGGATTTGGTTATGAACATATGGAACACAAATACTTTATTAAATTTTATGCAAAGTCATAGTTACATTAGTTGTGTGCGATTGAATTATAGGTTAAGCTAAACCGTGTTGGATATTATTTGGACTACATATTTGTCATTTAATTGCAACGACTAGCTCATCACACAAGGTGAGTCTTCATAGCCCCTTTTTATGTTTTTATTATTTGGGGTGAAACATGTTATCAAATCTTTTAAACAATTTATGTGAAACAAGTTTATGACATTATACATGTTGAACTTTAGTTAACATTTAGCATTGATCACCCCTAGTGACTATGATAGATCTATTGACCGGCCATTCCACTGTGTTTGATTTACCCTTCGGGGGAAGCCCGCAGTGATAGTTACTAGTTCAAGCATTGCGATGCTTACCATGGTCAAACATTATTCTGTTAACATTAGTTGATCTGCTTCATTTACTAATTCAATATTGTATGTTCATATTGCTTGGTTACACATTATTTATAACATTTATCAACATTTTATTCAACTATTTTTTTTGGTGTGTGTGCTTAAACTTGTGAAGCTCACCAACGTTATAGTTGACCTTTTTTTTTTATTTAAACATGTTTCAGGTGGAAATGCTACTTAGGCTTGCATGGATATTAAATTTAGTTTTCGTATTACGTTTAGAACTTAAATGTTTGAATTATTATTTCCCTTTCGATGTAATGGATGCTTGAATTTTTAGTTTGAATTTATTATAATAAGTGGTTTGAATTTATTACAACAAACACCCTGTGCTTTTGAACAATCTACACTTCGTGTACGCTCCGATGATTCCGCCATTGGTCGGGGTGTTACAGATTGGTATCAGAGCCTGGGTTATAGAGAATTAGGTTATAGAAATAAATGACCTAGACTATAACCATAGAATGACTTAGTTGAACTATGTAGTTGCCATGAACTCTAAGTTGAATCTTATAGTTGTAAGGACTAGGCCATGAACCTTAAGTTTGAACTACATAGTTGCCATGATAGGTCAAATTTGATTATGTGACTACTTGTACTACTTGACTAGTTATTTGATAGGTCAATTATTTGAACCTAGTTTAGGATGCCTAATATGCACACACTAGACTTTAGGGTTCTGAACTTCTTGACCCCTTTCTTACGTCTTGCAAGAGGATCGTCATCATGAAGACTACTCTTAGACTTATAAGTCTAATTAAATCTTTGACTCCCGTCAATAGTCTTTAGGTTCACATTAATGAGTAGGAAACACATACAATCTGGAAGGGGAATGCCTGTACTTTGGGGAGTTCTGTCTAGGAAAGTATTTCGTATAAATCCAAATCAACCGATGGACCTGTTATACTTTCCTGGGAACCCTTGGAGTGAGTATGAACCTATAGGCTAAAGTATGTCTTTCTAAAAGTTAATTTGGACTTAAACACTTTGATATGTCAAAAGTGTTCCTTAGGGAATGCAATCTATATTGATTTGTGCTTGAACTCTCATTTGAACTATCAATTTCTTGTTTTTGAACTCCTTGATTTATTTCTGATCCTTTTCATTTTGAACTCTTGTAGAATCATGCCTCCTCGTCGCAATGTTGCCAACAACACGAATGCTAACAACAGTGGTAATGAAACCAACAACACCGACAATGTCAATAACACAAACACCACAAACACCAATACCACCAATGCCAACACCACCAATACCGATAACACCAACACCAACAATGCTAATAACACCACCAACCTCAATAACCCTATCATGCAAGAATTGGCTGCTGTCATTACTCAGCAAATGGCCACAGTCCTGCCTGGCCTTGTGACCCAGCTCAATCAAGCTAGTGGGGTTCAAAACAACAACCGAAATGGTGAGGGTGCAAACCAAACTTGCACCTTCAAGCATTTCAATTCTTGCCACCCTGCCAAGTTCCTTGGATCTGAAGGGGCCACTGGACTGCTTCAGTGGTTCGAAAGCATGGAGAGTACCTTCTGTCACACCCCGAGCCGGCGGGATAGGATCGGTTGTCCCGTCGGGCGGAAGGTTCTCGGGGCGCGATATCGTGAGTGATAATCGGATTGATCAGATTGTTATATGGCACATGATACATAAATGAGAAATGCTAAATATGATAGAATTACAAAGTTAAATTTACATCTGTATTGTTTATAATTTAACAATGTAAATCTACTGTTAACATCATAAGTTTCTATCTTGTATTTACACAAGATATACAAAATGATATGTGTAATGATGTCTTCAAAATATGCAGGTCCAAAATACTAAGTCTTCTATCTGAAGTCCTAGTCCAGAAGTAATGACTTCCTAATTGACCTGTTCGTCACCTGAGAAGTCATGCAAAAAGATCAAGTCAACACATGGTTGGTGAGTTCATATAGTTTTGTAACTTTGAAAATGTTTTGAACCCTTCTTTCGGTAAAGACCCTAACCTCATTAACACCACATGTATTATCCAGATCGGTATGCTTATATATAGGGCATACCCCTGGGTCAAGGCTACAACCCCGCCCAGACGACGTCCCACCACATACTAATCCGCATAAGACATTGTTATTAATGATAATTAAGCATTTTTACCTACCATACACCTTTAAACACCCATGATTCCTCTGTTCTCTGTTCCTGTAATTGCAATCATTTGAAATCTCTCTTGATTTCATATGTTCATCATACAAATATGATTAAAGCAGCAATTGTGGAATTTGTTATAAATGCTTAATTTAAATAAATAAATAAACATTCAATAAAATCTAAGTCCTATCGATTGGGGCCTTTGGTCAACTCGAGTAGACTAGTCTGTCAATCAAGGTACTTAGTAGTAAAGGAGATCTGTAAACCTCATCAAACATGTGACCTATAATCAATCAGTCTAGCTAGGACATCTTTTGATATATAGGCTTTCATAGTTCTTTAGACCGTCCATAGTTCTTTAGTTCTTTAGTTCTTTGGCACATGTTATCTTTGAGCATTTCCCAGATGTTCCTCAAAATAGTTCTTTGTACTTAGTTCTTTGAAATAGATCGTTAGTTCTTTGACAACACCTTCTTGAAATAGTTCTTTGAAAATAAATCGTTAGTTCTTTGACAACACCTTCTTGAAATAGTTCTTTGAAAATAGATCGTTAGTTCTTTGAAAATAGTCCTTTGTTTGAGGTCTTTAGTTCTTTGAAAATAGTTCTTTGAAATAGTTCTTTGATACATA
The DNA here is from genome assembly GCA_009363875.1 of Mikania micrantha. Taxonomy (NCBI): domain Eukaryota; kingdom Viridiplantae; phylum Streptophyta; class Magnoliopsida; order Asterales; family Asteraceae; genus Mikania; species Mikania micrantha. Next base: position 164,464 of record SZYD01000192.1, on the reverse strand, counting down.
ACAGTTACCTAAACAGGAGTCTAAGATAACAGTTATACATGTAAACATATAAAAGCATTCAAGTAAACAATTTACATAAAACAGTTTACGCATGCTTCTCAGCCCCGCGTTTTAAAACAAAATGTTAGAAAAGGGGCAATGAACTCACCTTGTAGCTGTTGGGTTGACTTAGCTTAAACGAAAGACTGCACGCGCTCTGTATTGTAATTTGGTTTGTTTTCACGTTCCTGTATTGATTTAACGTTGTTAAGACTCGTAAGTATAAGTTTGTAGAATTTTGTGTGTGTGGATATATGTGTTAGCCCTAAAGTTGGCTAACACGCGTAAGACTTGGTCATGATCCCTGTTCGGTCCCATATGTTTGATTCAAGTTAATGACCTTATAAGTTATCATCTTGTCACCAGTTATATGCCATTTGCTTTGATGAAAGACTCAGTGCTTAGTTTTCAACTCGTCTTTGTTGATTTTGTACGTTTTGAACATTTATCGCATAATTATTGATTAATTAAGCAAACATTCTTTTGACATATCTTATTTTGATCTTATGAAATGTAGTGAACTCGTGTGGGCCTAATCATGGCATATGGACCGAACGTTGTGACCAAGTTACTTGTCGGGCCATTTGTGTAACAATTTGGGCCATGGGCCCAAATACATGGGCCTTGGAATAGTTCTTGAACATTTGAGGATGGTGAGGCTTATTTGAAAGTGTGGAACATTGATTTGGACTAATGGAATACGAAGGCCTTGCCAAAAGTTACAAGGGCTAGAGCTCAAGTAGCCTTGTGGGCCTTGTTTTGGGCCTCTAAGGAATTTATCGGGCCCAAAGTGGGCCCTGGCAATATTTGTTGGGCCTAGTGTCATATAAGGCTGTAGGAATTGAGTTTGGGCCAAGAACGGGCTGTTGGCCAAAAGATTAGCATGGTGGCCTCAAATTGAGGACATGGGCCTCAAAATAGGCCTTAAATTGGTTTTCTGTGGGCCTCGGGCTGATTTTGTTGGGCCCTTTGAGATTTGTCTCAGGCCTTCACTAATACAACTCATAAGCCAAGTTGGGCCTGGCTAAATAGGACTGAAACAATGATAGGCCTAAAGATTGGACTATTGGCCTTAAATGGTGGCCTTGGGCCAAAATCTGTGGGCCAAAGGTTGATTTTACTGGGCCCCTTGAATCCTATCAAGGCCTGCAGTATAATAGAGTATGGGCCAACCTGGGCCTGGTTCATTTGGGCTAAATTCGATCATGGGCCTATTTTGTCCAATAAGCATGGGCCAAACAAGGTTTTTGAGGTTATTTGCTGGGCCTCCTTTAGTTTCTGGGCTGGAACAGTAAAGTTGGGCCAAGATTTCAGTGGGCCTAGGTAATAGGAGGTTGGGCCCATCCTGGGCCAACCAGAACAGCTTTGGGCCTACTGTTGGGCCTGTTGGAAACCACTTGGGCCCATTAGGGTTTATGGTTAAGTCTTTTAAGTCTAAATGGTTATATAAATGAATTTAGGTCTTGTTAGTGATTGTTGGGCTGAAGTTATCTTTTCTGGGCCTGCCCCATTTCTGTTGGGCCCATGTAGTCACCCAAATTAGGGTTTTGGCCCATCAGGTGGTTCTTGTTGGCTGCCAATTGAAATGGTCAAGGAACTAGGTTGTTGAGCTTAAGTTTTCCAGTCCAAAGTGATGCTAGAAGTAGACCAAATCTGTTGGAGGATTAGAAGACATGGCCGATTAAGTAAACCCATGGTGCCTTGGCCGAATAAGGGTGGCTCGAATGAGTCTATGGCCGAATGAGCTTAGGGTTAGCCGAATGAGGTGAGGAGAGTATGAGTGGCGAAAGAGTGAGGGCGAATGGGAGGCTCGGCCGAAGGACAAAAGGGTCGAATGAGACCTTGCTGTTTATGGCCGAATGGCTCTTTCGGCTGTGGCCATTCGCGGCCCTGGGCCACCATTCGGCCGGGGTTTAGCTCGGCCACCCATCAGCTTCATTTCGAGGTTCAAAGGTGGTGGTGGTTAAGGGTGGTTCTCGTGGTTGTAAGGCTCGAGTAGGGGAAGGCTTGGCCAACTAGTTTAAGGGTTAGAAGAAAAAGGTGAAAACCCTCTTTTCGTGACCCTTCACAGCATCATACCTCGTTTTTCAGTGGTGATAAGCTTAGATCCACTGTACTTTCATGTAGAGGACATCAAGAGCTACGCGTGGGCGAAAGAATCACTCGATTTCGTTAAGAAATGAGAAAGTTATGGTGATTTGAAGTTGGAGAAAACCCTAAAATGAGAAAACCGGGATTTTGGTTTGTGGAGAAGAAGATGAAGTGTGGAATGAAGGATTTTGACTCATTTAAGGGTATTTATACCCCGAGGGTGTTCGGTTTCATTTTCGTTGCTCGGTTCGCGTTTTCGTTACGTTTCCGGAAAATTACGCGTAATTTAAATGGTTTTAAATAAAAAGAGTTAAATTTAATTATTTTGATGAGTTTCAAAATTGTAAAATGTTATTTATTTTATTTTATTAAATTACTTTCGTTCGTGTCGTGTTTTCGTTATCGTTTCGTCAGATCGCGTCACCTTCGCGCGTAATTCGTTCGAATCGTCACCCGAACGAACACGACGATGGTTTTGCTTTCTGACTTTTGTTTTCTACTTTCCAGTCATTAGTTCAGAACTCTAAACTCACAGATATGTTTGTGTGAATCGTCACTCACGCAAACACACTGTCAGTTCGTTATTCTGACATAACACTGTAATTGTGTTTAAATTGTGTTTCCTCACTGTCGGACTCAACTAAACATCCTGTTTTCACATTGTTCTTGTACTGACTTGTCGGTCATCTGATTCCTGTCAATTGTGGACATCAGATCGCAACCGATATGTTTCTGAGTTTTGTTTGAGCATCGTTGTTTCTCGTGACTTGTTGTGTTAACTGTAATTAAGTTTTCACTTAATATATGTAACAAATGTTCCAAATGTACGTTGTACTTAATGTATTTAAGTTTATACGAAAATACGTACAACGATTTCTTGTATTTAAGATTCTGTTAAATCAAGTACTGTTAAAAATCGTATAAGTACACATAGTTACTGTAGAAAGTACACGTACCGTACGGACTTGCCGGACGTTCTGGTACTTGCTGTTACAGTCTCCCCTTGTTAAAGAAATTTCGTCCCGAAATTTAAGAGTTGTTATCGGGTACAATCTCTTCTTCAAGTAGTTGGGGATACTTTAACTTCATGTGATCTTCACGTTCCCAAGTAAACTCGGGTCCGCGTCTTGAGTTCCAATGAACCTTTACAATGGGGATACGGCTTCGTCTCAGTTGTTTAACCTTGCGATCCATAATCTCTAAAGGTTCTTCGATAAAGTGCAACTGTTCATCAACTTGAATTTCTTCAAGTGGAATGACGAGAGATTCGTCAGCAAGGCATTTCTTTAAGTTTGAGACGTGAAACACGTCATGCACACCACTGAGTTCATCTGGCAAGCTCAATCTGTACGCCACAGGACCAATACGTTCGATGATCTCGAACGGTCCCACGTATCGTAGTGTTAGCTTGCCTTTCTTCGCGAATCGAACTATACCTTTCCAAGGGGAAACCTTTAACATGACACAATCACCCACTTGGAATTTCCAACGGCTTGCGCCGTTTATCAGCATAGCTCTTTTGTCTACTTCGCGTTGCTTGTAATCTTTGTTGTATTTGAGCTATCTTGTCTGTGGTCTCTTGTATAAGTTCTGGCCCAGTGATACGATTATCTCCTACTTCTGACCAACAGATCGGTGACCAACATTTTCGACCATAGAGAGCCTCGAACGGGGCACAACCGATGCTGCTGTGATAACTGTTATTGTAGGAGAACTCAATCAGTGGCAAATGGAAATCCCAATTTCCACCAAAATCCAAAATGCAGGTTCTTTACATGTCCTCTAGGGTTTGAATCGTACGTTCACTTTGACCATCCGTTTGTGGGTGGTAAGCTGTACTCAGATTCAACCGCGTCCCTAGAGATTTCTGCAAGGATTGCCAGAACCTTGATGTAAATCTGCTGTCTCTATCAGAAATAATTGACAATGGCACACCATAGCGTACCACTATCTTGTTGATGTACGATCTTGCCAGTTTATCCATCGTGAAGGTTTCACACATCGGCAAGAAGTGAGCAGATTTTGTTAAACGGTCGATGATCACCCAGATTGTATCATGACCACTGGAAGTGCGGGGTAGCTTGGTAATGAAGTCCATGGCTATTTGTTCCCACTTCCAGAGTGGAATCTCAGGTTGTTCCGGTAAATCAGACGGTTTCTGGTGTTCCGCTTTTACTCTTGCACACGCAAGACATCTGCCGACGTATTCAGCTATGTCTTTCTTCATTCCCGGCCACCAATAAAATCTCTGAAATTCTCAGTACATTTTATCGGCGTCCGAATGCACTAATTTTCTGGTTCGTGTGCTTTCTCAAGAGTAATTCTTCTGGATTGACCTATTACCGCAATCCACCATTTTGGCGGTAGGCATTTCATCCAGTTTATTTCAAATTGTCTTTCTGTTCTATCACCTGACACACTCCTTAAAGTTTTCATAAGTGACTCTGACAACTCTGAATCTTGATCGTCTGGTTAAGATTCTCACGTCACATGGTGAATTCTTAGGTTATTTGATATAACCGTATACATACTTCACCATTTGTTTAATCTGTTCTCAACTTTGAAAGTGGACTTATATATCGGGAAGGTCTACTTAAGATATGGTATTACTATTGGAATAAAGATAATGGTCTATCCCTTCTAAGTAATACTATACTCACTGTGAGGTGATGTATATTTATCTTACTTTTACCCGGAAGTCATGTGTCTTTCGGAACTCATTGTAACTGTTGTTCCAACTGTTACTTATTCTCATCCTAATTTCCAAATGAAAGAAATCAGGATAGGGTTGTCATTCCTTTAACAGCTCCAGAATATACCTGAGATGTCTTTCGCGTTCTGTCTTTCTATTAAAATGATTTAGTAAGTCATCCCTAACGATAATGATAAACTAATCCAGATACAGTTTGCATACTCAGTTCATGAAGCCCATGAAAATCATATATGCATTCTTCTATCCGAAAGGCATTATTGTAACTTGAAATGCCCATATTTCATTCGGAATGTTGTCTCTTGTCATATCCTCGTCTTGTACTCACAACTGATTTCTCCTGATCCACTTATCTTGTTTAAATAAGAACTCAGCATTGTCCTAACATTCATCCTTTCCTAACGTCATTGAACCAGAGTTCTCTAATTAAGGTAACTCAAAATTTTAAGAGGTCTAGGTGGAAGGTGGAAGCTCACACACTAACTTTGACATTTTGAACTCCTATGAATTTTAGTGTTCTATTTAACCGAGATTCTCTTCTTAAGTACTGTATTTAAAATGTAATTATGGATTTCTCTATCTTTATTTAATCTTTTAATGCTTACTTAACCTAAAGGTTCCTTAAGTTATTATTACGACTATCTTTTGACACTAACTTTATCTACGGCTATCATAAATTTATTGTTTCTAAAATTACAACAGACTATGCAGTTCTAAGTAACACACCAATAAATAACTTAATGTGTTAAGATGAACTTTGCATACCTATGGAGTCATCGGACTCCGAGTGTTCCCCAGGAGCTGGTAAAGCGAGTAGTTCCTCAGTGACCGCTGGGTCTGCTGGAGGCATTTTCCTAGGGCAGTCCCTTGCGAAATGTCCATGCATTCCGCACGTGTAGCAGTTGTTGTTTGGTTGAGAGGAAGTAGAGGTGCTCGCTTTTTGTTTCTGTTTCCTGGTCGAATTTAACCTACACTTTTGAATCCAGTGTCCGTATCTTCCACAAAACGTACATGATACACATGAGAGTTCAGCTCGATGATGGTGGTGACAAACTGAACAAAGAGGATCTGTTCCCGTAGAATGTACAGGACTTGTGGAAGATATCCTCACGGGGCAGTCCCGTGAAATGTGTTCGGATAATCCGCACACATAGCAATCCTTTCTGTATCGAGGAAGAGGATATGTAGTGTTTTCGGGATTCTGGTTATGAGTCGGGGGATTATTACAATCACGACTCCAGTGTCCCTTTTCCCCACAGTTCAGACAATGTTTGCACAGTTTACCCTTAGCATGGTGGAGACCGCACGTGGCACATAAAGTAAATTTGTCAGCATGACGCTTATGACCCTCTGACTCCGGAGCAACGGCCATCTGACGAAGAGGAATGGGCTCAGTGTAGATCACAAGGTCTCTTGATTCTTCAGGATGACACCTTTTTCGCTTCTTGCTTGACTCTCCTGTTTCCGGTTTCTTCTGCTCTGTAGAAAGTAGTGGGAAGATCTTAGCAAACTCCTCACTATTCCTGATCCGAGCGATGATTCTTGGGAGAACTGCCATCAACTGTTCTGTGATCAAAGTTGCAAGTGCCTCGACTGCTGGGTCCGTCTCCTGCGAAGGTGGACGCGGTGATGGTTGTCTTCTTGGTGACATTCTAATCATAACCAATAGAACATTGGTTAGTGCAATGATCGAATGCAGAAGACACAATGCACATAATTTCCTAATTCCTATGTTCTCTACATGTAGGGTCCCTAGGTTATAGTCTAGGCCAAACCGTTTAAATAAATGACCTATATTTCTCTATAACCATGGCTCTGATACCAATCTGTCACACCCCGAGCCGGCGGGATAGGATCGGTTGTCCCGTCGGGCGGAAGGTTCTCGGGGCGCGATATCGTGAGTGATAATCGGATTGATCAGATTGTTATATGGCACATGATACATAAATGAGAAATGCTAAATATGATAGAATTACAAAGTTAAATTTACATCTGTATTGTTTATAATTTAACAATGTAAATCTACTGTTAACATCATAAGTTTCTATCTTGTATTTACACAAGATATACAAAATGATATGTGTAATGATGTCTTCAAAATATGCAGGTCCAAAATACTAAGTCTTCTATCTGAAGTCCTAGTCCAGAAGTAATGACTTCCTAATTGACCTGTTCGTCACCTGAGAAGTCATGCAAAAAGATCAAGTCAACACATGGTTGGTGAGTTCATATAGTTTTGTAACTTTGAAAATGTTTTGAACCCTTCTTTCGGTAAAGACCCTAACCTCATTAACACCACATGTATTATCCAGATCGGTATGCTTATATATAGGGCATACCCCTGGGTCAAGGCTACAACCCCGCCCAGACGACGTCCCACCACATACTAATCCGCATAAGACATTGTTATTAATGATAATTAAGCATTTTTACCTACCATACACCTTTAAACACCCATGATTCCTCTGTTCTCTGTTCCTGTAATTGCAATCATTTGAAATCTCTCTTGATTTCATATGTTCATCATACAAATATGATTAAAGCAGCAATTGTGGAATTTGTTATAAATGCTTAATTTAAATAAATAAATAAACATTCAATAAAATCTAAGTCCTATCGATTGGGGCCTTTGGTCAACTCGAGTAGACTAGTCTGTCAATCAAGGTACTTAGTAGTAAAGGAGATCTGTAAACCTCATCAAACATGTGACCTATAATCAATCAGTCTAGCTAGGACATCTTTTGATATATAGGCTTTCATAGTTCTTTAGACCGTCCATAGTTCTTTAGTTCTTTAGTTCTTTGGCACATGTTATCTTTGAGCATTTCCCAGATGTTCCTCAAAATAGTTCTTTGTACTTAGTTCTTTGAAATAGATCGTTAGTTCTTTGACAACACCTTCTTGAAATAGTTCTTTGAAAATAAATCGTTAGTTCTTTGACAACACCTTCTTGAAATAGTTCTTTGAAAATAGATCGTTAGTTCTTTGAAAATAGTCCTTTGTTTGAGGTCTTTAGTTCTTTGAAAATAGTTCTTTGAAATAGTTCTTTGATACATAACAGTTACCTAAACAGGAGTCTAAGATAACAGTTATACATGTAAACATATAAAAGCATTCAAGTAAACAATTTACATAAAACAGTTTACGCATGCTTCTCAGCCCCGCGTTTTAAAACAAAATGTTAGAAAAGGGGCAATGAACTCACCTTGTAGCTGTTGGGTTGACTTAGCTTAAACGAAAGACTGCACGCGCTCTGTATTGTAATTTGGTTTGTTTTCACGTTCCTGTATTGATTTAACGTTGTTAAGACTCGTAAGTATAAGTTTGTAGAATTTTGTGTGTGTGGATATATGTGTTAGCCCTAAAGTTGGCTAACACGCGTAAGACTTGGTCATGATCCCTGTTCGGTCCCATATGTTTGATTCAAGTTAATGACCTTATAAGTTATCATCTTGTCACCAGTTATATGCCATTTGCTTTGATGAAAGACTCAGTGCTTAGTTTTCAACTCGTCTTTGTTGATTTTTGTACGTTTTGAACATTTATCGCATAATTATTGATTAATTAAGCAAACATTCTTTTGACATATCTTATTTTGATCTTATGAAATGTAGTGAACTCGTGTGGGCCTAATCATGGCATATGGACCGAACGTTGTGACCAAGTTACTTGTCGGGCCATTTGTGTAACAATTTGGGCCATGGGCCCAAATACATGGGCCTTGGAATAGTTCTTGAACATTTGAGGATGGTGAGGCTTATTTGAAAGTGTGGAACATTGATTTGGACTAATGGAATACGAAGGCCTTGCCAAAAGTTACAAGGGCTAGAGCTCAAGTAGCCTTGTGGGCCTTGTTTTGGGCCTCTAAGGAATTTATCGGGCCCAAAGTGGGCCCTGGCAATATTTGTTGGGCCTAGTGTCATATAAGGCTGTAGGAATTGAGTTTGGGCCAAGAACGGGCTGTTGGCCAAAAGATTAGCATGGTGGCCTCAAATTGAGGACATGGGCCTCAAAATAGGCCTTAAATTGGTTTTCTGTGGGCCTCGGGCTGATTTTGTTGGGCCCTTTGAGATTTGTCTCAGGCCTTCACTAATACAACTCATAAGCCAAGTTGGGCCTGGCTAAATAGGACTGAAACAATGATAGGCCTAAAGATTGGACTATTGGCCTTAAATGGTGGCCTTGGGCCAAAATCTGTGGGCCAAAGGTTGATTTTACTGGGCCCCTTGAATCCTATCAAGGCCTGCAGTATAATAGAGTATGGGCCAACCTGGGCCTGGTTCATTTGGGCTAAATTCGATCATGGGCCTATTTTGTCCAATAAGCATGGGCCAAACAAGGTTTTTGAGGTTATTTGCTGGGCCTCCTTTAGTTTCTGGGCTGGAACAGTAAAGTTGGGCCAAGATTTCAGTGGGCCTAGGTAATAGGAGGTTGGGCCCATCCTGGGCCAACCAGAACAGCTTTGGGCCTACTGTTGGGCCTGTTGGAAACCACTTGGGCCCATTAGGGTTTATGGTTAAGTCTTTTAAGTCTAAATGGTTATATAAATGAATTTAGGTCTTGTTAGTGATTGTTGGGCTGAAGTTATCTTTTCTGGGCCTGCCCCATTTCTGTTGGGCCCATGTAGTCACCCAAATTAGGGTTTTGGCCCATCAGGTGGTTCTTGTTGGCTGCCAATTGAAATGGTCAAGGAACTAGGTTGTTGAGCTTAAGTTTTCCAGTCCAAAGTGATGCTAGAAGTAGACCAAATCTGTTGGAGGATTAGAAGACATGGCCGATTAAGTAAACCCATGGTGCCTTGGCCGAATAAGGGTGGCTCGAATGAGTCTATGGCCGAATGAGCTTAGGGTTAGCCGAATGAGGTGAGGAGAGTATGAGTGGCGAAAGAGTGAGGGCGAATGGGAGGCTCGGCCGAAGGACAAAAGGGTCGAATGAGACCTTGCTGTTTATGGCCGAATGGCTCTTTCGGCTGTGGCCATTCGCGGCCCTGGGCCACCATTCGGCCGGGGTTTAGCTCGGCCACCCATCAGCTTCATTTCGAGGTTCAAAGGTGGTGGTGGTTAAGGGTGGTTCTCGTGGTTGTAAGGCTCGAGTAGGGGAAGGCTTGGCCAACTAGTTTAAGGGTTAGAAGAAAAGGTGAAAACCCTCTTTTCGTGACCCTTCACAGCATCATACCTCGTTTTTCAGTGGTGATAAGCTTAGATCCACTGTACTTTCATGTAGAGGACATCAAGAGCTACGCGTGGGCGAAAGAATCACTCGATTTCGTTAAGAAATGAGAAAGTTATGGTGATTTGAAGTTGGAGAAAACCCTAAAATGAGAAAACCGGGATTTTGGTTTGTGGAGAAGAAGATGAAGTGTGGAATGAAGGATTTTGACTCATTTAAGGGTATTTATACCCCGAGGGTGTTCGGTTTCATTTTCGTTGCTCGGTTCGCGTTTTCGTTACGTTTCCGGAAAATTACGCGTAATTTAAATGGTTTTAAATAAAAAGAGTTAAATTTAATTATTTTGATGAGTTTCAAAATTGTAAAATGTTATTTATTTTATTTTATTAAATTACTTTCGTTCGTGTCGTGTTTTCGTTATCGTTTCGTCAGATCGCGTCACCTTCGCGCGTAATTCGTTCGAATCGTCACCCGAACGAACACGACGATGGTTTTGCTTTCTGACTTTTGTTTTCTACTTTCCAGTCATTAGTTCAGAACTCTAAACTCACAGATATGTTTGTGTGAATCGTCACTCACGCAAACACACTGTCAGTTCGTTATTCTGACATAACACTGTAATTGTGTTTAAATTGTGTTTCCTCACTGTCGGACTCAACTAAACATCCTGTTTTCACATTGTTCTTGTACTGACTTGTCGGTCATCTGATTCCTGTCAATTGTGGACATCAGATCGCAACCGATATGTTTCTGAGTTTTGTTTGAGCATCGTTGTTTCTCGTGACTTGTTGTGTTAACTGTAATTAAGTTTTCACTTAATATATGTAACAAATGTTCCAAATGTACGTTGTACTTAATGTATTTAAGTTTATACGAAAATACGTACAACGATTTCTTGTATTTAAGATTCTGTTAAATCAAGTACTGTTAAAAATCGTATAAGTACACATAGTTACTGTAGAAAGTACACGTACCGTACGGACTTGCCGGACGTTCTGGTACTTGCTGTTACACCTTCCTCCATTCAAACTGCCCTGAGAACCTTAAGGTTCGTTATGCCACTAGTGTCTTTCAAAAAAGGGCACTCACTTGGTGGAATACCGTGAAACGAACTAAGGGTGCAGAAACTGCTATGGCGTTAACTTGGGATGAGGTCAAACGACTAATGACAGAGGAATTTTTCCCTCGCAACGAAATGATGAAACTGGAGTTGGAGTTCTGGAATCTTAAACAGGATAGTGGTGAAAATCTGGCTTACACGAACCGTCATCACGAACTTAGTCTGTTGGTGCCACACATGGTCACCCCACTTTCTCGTGCTATTGAGAAGTATATTAGTGGCCTACCCATGCAAATCCAAGATACCTGTTATGGGAGCAACCCGACTACTTTGGAAAATGCAATTCGATTGGCTGCTACCCTAACTGACAACCATGTTTGGGCAGGTACTTTAACTAGAAAGGGGGCCAAGAAAGTGGAAGCCAAGTCCACTACTGATGAACCTTCTAAGGAGGTTAAATCTGAATCGTCTAATGCTTCAAAGTCCATTAACCGTAAGAGGAAGGCTAAAACCTTTGCGGTAGTAACCCCTGCTATCCCTGCTACACCTATCAACCAACAAGCCCCACCAAACCCGAACAATAGAACCTATGTGGGGGTTCAACCTTTGTGCCCTACTTGTAGGTACCATCATGCATCAAACCGACAATGCAGGGTATGCACTGTTTGTGGGAAATATGGTCACATTGCAAATTACTGTCGGAATGGACAAAACTTGCAGCAAGGTCAACCAGCTCCACCAGTTAACCAACAACCAGCTGCACCGGTTCCTGCAATAACCAATGGAAGGGCCTGCTATGAATGTGGCGACCCCAATCACCTTAGGAACAAATGCCCAAGGCTTGTGGGCAACGAACAGAGGGTTACACGAGCACGTACTTTCCAGCTTAATGCACAAACTGCCCAAGCTAACCAAGATGTGGTGAACGGTACTTTCTTGATTAATGACTGCTATGCTTCTGTGTTATTTGATTCTGGTGCTGATAGGAGTTTTGTGTCTAGTCAATTTGAGCCTTTACTTGGTAGAACACGAACTAGATTAGACAAACCTTATAATGTGGAAGTGGCTGATGGTAACGCGATAGACATTGATACTATTATATTAGGATGTATGGTGAACCTTATGGATCACGTTTTCCCTATTAATCTTATACCCATGCCTCTTGGTAGCTTTGATGTTATAATTGGCATGGATTGGTTAGCCACTCATCGAGCCGAGATTGTTTGCTATGAAAAATTCATACGTATTCCACTACCGTCGGGTGAAACTCTGAGAATCTTTGGAGAGACGCCTAGTAGCGGTATTAAACTCATGTCGTGCATGAAAGCCCACAAGTATTTACGAAAGAAGTATGTAGCCTTTCTAGCCCATGTTGTGGAGAAGAAAGACAAGGACAAAAGTATTCAAGACATTCCGATCATTCGCGACTATCCTGAAGTATTTCCCGATGATCTCCCGGGAATTCCACCCGTACGACAAGTCGAGTTTCGAATTGACTTAGTACCCGGTGCTAATCCGATTGCAAAGTCTCCCTATCGTCTTGCACCTTCTGAAATGCAAGAACTTGCTAGTCAACTCCAAGAGTTATCCGATAAGGGTTTCATTCGCCCAAGTCATTCACCTTGGGGTGCACCGGTCCTTTTCGTTAAAAAGAAGGACGGGTCATTCCGAATGTGCATTGACTATCGTGAACTCAACAAACTCACCATCAAGAACCGGTATCCATTGCCTGGTATCGATGATTTATTTGATCAACTTCAAGGATCGGTTTGGTTTTCAAAGATCGATCTTCGTTCCGGTTATCATCAACTTCGTGTTCATGAAGATGACATCCCAAAGACTGCTTTTCGAACTAGATATGGTCACTACGAGTTTGTGGTTATGCCTTTCGGGCTAACCAATGCACCTGCGGTTTTCATGGATCTTATGAACAGAGTGTGTAGACCATATTTGGACAAATTCGTGATTGTATTCATTGACGACATCTTGATCTACTCTAAAAGCAAATCTGAACATGAAAAACACCTTAAGTTGGTTTTGGAGCTCTTAAGAACAGAACAACTGTACGCCAAATTCTCTAAATGTGAATTTTGGCTTAAGGAAGTTCAATTCTTAGGACACATTGTCAATGAAAAAGGTGTTCATGTAGATCCGACGAAGATTGAAGCCGTTAAGAATTGGAGTACACCAAAGACTCCAACCGAGATTCGTTCTTTTCTCGGTCTTGCCGGTTACTATCGACGTTTTATCGCTAATTTCTCAAAGATTGTTGTTCCACTCACCGCCTTGACTCATAAGGACAAGCCTTATGAATGGGGACCAAAACAAGAAAAAGCATTCCAAACGCTAAAGCAAAAGCTTTGTGATGCTCCTATCTTGACTCTTCCCGATGGAAACGATGACTTCGTTGTTTATTGTGATGCATCTAATCAAGGACTCGGTTGTGTTCTCATGCAACGAGGAAAGGTTATTGCTTACGCATCGAGACAATTGAAGGTTCACGAAAAGAATTACACCACTCACGATCTCGAACTCGGTGCTGTTGTATTTGCCTTAAAGATTTGGAGGCATTATCTTTATGGCACAAAGTGCGTGGTTTTCACTGATCACAAGAGCCTTCAACATATTCTTCATCAAAAAGAACTTAACATGAGGCAACGACGTTGGGTCGAACTTGTAAACGATTACGACTGCGAGATTCGTTATCATCCCGGTAAAGCCAACGTGGTAGCCGATGCACTTAGTCGAAAGAGCCATACTCAAGTGCATAGCATTCGGATTCAATCAAATCTTCACAAACACATCTATGAGGCTCAACAAATCTCTTTGAATCAAGGCAAATTGCAGGATGAAATGTCTTGTGATGTCAAACTGCAACTAGAAACCAAGTCTGATGGTTTACTCTATTTCTTAAATCGTATTTGGATTCCTAATCGAAATGATCTTCGAATGACCATCATGAACGAGGCACACAAGTCTCGTTATTCCATTCATCCTGGAGCGGACAAGATGTATCAAGATATTCGATTTCTATATTGGTGGCCCGGCATGAAGAAAGACATTGCCGAGTATGTTACTAAATGTTTGACTTGTTCTAAAGTCAAAGCCGAACACCAACGACCTTCGGGATTGCTTGTCCAACCTGAAATTCCCATGTGGAAGTGGGAAAACATTTCTATGGACTTCATCACTAAACTCCCAAGAACTTCTAGTGGTCATGATAGTATATGGGTGATCATTGACCGTTTGACTAAATCAGCTCATTTCTTACCGATTCGCGAGAACTTTCCCGTGCGAAAGTTAGCTCGTATCTATGTTAATGAGATCGTAAGCCGACATGGTGTACCTCTTAGCATCATATCTGATCGTGATGCTCGATTCACTGCTCGTTTTTGGGAATCTCTACATGAATCATTTGGTACTCGATTGGATCTTAGCACAGCTTATCATCCTCAAACGGATGGTCAAACCGAGCGAACGATTCAAACTCTCGAAGACATGCTTAGAGCTTGTGCCATTGATTTTGGTGGCAATTGGGATAATCATCTACCGCTTGTCGAGTTCTCGTATAACAATAGTTATCATGCGAGTATCGGCATGGCGCCTTTCGAAGCTCTCTATGGCCGTAAATGTCGATCGCCTATTGCTTGGAACGAGATTGGTGAAAGTCAAATCATCGGTCCCGAACTGATTCAAGAAACGACCGACAAGATTCATCTTATTCGCGACAACTTGTTAGCTGCTCGAAGTCGACAAAAGAGTTATGCCGACAAACGTCGTAAACCTTTGGAATTCCAAGTCGGTGATATGGTACTTCTTAATGTTTCACCTTGGAAAGGAGTTATACGATTTGGTAAAAAGGGAAAGCTTGCTCCTCGCTATGTGGGTCCTTTTAAAGTTCTTGAAAGAATTGGGAAGGTAGCCTACAAGCTCGATCTACCACAAGAGCTTAGCAACATTCATCCAACTTTTCACGTGTCTAATTTGAAGAAGTGCTTAGCCGATGATACTATACACGTACCTCTCGATGATGTTCGCATTGACAAGTCGATGAACATTATTGAGAAACTAGTAGAGATCATGGATCGTCATGTCAAACAACTCAAGCGAAGCCGAATTCCGATTGTTAAAGTTCGTTGGGAATCGAAACATGGTCACGAGTTCACTTGGGAACGCGAAGACCAAATGAAGTTGAAGTATCCACATTTGTTTTCTATAGTTTCTTCTTAATTTCGGGACGAAATTCCTAAAAGTAGGGGAGACTGTAACATTTCGATTTTATTGTAATTTCAAGGTTATTAATGAGAAATTTCATTTTTTATTTATCTATCTATTTTATGAAATTACAAATATATATATATAAAATAAAATAAATAAATAATGATAAATAAATAAAATCTCAAGACTTAAAAGGAAAGTTTTTATAAATATATATATATATATATATATATATTTACAACAATAAAAACTAATGATATTATTATTATTAAAATGAATAAATATTAAATTTAGAAAAATGTAGTGATTTTATAAAGTTTATAAATTTAATAAAAAATTTCAAAAGGTTTTAAGAAATTGTAGGGGTTATTATTGTCAAAGCTGAAAATAAATAAAAACAAGGAAGGACTAGAAGTGTCAAGTCCCCATAGTTCTCATCTCTTTCACCCATATCCTCCATGGATACCCATTTAATAAATTCACGACCCATCAAGCTATCCAGTCGAATTAGTTGATAAAACTCAACAAGATTTGAAATTTAAACAACTCCGAACATCATGGATCGATAACAACCCTCAAATCGTCGGATAAGTCAAAGATTTATTCAAAATTCGTTCCTAATTAACCGGATTCGATCGTGGATCTTAAAATCTATATAAACGAGCGTATTAATCAAATTAATCACACCCACACCTTCTCTTAGCATCGACGAACAAGTCTGTGTACCCAGAAGCCATCCAGAATCTGCTTTTTCAATCGCGAATCAAGAACGTGAAGGACTCGGTCGAGCGTTTTCTGAACCATCAATCGAAATCACACAAATTCGTAACAAAGGTACACGTTCTATATATCATTCTACTCGTTTTTATATCCTTAACAAAAGCCCTAACGTTTCTGGTTCGATTACATCATGATTCGAACGGATTTAGGGGTTAAAGAAACTAGGGCTCGCAATGATAATCTGTAATTGGGAAACCTTCGAAGTACATGTTATAAACAAAACCAGAAGAGATCTATCGCGGCTGAGGCCTTAGATCGACTGGATGTGCCCGAGTGTTTAAAAACCGAAGGTCGTGGGTTCGATCCGGGTTCAAGCCGGGTTTGGACCAATTTTTGTTGATTTTTTTTATAACTTTTTAACTACTCATTATTTTTAAAATCTGATTTCACCTAAATTTTTATAAACTTAAAAACTATTAATTTAATAAAGAAAATATATATTATTCAGTTTAATTAATTTATTTAAATTAATTATTAATTTATTTCTTTAATTAAATATATAAAAAGTTATATTTAGTTTATGTATTATTTATTTAATTACTTATTTCCTTGAAAATATATGATTAGTGTAATTATTTTAGTTAATATTATTATAAATTAATATCTTATTATAGTTATTATAGTTAATATTATTATTAATTATTATTACCATTATCAAAGATATTAATATTACTATTACTAATATTATTAATAGTATAATTGTTATTGTGAACATTAATATTTTTATTATGATCATAGTGTTAACAAAATTATTATTATTATTATTATTATTATTATTATTATTATTATTATTATTTACTTTTATCACTATTATCATTATTAATATAATTATTATTATAGTATTTTTCAACCTTAATAAATATTTTAAATTTTAAACAATAAAACGACTTGAAATAATTTTTATAAAATTATATTTATGGATTTGGTTATAAACATATGGAACACAAATACATTATTAAATTTTATGCAAAGTCATAGTTACATTAGTTGTGTGCGATTGAATTATAGGTTAAGCTAAACCGTGTTGGATATTATTTGGACTACATATTTGTCATTTAATTGCAACGACTAGCTCATCACACAAGGTGAGTCTTCATAGCCCCTTTTTATGTTTTTATTATTTGGGGTGAAACATGTTATCAAATCTTTTAAACAATTTATGTGAAACAAGTTTATGACATTATACATGTTGAACTTTAGTTAACATTTAGCATTGATCACCCCTAGTGACTATGATAGATCTATTGACCGGCCATTCCACTGTGTTTGATTTGCCCTTCGGGGGAAGCCCGTAGTGATAGTTACTAGTTCAAGCATTGCGATGCTTACCATGGTCAAACATTATTCTGTTAATATTAGTTGATCTGCTTCATTTACTAATTCAATATTGTATGTTCATATTGCTTGGTTACACATTATTTATAACATTTATCAACATTTTATTCAACTATTTTTTTTGGTGTGTGTGCTTAAACCTGTGAAGCTCACCAGCGTTATAGTTGACCTTTTTTTTTTTTATTTAAACATGTTTTAGGTGGAAATGCTACTTAGGCTTGCATGGATATTAAATTTAGTTTTCGTATTACGTTTAGAACTTAAATGTTTGAATTATTATTTCCCTTTCGATGTAATGGATGCTTGAATTTTTAGTTTGAATTTATTATAATAAGTGGTTTGAATTTATTACAACAAACACCCTGTGCTTTTGAACAATCTACACTTCGTGTACGCTCCGATGATTCCGCCATTGGTCGGGGTGTTACAGCAGATGACTTGAACCACCCACCATTTCCAACTTCAAAGGAAACCCGCCGTCCGAAGACTTATGGTGGTAAAACCTCTGGGTCACCTGAAACATATTGTTCCAAATTAAACTCGAATTCATAACATTTACATTTTAGTCTCAAATCTTTATATTTCCGTCCTAGATTACATATTGTGTTCTGATCGGATGTATTGTCGTAGAAAAATATTAACAGTCAACCGTTATGTTTCAAAATTTGTCGTGTGCAACTACAAACGGCTAGAAGGTAAAGTTTGTCAATTAAAATGAATACTTACGTGGCATTTCCTTAATTCTATGCTGATGTTCACTAAAATCATGGGCGTATAATGCTAACACATTACACATCCTAGCTGCTTTTGTGTATTCTTTGTCTTGTTTATTTTTTTAATTTCAAATAAAACAGTACGTAGCCGAGGGATTATATATATAAATAATCTATTGATTCTAATAAATCAAAGTTTCTAAATACACATGACATGTTTTTAAATCACTCCAATTTTGATTTTTTGCATCTCGTTCCTATTAAATACATCTCATATTAAATAACAATATTAAAAATTAAATATACATTTTATACTTTTTTTAAAACGAAATGGTTTCAAAACAAACTTTGAAAAAAATAGAGTTTAAAAAATAATATTATTATTTATCAATTAGAATATTAAATTATATTAAATTTTAATCATTTTATGTTAAAAAATCATCTTATATTGTATAAATTTTCATTGGTGACTATTTATTATTATTTTTTGAATGGAAGATCGTCCTGTCGTACTATCTTCAGTTACGGTTGGCAACTAAGATCGATTCCTCGATCACCGACAGTGAGATCGTACCCCTTGATGCGCGGGAATCCCGTGGAATAGGTAAACCCTTGTTCCCCATTGGTTCAGAACATGAGATTAAGCTCAAGATTCTTCTCCTCACCTTTTATCTATTAAAGTGACATCATTAAAGCCTTAACTAATAGGCTAACTTTGCTAGATATTATTTATTTATTTAATCGGTGTAATATTTTTTTATTTAGTTTTTTTAATAAAATAAGCTGTATAATAAAGTAGGTATCCGTTTTTAAATCAACAAAGTATTATTTATTATTCTTGTCGTTTAAGAACCACCAATAAATTACGAACATGCACAAGAATATAGGATTGAATGATTGATTTTAAGATAATATTATTTTGTTTAAGGTTGGACTTTTTTTAACGTTTAATTTTTGTATCACTGAAATATCATTGTGCTACCAGCAGTACCACCCGATCATATCCATCACCAAGTCACTAATTCTAGAGAAAACTTAATACTTTAAGAAACCCCCTAGTGAGATTCAAACCCATGACCATTGTTTCATAAGTCTCATCTTACCACCAAGATACCGTTAGGTTATAATGACTTTGATGTTTAAGGTGGGACTTAAACGAGATAATTCAATCGCCTCGTCAAAAGAGTCGAAAACATGGGATTAATTACCCTCACGCAAACACCGCACTTCTCATACTTGAGGGGTACCTGGACGATGATGAGTACGCTCATGCTTGTGAATATTAGTATTTTAATAGGTTTAGGTTCTAATAAAAAGATTAAATGTGTTGAAAGTTATGAGAAGCATTGTGGGGTTGAGATGTGATATTTCCTTAATTTTTTATATAAAGTATTTTGGTTATTGTGGTTAATGGTTCAGGTGATCGATTGTGTAATATATCTTTGTTATTGTGTCATTGTTTATTAATCATTAAATAAATTGTTAATTAATTTTTTATGTTTTATACATTAAAACTACACAGTTGTGTTATTTCACCAATTATTATATATATTAATTAGCAAAATTCCTTTCCCTCACAGTTTAACTATTCACGTTTTCTATACATACACATATATATGTATATATATGTATATAGCAGCCGTCGTTTTGAAACTTTTTTTTTAACCGTGGTTTTCAAACTTTTCTTTCAAACTTTTCTTTTAATTAATTTTGAATTTTCGGTTACAACCCTGAACTTTGAACTCTTATTTTTAAATATCCCTCTCACTTTACTCACATATTTTTAATGCTCACATTATTTTAACACGTCAATAGGTTGTCGGATAAAAGTCGTTATTATATTAATTATATCGCAGTTGCCTCATGAACGCTTATATAAATTTCGAACCCAAACAGTCACAGAAATTTTGCGCATACATTATTGAATATTTGTATCGTTTATATCATTTTGATCGTAATTAGTTCACAAACGATTTAGATTTAATAATTTTATAAACCATGAGTATTATATATACTACATATATATACGATTTAGGTTTAATAATTTTACAATATTTGTATCGTTTATAAATTCTACATTTACGCAGGGGTTTTTTTTTTTAAGTCTTCGCTTTGCTCGCATATTTTTAGTGTTCACATGATTTTAACACGTCGTTAGGTTATCGGATAAAAGTCATGATTATATTAATTTTATAGCAATGGCCTCATGAACGTTTTTATAAATTTCGAATCCAAACGGTCGCAGAATTTTTGCACGTTGTTCACATGCCTATAACGCGTCGGTACATTATCGAATATTTGTATTGTTTATATCATTTTGATCGTAATTAGTTCACAAACGATTTAGATTTAATAATTTTATAGACCATGAGTATTATATATACTACTTATATATACGATTTAGATTTAATACTTTTATAATATTTGTATCGTTTATAGATTCAACGTTTACGCAGCGCCTTTTTTTAAGTCTTATGTAATCACATTTTTTACTGTTAAATGAGTTCTTAATCTTCAACTTTTAGTTTCAAAGCTTACGTTATAGATGTTGTATAAGGTTTTTTTTTTTTTATTTCAATCTGTAATGGGACTATAACTTTCAGTTTATAATAAGTTGAGATATGTTGCTTAATGGTTTTGAAATTTCATACAATTAGTAGAGGGTTAATTTTTGCAAAACAACTGTGATTTAGGTATTAATGTTTTTATTGTACACGATTTTAACCTCATGTTCTGTTGGTTGTTTTTACGTCAGTATATCAGACCCCGCCGCAAAGCGTGGGTCGTATATACTAGTTTATATTTAAAAACTCATAATTTTCGAAAACACAAATTATCTTAAACTTTTAAAAATTACATTTCGGTAATTTTGAAAAATACATTTCGGTCATTTTGAAAAACAAAGCTGCAGCCTCTTGCTTCATTTTTCAGTGTTGTGACACAGAATTGATATGTGGTATAAACTATAAACAATGAGAATAAAATAAAATAAGGGGTAACAAATTTAAGAATTTTTTTTAAAAGTGGGGTTTTTTGTCTCCTAGTGATCAAAAATAGGTCCAGATTTTTATTCTTTTCACAAGGGGGTATCTCGCCCCTGTGAATGGCGACATCTGACGTGCGTCAGAGATTAATTAGTTTAATTACACTAGACATCGCCACTGCTACGCACGACATCTAGGTGGCATTCCACATCATCCACTTATTTACCACATGTATATTCAAACGGAAAAAATGAAAAAAAAAAAGAAGTCGCCCCTACGAATGGCGAGATTTGACAAAAAAGGACAATGAATAGTGTGTCGCCCTTGCCAGTGGCGACTTCTGGTACACTGGTACAACTGAATAGTGTCTCACGTAGACCAAGAAATAGTGTCTTGTACACTCACTCGATTAAAGGAAAAAAAAACAAATGTCACATGGCTCAAACACTGATATTTGGTATAAATTTTTTTGAAAAAAAACCACCTACCATATTTTACATATACATTTATTAACCATATAATTCTATAAAAACCACACCTACATGTTATTTGAATGTATAATTTTAATCTTAAATATCAGTGTTTGTTAGGTGTGGTTTTTTTATAATTATATGGTTAATAAATGTATATATAAAATGTGGTAGGTGGTTTTGTTTCAAAAAAAATTATACCAAATATCAGTGTTTGAGCCATGTGACATTTGTTTTTTTTTCTTTAATCGAGTGAGCGTACAAGACACTATTTCTTGGTCTACGCGAGACACTATTTAGTTGTACCAGTGTACCAGAAGTCGCCACTGGCAAGGGCGACACACTATTCATCGTCCTTTTTTGTCAGATCTCGCCATTCGTAGGGGCGACTTCTTTTTTTTTCTTTCATTTTTTCCGTTTGAATATACATTTGGTAAATAAGTGGATGATGTGGAATGCCACCTAGATGTCGCCCGTAGCAGTGGCGATGTCTAGTGTAATTAAACTAATTAATCTCTGACGCACGTCAGATGTCGCTATTCATAGGGGCGAGATACCCCCTTGTGAAAAGAAAAAAAATCTAGACCTATTTTTGATCACTAGGAGACAAAAAACCCCACTTTTAAAAAAAAATCCAAATTTAATTAACTAAAAAGTAGAAGAAAAAAGATCCAACATCTTGTTTGATACATAGCATGAAGTACAACAGCAATTTAATAGATTTATGATTAAAAAACAATTAACTGTTTGAAACAACATTTGATCACACTCATATTATTTGGCCTTGTTACATTTAAAAAAAAACATTGCACACATGTATAAATATATATATTATTACACTTTATTTTAAAACCATATATTATTAAGTGATAATTAATTAATGTGGTTTTAAACATGTAAAGCTGCAGCCTCTTGCTTCATTTCAGTTTTGATGGCATCAGCCAACTGATCATAAGCCTCTCTCCAAGCATCCTTCATCTCTTCACTGCATTTCTCCCCCATTGCTTTCTGCACAGTTCTTATCATTGCTTCTTTCACCACCTTCATTACATCAAATTGATGTTATTATTTCAATTATTATTATTTTATTTGATATATATATATATATATATATATATTGAATCAAAATAATTAATGAGCTAACATAGATTAATTACCTCAAAGTGAGGATCAACAATATTTTTCTGAAGATGAACAGATCCCAAATGCTTGAGTGTGGAACCAGAAACCACCACTTCTCCTTTCTCCCTTAGTTGAATTGCTGTCTCACACACCTTCAATCACACACACACAATTAATCACACACACACACACATATCACATGATCGATAAGAACAAAATGCTCACCATCTTGAAAACTTTTACAGCATGGAACTTGAGCTTGGGGTTATTTTGGGGGATTTCATTGGTATCTTTCAGAAATGAAAACAGTTCTTTCGCCTCAGGAGCAATCTCCAATATCCTACAAGATTTCACAAAATATAAATTTCAAAATACTTACTTTTTATTATAATTGTTACTATTATTAATTTTACCACAAGTGTGTCTTGACCATTTATATAGTACTTTATTATAATTGTTACTATTATTTCTGGGTCTAGTTATTCTTACATCCTTTATATGCGTCATATAGGGACGATCATTGTTTGTCTAAATTCGTCGGTATCAATGATTGAACTTCTATTCGTCTGGTATAGGTCTATACGTCTCACGTAGGCAGGCTTATACGAGACGGATATGGTTGGTGGAAGGTTAAAATAAAAAAGTTGGGTGTATAAATAACAAAAGCCTTGTTTTTACCACAAGGGTCTCTTGATCATTTGTCCAGTTAATTTTTTTTTTTTAACACGTACATTCGTTAGTAACTTTTACTAAGGGGGTATCTAAGGTTGCCATTTTTTTCACTTGTTTGATGGCTATGAATTTGTAACCTCCAAGATAAAAATTAAGTTAGATACTTATTAACATAAAGTGATAAATTAACTGAATAAACTTACATTGTGTAAAGATAGAGACTTAAAGCTGCAATGTCTTCCTTCATCACCTCCCATGACTCCTTCACTAATGCTTCTTGCTTCTCACTAAAACCCATCTCTCTCTCTCTCTCTCTGTGTATATATATCTATATCTATATCTATATATCTCTCTCTTTCTCTGTTATATATATACACACACAATTTTGGTTTTATGCTATAAAATATATGGCATGTGGCTGCAAAAGTGGTTTTGCTCTTCGTGTTCATGACGGGTCACTTTGGTTCAACAAGTTGATGCAATGAGGGTCATCGTTAATTATATTATATATGCGAATTTCAGTAATAATCTTTAAATGCATTTGGATGCTTGCAGTGATTTTCATACGCATCTTGGCCGATTTTGGGATCCACACGAAAACTATATAATGAAATGTGTTGTATAATACTTCAATAAAATAGTAAAATTGATAAAATAGTTTGTCTTCTATTACTCATACTTGAGTTTATCTTCTATTGCTCATACTTTAAGTTTATCTTCTTTTTTTCTAAACCTTTTATGACTAAATATAAAAATATGCATATCACAGACACATGTATATATACGGTCGTAACTAGGTTATTAAAGCTTGTGTATTACATAAAGTAAATAAATAAAATTTCAAAATATTTATTTTAAATATCTTAATAAATATTTTTCAAATATTTTTTATAACTAATTAAAAAAAGATTTATGATGTAATCATATTATTTTTAAATTTAATAAAATCATTAATATTTAACTGGAGAAAGACGTGAAAAATCAAAATTTAATAAAAATAAATAAGAGAGAGAGGCGGAAAAAACAACTGTTTGATAGTTTAAAAAATTGACATGAGACCTTCACAAAACATTTATTTATTATATATTGTACATATAGATATGTATATATGCGCTTCAAGAAAAAAATTATAAATATATTATTTTTAAAATTAAATCTTAAATATTGAATTTGCATTCTAACCAATTTAAATCATAAATACTAAAACATTAATATGTGATTTTCACAATACAATATTATTAAAATATAACATTGACACGTGTTAATTTTCAGAAACATCCTTATAATAATTTTCTTTTTCTCTCTTATTAAATATATTTTTTTTCTATTAAATAATTAAATTAAATACGATTTATATTATTTATACATTTGTTAGACTAAAAACCAATTTTTTTTAATATACTAAAATAATTTATGAAAACACTTTTGAGTATGTACTTATGTGTATATATTATCAGACTAATAAGAAATTTATGACAATTAAAATAATTACGAACAATGTTTGAAATGTGTAGTGTCACCCTAAGATTCAATTAAAGGTGTCAATTATGTAAGTTGATAAGTTAGTAAGTTAACGAATTGTAGGTTGGAAGCCTTGAAGGTTGAATTTTGCAACCTGAGCCAACCTAATTTTTTATCTTTGTCAAAGTTGATACATAAATTTGAGTTAACCCGAACATGATCCGTTTAACTTTTTTATATAAATTAATTAAATCAATTTAGGGGTTGTAAGTTGGTTGATGGGTTAAAGCATGATAATAATAACATGTTTAACAAGTGTATATAAGTGACTCGTATATGTCAGATTATGATTGTCCTCAAAACAACATACGATTCGTATAAGTATATATAGATCGTATATGTTTCCTGATTTAATTAGGTTGTATTTGATGGATTTTTGGGGGAGCATTTGAAACATTATACAACTCATATACATCTATACGTGTCGTATAGGACAAAATTATTTAATTCTTATAAATATGTTTAATGCTGTTTATAATAACATATAAATTTAAAAGATTTTATAACTTAGTAAAAAATTAAAAAATCGTTTTAATGTGTACAACCACCTCGGTTGTGCTTCTTTTATTTTGTCGTTTGATTAAGATGTAACAACTTTCACGTCCTCTTAAAACTGCTTGCTTGTTAATTCACAAACACACGAGAAAACCTGAAACAAGACATGGTTAGACTTTTATAAAACTAATGACAAATAAATGAACAAATAGTATACATGATCAACTTCATAAACACACATATCGTTAAAAGTCTCATCACTGAAGTTATTTTTCCTAATCGACATCGTTGCAATTTTAATACGACGTATAGCTGTTATATAAAGAAATATAATCAGGAGAAATTAAATAAGGAAATGAGTAAACGAAAAAAACGAACGTTATACTTTCCTTTATATAATAATTATTCGCACGCAAACCGATGAATATATCATTGTGTCAAATAATTGGTACGCGAATCCAAATATAATGACGTGTCAAATAATTGTCACACGAATAAAGGAATCTATAGTTTAATAAAATAGTTGGCCTTCATACGACTCGCATTAGGGTTGTGTATGTTTTCGTATGACATTAGATGAGCAATCGAATTCATTGAATTGAGTGCATAATACAACCCATATAGTATTATACGAGCCATATCACTTTTGTCGTATGTTCTAATTAAATGTTAGTATTTGTCGTAGGAAAAAATAATACGACTCACGTAACTTCATACAGGGAGTATAGGGGGTGTCAAGCAATCCAAATAAGTGTCCGTTTAACACAACAATTATAAATCTGTTCAAAACCATATTGATGGTGTCACAGACATTGATTAAATGTTGTCAGTTTTTGTCGGTATTGAATCGAATTAAAACCGATCATCTTACTTCTATAATAAATCAAGGTTTTCTAGGGACACATGGTGCGTCCCTAGAGCACCTTGCACTTCTTTTCCCGCCTAAAACATCTTATCTTATTTTACTTCTTAATTCACTGATAAATAAAGGTTTTTAAGGACACTTATAAAGCTCATTTATAAAGCTCCTTGATGTTTTTTTT
Organism: Mikania micrantha; assembly: GCA_009363875.1. Classification (NCBI taxonomy): domain Eukaryota; kingdom Viridiplantae; phylum Streptophyta; class Magnoliopsida; order Asterales; family Asteraceae; genus Mikania; species Mikania micrantha. The sequence goes on along the minus strand of SZYD01000192.1, from coordinate 138,042 downwards.
CTCGCTTCTCTCTCATATAAATATATTAAATATACTTTTAACACATTTTAAAATTAAAAATAAGACCTTTTCAAAATAATAAAAATATTTTAATATTAAAAACACACTTGTTTAATAAAAAAATTTATTATGAAATATATAATTTTTAAAAATATTTTTGCAAAATGAAATATTTAAAAAAACAAGCTTTGAAAAAATTAATGTTTAAAAAATAATATAACTATTTTATTTTCTAATCTATGAAATTATATTTAATCATGTTTTATATTAAAAAATCTTCTTATATAATTTAAACTAGCTAAGAAAACCCGTGTATTACACATGTTGAATAATAAAAAAATATTTTATTAACATTAAGTAATAATAAATATTTAATAATTATAAAATTTTATTTATGATTAGATATAATCGAATTAGTTTATTGTTTATTAAATTTTAATAAATTAGTAAATTATTGGAATATGAAAAATTATATTTTTAAATATTTAATTATATAATCTCATTATTAAAAATTAATCTTATTTAATAGGAGAGAGAGGCGGGAAAAAAATTTCCAGATTTAACCATAATGCGAGACGTGTCTCCTACAAATATTCCTTTATTAGAGCATGTAAATTTTTTTAGTAACTATTAATTAATAATATTTTTCATTTATCTCGTGTAATAAACGGGATAATAACCTAGTATTACTATATATACAAATAGAAAGTGAAGGAACAGTGATATTATTAAACAAATAAATAAGTTGCCAAATATACCCTTGCGGTCTTGCTGGTGTGAATGCTAAGGTAATTAACAACTATTACTTTAATAATAATAAATGCCTATGCTTTAAAGTGGGTATTATCTATGCAAATTTGCCAAACCGGTTAAGGCTTTGGAGTTTGAAGTGAGAGATCGGAGGTTCAAGACTTGGACTAGGCGCTTTTTTTTATTTATTTTGTTATTTTCTTTTATTTTAACAATAATAATTAAATAATAGTGGTAGTTAAATAATACAGATAATTACACAGTGTTTTCTTCGTTTTATTTGCCAACGCTATGTCGCTATGGCCGTATTTCTTTACACTAAGCTTTGCGAATAAAATGTTTTTTTTATTATTTCATTCTACTTATGTCCCTATCCTTTGAGAGTACCGTACGTTTTTGCAATGGTTTGATTTATTATTTTATGATATATTGACAGCCATTATGGTCACTGTTTAGGTCTATGTTTTGATATTCAGGGTATTGTTACCGTTGCAGTTTTTTTTAGGGTGACATTGTGTGTGGACGTTTTCTTCCGAATGAACAATAATATTATTTAAATAAATAATAATTACTAATTTTTTCATGTTTTATTTGTTGGTCTGGATATTTGTGATTCTTGATTCTAGATTTTATAACCAAACACAACCATGTCGTCTTTTTATATCTAACTTTTGATGTATGAAATCATGTCTTAATTTTATATTCACTATCGTAACAAAAATCCCGCCGCAACGCACGGTGGAACCACTAGTTATCATGGTAACGAAAAAGGAAATAAAATGGTAAGGATTGATATTTTTTAAATTAGTATAAAGATAATATTAAAAATACATACATACTTTTCAAATCAACTGCTACGTATTTATAGGCCAGTAGAATACCAGCCAGACTATGTGCGGATTGGCAGTTTTGTTGCAAGTATTAATTTTTTTTTTCTGATTAAATTGACCAGAGTAACATGCTTCTCGCGTCTTTCATAGTTGAATAAATACCTCTTTCCAAGTATATTCGGGGGAGGGAAAAAAATCGTTTTTCAATCATAATAAACCATTATCTGAACTGCAAATCTTTTTATTTATTATTTTTCTAACAACAAATTTTACATTAATCTATTTTTTATGGAGGTTTAATTTGTCTCAAACAGAACAACACCTTAACTAAATAATTTTGGGACTCTATGGTTCATTAATTGCTGAGTCATTAAGATGTTTGAGTTATTCAGATTCGATTTAAAGCTTAATAATTAAAAGGTTGATTGACTGATTTAGATATGTTTTTTAGGTGAAACAAACAGTTTCATCATCTAACTAGCTTAAAGGTGACTGGTCTCTTACTAAAATTATTAAAAGATTATCGTACAACATATTTGACGGGGCATCTCTAATCTTCACTAAAAATGGTTTTTTTTTATTATTTCTCTTTTTTAGATTTTAACACAAAAACATTATTTAAAATCTACTCAATTTAATAACCAAAACCCTTCATTAAAATGTTTTAAGACATTAAAAATTATACTTTTTTTTTACAAAAGAGGCGTAGTCAAAATGACCATTTTAAATTTATTTTCGTAAATCGTATGTTAACCAACGTTGGTTAAAGATATATTTCGTGATATATTAATATCGAGATATTTCAGAAATTTGCAGTTGAGGCTTCAATTATTTATTCCTATATATAACACGAAAACAATAAAGCTAATCGGTCACGTCTATCGACTGGCCATCTAGTTGTCAAATAGGTACGCATGTTGCATTATAAGACGACAAATCGGATATGTTTTCATTTACAGAGATATAACTTATACGGAATTAATACCTATAAAAACTTTTAACTTATTAATCAAAAAATTAACATGAAAAAAATAAGAGGACGCTCGCCCTATCTATTCTTAAAGGGGGGCGACTGCCTCCCCCCTCCCCTCCATTTATACATGCCTCTTTTTTTTGGCAAAAGTAAATTTAGTAGTTTAGTTTATTTAAGTTATTTATTTTATTTATTATATAATAGTCTATTTTTGAGATTTAATTTGAAAGTAACTTATTAACTTATATTGTTTATAAAAAAGTCAACAAGTTAAAAAAATACCTGATAGGCTGATAATATCAAAATAATTTTTTGTTTCAACTTTTTAAGTAAGGTTAAAAATTGTTTTCAAGAAGGTATGATTTGTAGTTTTTAAAGACTTTTTTAGCTTTTTGATGGAATAAATTAAAAATAATCCAAACAACTTATCAATTTATTCACTATTTACATATAAAAAGTTAATTCAAACATCCTAAAGGCTAAAGCTTATATTTATTTATGCTAAAGCTAATAAAATACATTTTATGATTTTACTCTACGTAATACGTATGACACTAGACTAAATTTACTCTGCAAGGCGTAAAAGCCTCTTTTTACAAGGGCTGGGCGTTTGGTTTTGTTTTCACAAGAGTGCCTTTCGTCCCTCCAAGGCTCTCTCTCCCAAAAAATACATAAACTAGTAGTGTTAGTAACCAGAACCGGTCATACCCGAGCCGGTGGATATAAGCGGTTCCGGGGTCTTAAAGAAATCGTAACCGAAACCGGTTTCACCTTTATACGGCCAAAACCCGAAACGGAACCTGCCAAAACCCGGTCAAAACCAAAACCGGTTCTTGGCCTTGTTGACCTACACCGGTTTAAAAAAACCAGTTTACCCTTCATTGGTATTTTTAAAGGACGATTGACTTAAAAACCCTTTGGTAGTTTAAAATAGTTAACATGTTAGGTGTTTCGTTATTAACCTGTGTAATTTTATGAATCTAACACAAAATTCGTGACTGTAAACTTAGTCTAAATGACTTTGGGTCAACCAGATGTTCATGGGTTAATTCGTTTTATTCTTATACATTTTTTTTAAAAACAAGTCTTCTATGTTTTTAACACGAGAAGAGAAGAGACTCCGACCAGCTTGAACAAGGATTTACTTCTAAAGTTAATAATTTATAGCAATGATTATATATATTAAAGATAAACAAACAACTATTCAGGATCAGACTATTTTAGGTGAAACTTGCCATCCCACTTTCATCACATACAATTCACTAAGAACAAAGGCATACATTTAGAATTAAAACTAGGTCCTCAATGATCATCTTATATAAAACACAACACATTTAAGACATTCTGTTTTGAACCTGATTTCACCAAAAATCTACTTCTCAATATGTTTTTTATGAGCTGAGAGCTACAGTTTACTTTCACACACAGGTTTTATGTAGACACAAACCTGAACTTTATTCAGACCAGAACTTCACAAATGCAGTAACAACTGTCTTCATAAATAACAAGAATGGATTGGCTTCCTGACTGACAGGTTTCTTTGATGATGATGATGCTTCACACGATTCACTGCTCAAAGAATCAAGTTTAGCAGAAAATCAAGAAGCCGGATACCAAAAAGTAACCATTCAAAAGATGATTAAATCTTGATACAAGCGTTAAATTGTGTGCTTTCTTGCAATGTTTTTGCTCTTTATAAAATAAATTGTTTGCATGTGTGGGTTGATTTGATATCCTTCCCCCCAGACCCTACTAAAAAGTGGGAATATACCGGGTAAGGTTGTTGTTGTGGGTTGATTTTTGTTGTCTCTTATCTCAAACAGGTGATGTAAAAAAGTTCAGCTAAAAGGGGAACATGTCAAATTGGATGAAAGTCACCATTAAGTTTATTTTTAATGCATAACTACTAAATTGATCTATCCAAAAATTCAGATTATTATTTATTATAATATTGTTTCTATACTTGGAATTAACTTACTAATTGTTTGTTAGAAGAAACGTGTTGCAACTTGCAACCTAAACTTGTTTTGACCAGTCACCCAACTCACCCACCTATAGTTTAGTTTCTAATTGTAGTAGAGGTGGCAATTTTTACTCATGTTAAAGGAAATGGGTTGGTTTGGGTAAACAATTGTAGTATAATGGGTTGAAATGGGTAACATCATAATATGGAATAGGTTGGGATGGGTAGCACTTAAACACAATGCGGGTTAAGACGGGTAACCAAAAAAGTATGTAAATGCATTGGATTCAAACATTTAAGAATAATTAATAACATATTTGGTGAGAAAATCACTAAAAATTATCCAAATGGACTATTTGTTTACTTATAACACATCTTAAGTTAAATTAAAATTGATGTTTTTTAAGAACAATCCATCTAGACCCGAAATGATTTTGCTTAAAACCCGTTCTAACCCGCACCCATCCTGACCCGAACCCGTTCTGACCCATTACCCAACCCGACCCAACCCGCCCATTTTGCCAGGTATAAATTGTAGCATGACAGGAATATGGCATGTTTTAAGTATGATTCTTTCATCTGAAGGATTGTATTGAATATTAAGATAAAATCTTGCCATGCATGTATATACTCACAAATTGGTTCTGTTTAATGTTGCATCAACTTTTTGCTTTTGGTCAGTACCACTGGGCTGCATTTCGGATTCAATTTTATTTGTGGTTGTTTCTTCAAAAATTGAATGTTGAAGAGAACTGTTGGAATTGTCACTTCCAAGATACTGAGAACTTGAGGCCTACCAAATTGACAAATAATAAACATACAGTTATTTTGCAGATAAATCAAGGCAAATGGCAACTATCAAGTAATAACTTACACAACGTAACGAAACTAAGTGACCAGAATCAATACCAACATTTTATTTTATGATTATATTTTAAAATGGAAACTCTAAATGCAAGAAAATGTTATACTTTTTAATATGAACTCACAATGTTCTCATCAGTAGACTTCTGAAGTGGAGTTGATAATTCTTCATCCAATTTTGAATCCATAATTGCATTTGAATTATCACCAGTTTTTGATTCAAGGTCACCATCTAACACTTCTTTCTCATTTGTTTTCTCATCAACGTTTTGAACCATACTAAAAACAGGCCTCAACGGAAAAGTTTCTACCACCACATCTTCTGATGAATAATGTGTTTGACCTTCACATGGTTTTTGTTCTATTCTTTCATCTTTATGTCCATCCAAAATCCGTCCCTTTAGTGATTCTAAATGCTCGGGCTGTATAAAAATTTCATTTTCCAATGTTTTGTGACTACTCCCATCAACTAAATCATCTTTATCAAGATCCCGTCCTTGCATTTCAGAAATCCATTTTGAATTTACGACCTTTTCACGTCTAGATTCGTACTCATTAAATAACGTTTGGTGGTCGTTTGAAGGTAGCCCATGTACGTTAGGATCAAATGAAATTGAACCCAATGGATTGTTTTCCAAGAAACTATCTAGCTTCTCCATGTTTTGATCTCCAGGTGGCAACTTAGGTGGGGCCAGCACTCGATTTTCCTGAATAAGCTCACGGAAAATTTCACGCACTGTGTAATATGACCCGCCTACTTCCTTGTGTGTGAGATACAGTGATGGAAAATTCCCATTATTTGATGCCTGATGTCTGCAGGCAGTACAACTAACAATCAATTAACTTTGGACATAACTTCCTTATGAAACTAAATAGAAACCTAGTCCTAATATAACTATTGTTTCTAGCTATAAGTCTTAAAATACATTTTTAATTAGTATAAAAAAAAAAGACAATTTTGGTACTTTGAGAACCACTATTGATAATAACTTATCGAAGCTAAGAAGTAATAGTTTTTTTTATTAGAATTTGATTTATGAGCGTATCCACCACAGCAGGCACGGCTGTGTTCTGTAATACTGATGAGCCAAACTCATTTAGTTCTCACATGGTTCTTCCCAACCCCAACACAATCCAATCCACATTAATCTGCAAATAATTTTTTTAAAACCAAAGTATAAACAAGGACAGACTTTTGCATTTTAAAAGCCTTTATGCTTGATGAACTCACACCAAACCTCACAAGAAAATTTGTTTTGTGAAACACTCGTATTCTAAATACTTACCTAGCCCCATCTGAAGTGTGATATTCAACATGGAACATAATTTTGATGTTTTCCAAATATCGAAGACAACATTTTCAAAAACAAAATGGAGCGTTGCAACATAAGGGCGGCTCACCATATTGGAGACCCTAGCGTCAAAAAAAAAACATGGGTCCTTTCTCACATATCTTTATAAATAAGTCTCACCCAAGATAGCATACAAACAAACAAACAAACCCAGTATATTCCCACTGTGTGGGGTCTCACCCAAGATAGCATCTAATGACTAAACAAGTATGACCAAAATAAGCACCTAACAAGCTAACTAGATACACCTAACTGGTAAACAAGTTTGACCCACATAGAATTTCAAGGTGGAGAATTACAAGTTAGAAGTGGATGCTACAAAACATATTAGAATTGGAGGCCCCAAGTTTTAGGGGGGCCTAGGCAAGGCCGCAAGGGCCTGGTTTTTGTCACAGTGGAGCTGGCCCTGTTGCAACTATATAACAAGAAGTTCTTAAAATGAAGTATGTAAGGTTTAAAGACTTCTAAAAGACTAAAACTATCATTTCTATCCCACCAACCAATTCTATAGCCACTGGCTAGCAGTTTAGAACATTTTTCATGTCATATAATTTGAATAATAGAATTTCCCAAATTGAGAAACTCTACAAGATTTCATGTTGAGTTTTCACGTTTAGGTTATGGTTTTAGACAGATTGATGTTGTTATTTGTTCTTTTGGTTTTCAAGGATGATTTTTTCATCAATTTAATTAACTAAGATTATAATTTTGTGTCTTATGTCACGCATGGACGAAGGTTATGTAAGACGGTCGCCCCCCCCTCTTTTTTTCGCCAGTAGTGTTAATTTTCGGCCCGTAATACAATTTTTTTTTAAAATACTGGTTTCGCCCCCCCTCAAAAAAAATTTTAGACCAAAAATATTTTTAAAAAATATATTCATTCCATCCCTATCAATTATTTTACCCAATTTTCCTCCCTTTTATTTTTATCTTACTTTTCCCTAAAATACCCTCCCTCCCTCACAAGCCCTAATTAATAAAAAAAAAAATTCAAACCCATATCCCCTCTCCATATTCCCGTTTTCTTTGCTTCCAAGTTCCAAGAGCTGAAGAGTGAAGCCGCCCCGCCTACACAGCCTCCGGCCCTCCACCGTCGGACCACCCACCGACGCCGGACCACCGATCGGCTGCTGCCGCTGCTCCCCAGTCCTCCCTGCGCGGCTGCGCACCTCGGTCCCTGGCTCCCTGCTCGGCTGCTCGCCTGCTCCTCCCTGCGCGGCTGCCGGCTGCCGCCCGGCTCCTCCCGGACCTCCCTTGCTGCCGTTTTCGTCTTCGGTCTCCATTTTAGGTAATAGCAATTTTTTTTTTTTTGTTGAATTGTTGACAGGACTGATTGTTGATTGCGCTTATCATATATATATATATATTTTTTGTGTTGACCAGGGACGAAGGTTAGCCTAGAATTGGTTATAATTAGAATTTTTTTTTGTTGACTATATGAGTTTTTGTGTTGACAGCCTATATATATATAATTTGTTTGGTAATTGGTATGATTTAGGTTTAAGTTTGAATCAATATCTTATGGGGAAGGTGAAAACAATTGACTCGTTTTTCAAAAGAAAGGTTATTGAAGAAGGGGATGTTACAAATCAAGACAAACGTAAGAAATCCTCAACTAGTGAGTCCGAAAAAGATGCAAATATCCCCGAGCATGGGTGATTCATACTTTTGTGTCATGGTTGATGAATCACGAGATGAATCAAAAAGAGAGCAAATGGCCATTGTTTTGAGATTTGTTGATGCGCAAGGAAGCGTTCAAGAAAGGTTCTTGGATTTGGTTCATGTAAGAGATACTTTATCATTAACTTTGAAAACAAGTATGTGGAGACAACTTTTGCAGTATCAGTTTGATGTTAGTAAAATACGTGGTCAAGGATATGATGGTGCGAGCAATATGAGAGGGGAATGGAACGGATTACAGGCACTTGTTCGTAGTGAATGCCCGTATGCGTATTACGTCCATTGCTTTGCTCACAGATTACAACTTGCCTTGGTTTGTGCTTCAAGGGAAGTTATTCCAGTTCATCAATTCTTTACAAACTTAGTTTTTATTATTAATGTGGTATGTGCTTCTAGTAAGCGTCATGATGAGTTACAGAAGGCAAAGGCAAATGAAATTAAAAAGTTGTTGGATTTGGGTGAAATCAAAACAGGAACTGGACTAAACCAAGTTGGGACATTAAGTAGAGCCGGTGATACACGTTGGGGTTCCCATTTTAAATCTGTTTGTAGTTTGATTGACATGTTTGATGTCACCCGTGTGGTAATTCAAGGAATAATTGAAGACTTATCTCATACTACTTATTCACAACGTGGAGATGCTGATGCAGCCTACAGTCAATTGCAATCATTTGAGTTTGTGTTTATTCTTCACTTGATAAAGGAAGTAATGGGAAGGACTGATACGCTTTCTCAAGCCTTACAAAAAAATCCCAAGATATTCTTAATGCTATGGAGTTAGTTTCATCAACAAAAGTTAGTCTCAATAATTTCAGAAACGAAGGATTGGATTCTTTTTTTGCAAAAGTTACTTTTTTTTGTGAGAAGAATCAGATTGAAATGCCAGACATGACATCTCCATATACTTCTACTCGGTACCGGCCTCGTAAAAAAGATCTTCATGTTACATTTGAACATTATTACCGGGTAGATCTGTTTAATTCTATTTTGGACAAGCAATTGCATGAGTTGAATAGTAGATTTAATGAGGATGCGATGGAGTTGTTATCTCTTAGTTCTAGTTTAGTTTCTAATGAGATTAATATTGATCAGATTTGTCTTCTTGTTGAGAAGTTTTATCATACGGATTTTAACGATCAAGACATGCTTCATTTACGATATCAATTTGAGCTTTTTAATATTGAAAAGTCAAATAATACCAAGCTAAATGTTGTATCAACACTTTCTGATTTATGTAGAAGTCTGGCGGAAACTCAGAAAAATGAGACATATTATTTGGTTGATAGAGTGATCCGACTAATTTTGACACTTCCTGTTTCTACTGCAACAACAGAGAGGGGATTTTCAGCAATGAAGATAATCAAGAATCGCCTTCGAAATAAGATGTCTGATGAGTATCTCGCAAATAGCTTGGTGATCTATATAGAAAAAGAAATTGCTGAAAAGTTTGACTCGGAGTACATAATCGATGAATTCAAAAGTCTCAAAGGTCGTCGGGCAGAATTGTAATTCTTCTTTAAGGTACTCACTCTTTTAATTTTTTTAAGAACAATGATAATTATTAGATATTTTAATTTTTATTGTTTGACCCAACTTGACCCGAATCGCTAATCCAACCCAACTAGGAAACTAACCGAGCCAATTGCAAAAAAAATTTTGGATCACGTAAGTTTTCGCCCCCCCTTCCGATACAGTCAAGCTCCGTCACTGATGTCGCGATTGATATAATGTAGGGCATGGTTTAAACTAATTTAGGAATCTGGTAAACCAGCTCATGCAGTTTGGATGTGGACCGAACCCTAATTAAACTAACTCACATCCTCAAATCATATGGTGATCATGCAGATTGCTTAAACTAGAAGACATAAAATCTATTGGTCTTCATGTGTAAAACCGGCATATCATGTAAAATTTTCTAAAACTACATATTATCTAGTCATCAATTACTTCTTAAACTTGGCAGCACATTGAGAAGCAATGACTGTAATAACATTACCTCTTTACAAAAGTCTCGACCATTCCTTTCCTTTCCTCTTTTGAACGCCGTTTTGATCGTTTCCCTCCAGCCGAATCATTGAGCTTAGCTAGGGCACATGTTTTCCCCACAAATCCTCCGTTAGTAACTTGCATTTGGTCACCTACTCTCCAAAATCAACACATGCATAGCAAAGAAGTAAAATACAATTTGACTATTGAACAACATTAGCAGAATCTTCAACCAAAACTGACATGTATTCATTTGATTATTCAATAAACCTACATCGCTACTGTAATCAAAACCTACACAAAGGCATACACAAGCAAAAACGCATCTTCGATCACAATACTGAAATTTATAAGTAAACTAAAGGCATCCAATTACCCTATCAGTGAGAAACTATCTTAAAATCTTAATCAGTCGAATGTAACATCAAATCAGCAGCAATTATCAGTTTGCATCATATAGAATAAACGTAAAAGATCAAACCCAAAAAAAAAAACTGTAACGAATGAGCACTTAAAACCTTCTGACCCAAGAAGCTTGCGACATAAACACAAATTCATGTATAATTGTCGCTAAACTAAATGAGACAAACAAATTGTTTAGTTCAGATAATTTACCTTTAAGATGTATACGAAAGATCGGAATTTTGATGCGGTGAAAGGGGGAAATGATATGAAAGGGTTTAAGTGTGATCGTGGAACCATCGGAAAAAGGAGGCCATTCATGCAATTATTTTAACAACTATTTGGAGTATTTGGAAGATGAGAAACGATGCAGTCTTCAATCGGAGGAAAAGTTCTCATCAAAAAATTTTTAAGGAGATCCAAGCTCTTAGCTTTTTTTGGGTTAAACACCGTGCTAAATGGGAAACACTATCTTGGGAGGATTGGCAGAGTTTTTCCTTTTAATTTTGTTTTGCCTTGTTTTGTTCCTTTTTATGTTTAGTTCTTATCCGGTGGATTGTTTTTTTTTGGGGGCCTTTTCGAGTTTTAGCGCCTTGCTGGCTCGTCTTTGGTGTTTTTTAATGAAAGTTGACGTTCAAAAAAAAAGTGTGAAAACTGAAAACCCTACACTCACAGGGGAGAGTGACACAGCAGTTGGACGTTTGACTTTGACCTCCCTTTTTCTATTTCCTTTTTTCTTTTGTATTTTTTCACGTGTCGTTCGGTCTAAATTACTTGTATTAAAAATTCAAGATAGTTTTGTGTATTTATCTAAAAACTTTGGTTATAATCGTATTTAGACACAGTATAGCTAATGATAATATATCAATCTATTTAAATCTTTATATTTAATCATTTCATCAAATATAGTTTTTAATATGTTCATAACTCTCTTCTACCTTTTCATATTAACACCACTTAAAATTGTAGTAAACTAAATAATTTATAAGAAGTTATAGAAGATGTGATTCCAATAATGACTTTTTGTCTGTGGTAAAGTATAAGAAGATTTTATAAATGAGAAAGAATTTTGAATAGATATATTTAGTGTAAGAAAGTTCTGGAAAATTTATGTGAAACTATTTTAAAATTTCTCTAAATTAATAAAGGAATACATTTATAGGACATTTGTCAATTTTCTATAGAGATGGCAGAAAACAAGGCCGGCCCATTAGTATTATTAGGCCAAGCTAGGGCTTGGGGCCACCCAAAAAATAGGGCCCCAATCTTTAAAATTTTTTTATATATATAATAGGTATTTGGGCCAATTCTCTATCATTTTGTTAAATAATCTGGTGGCCTAGGGGATAGAGGTGAACTGTGAAGGACTAGGGGTCTAGGGGATATGAAGATTGGTAATTTGATTGGGCAAGGGGGCAACGGCAACAACACGGGACTCGTGTAGGGAGGCGATTGGTCCAATTGGGCGGAGGGGAAATGGGAAATTATGGAATGACGATAAGCGATTGGCTGGAGGGAGACGACTTGGAGACGAACGACCTAATCGGTAGTCGGGAGACGACAGGAGACGAAGGATCGATCAAGTTTTAGTCTGACCTAGTTTGTTTACGATCAACAGAGTCAGTTTTGATGATGATGGTCATCATTCATGTGTTTGAAGATGTTTGACAACTGGAGCAGGAACAACTCTTTCTCTTACTGTGGATGCGTTTGAGGAAATCTCTGAATCGATTAAAAAGGATGCTTCTTTTGAATTGGATCTGAAACCGTTTTGTGAGGTGTGTTCGATAATCTCTACATTGTTTGGTTCCCTCATGATTGCATTTAAATTTGCTAAAATGGAATACACATCTAATGTTTGTTAATTTGATAACTTGATAATGTCTTCGTCGAATTCATCTGGATAGCATCATGATTGATTCATAACCATAGTTTTTACGAATGATTTCACCGAATAGATGCAATTACAAGGATATTTTAATTGATTGAATTTATATTTAGTTTTTGAATTCGTTATTGTCTACAAAGTATGCATTCATCTTCCATTACACCTTCTAATTTTGTGATTAACTACTTAATTATAATATTTTGCATACAAATTATCTTTTAATTATATGAAATAATGTTATGGTGTTCTTGTAATCTTCCGGTCATTATTCTCTGAAAGAAGCAAGCTTCATCTGCTTATAAACAAGTGTGCGCACCATACCACACAAGGTGGTCAGAACTGCAATTTTTTCAAGATTGTGTGCTCTTCCAACAAGAGAAAAACTTTTGCTGAATCTAAAGAAACTGGTGAGCTAATTTTCTTATTTTTATGTTCAATCATGAAACAAGCTATTCTTTCCCATGAAAATTGATACAAAGATTAACCAAATGTTGACAAAATCCAAGTCTGGGTAAAGGGGAGTGTTTATATTTTAAAACATAAAATATAGGGCCTCAATTTTTTACCTCGCTTGGGGCCACGAAAAAGGTTGGGCCGCCCCTGGCAGAAAAACCCATACCCTGTGGGAAAACCCGAAGCCCGAAACTTTAGGGCTGGATATTGGCCCGAATATTAGGGTATGGGACCGGGTATGGGATCAAAAAATATTTTTTTTTCGGGTTCGGGTACGGGTATGGGATTAAGGAATACCCGGCCCGATACCCAGCCCACTTACCCGAAGTAATACCCGTAATATTTTGTTAATATTTTTTAATTTTCTTTTCTAAAACACAAGTCTTTTAATGAAACATTATAACAAATTATAACTTTTATCTTATTATTTTATATTTAAAAATTAATCTTGTTGTTTTCGATATGTAATTTCAGTTTAAATATTAAATTAATAGTCCATGGTAACATCTTTTAATAATTATATGTCATGATATTTATATTTAATTTGTTTATATTTTTATGGTGTTGGTTTTATATGTATGTTTCTAATTTATTTTTGTAATTAAACAATAACATGACACAAAATTAATACTATACAAATATACTCGAAAAATCACAAATTTTTTTTAATAAACTAATGGGTATACCCGATACCCGTGGGTATGCCCGATACCCGATGGGTAATGAGCCAGGTATGGGATACATTTTTACAATCGGGTATGGGATTAGCAATACCCTACCCGAACCTGGTCCATTGCCATTCCTAATTTTCTAGCATCCTAAAATTTTCATTTTCCCGCCTATTACTTAACCTAAAACTAATTTTTACATGAATCATTTTATACCCAATTAGAAACTCCTTATTTTTAGTTTTCAATAAATTAAACACAAACCCTAATTCTTGTATTAAGTGATTTTTACTTGTACGATTTTTCTTTCTAAACGATTATCTCATTTTTAATTATATATACATTTAAAAATTTTATGTTTTCTTGCTACCCAACCTGTGTAATACACGGGATTCTATGTTAGTTTTATAACATGTATGTTCAAAGAAGGATTTTTTTTAGAATGCGGGTGCATTAACTTTTTTTTTTTTAACTTTAACGAGTGTGCAAAATGTAAAACTAAATTTATTTAACTTAAAATACATAATGTTTTTAAACAAAATATTAACTTAACCTTCTAACATGTTTTCTTATGATGTTTGTAGCTAAATTTAAGCTTTGGCCATATGAATGTCATTTTTTAACATATGTTTTATCATTTGTCATTAGCAACCGTGTCACACTTCAAATACTACAATCTTATACACACGTTTAACAATTAACAGATATACAATTCCAGATGTGGATAATTGTGGTTTGAGTTTACTCGTCGTCGTCATCTGGATATTCATCCAAAAACTGCTTTATAATCTCCCGTTCATTGGTCGTAAGATCAAAATCATCAGCACCCAATCTCTTCCACAAAGCAGCACTTATGCTCTCAGGGTCTTTATCCACAACCTACACCCGTTTAAAAACTTAACTATTAAAGATCTCTTTGGTTTATAGCACGATCTTTTATGATTTATCAATCTCGATCTTTAGGAACACGAAATGAATGTGGAAGAAATTTGCAGAGTTCGTGGTTTGGGTAACGGGTTAAGTTGGGTTGACTTGAAAAATATTGAAAATGTACCTGGATATAATTGTTGATGTGGCCATCCTTGTTGGCAGGAGTTACAGGTTCATATGCATTGGTCATCCATTCACCATCAACTATGTACTTATACTCATAACGCCCTTCCTGTTATGAAAACTTGAAAAATAAGCAATCTAAAGTAACTGGCCTGAAAATATTTTGGTCATCAAGTTAAATCATAGGACACGTAGGTCACGTATGAAGAACTGAAAACCTTAATTAACCATTACACCCCCTGACTTGGAGCACACCATAATTTTTCTCCTACGTTTAAATGTACAAATAATAGATGCAAATGCTATTCAACTATGAAGATTTTCTCTATGAAGACCACCCTCCAGAAACAGTTAAAAATCTCAAATTGACACTTAACCCCTTAGCACCCATTCTTGTCTATGACAGTTATATTTCAACACCGGAGACAAATACCAGTAACTCTCTATGAAGGATCCATGAACCATGCTTCTCCTCATAATTTAAAGGAAGTCTCTGCAATGAAACAACAAATTTACATAAATTGAAACTCTAGTTGCAATTCAATGAAGTAAACACCATTATGACAAACTAGAGAGTTCAGCTTGAGAACTATGACGATTTCAATATTTTTAGACTTGAACTTATAAAAATATGATGTGCGTAGCATTTTGTCTACACGAAAACTGTTAGATATTTTAGTGTAATTGGATTTACTTAGCAATTAATGTAAATCATAAAAGTCATTAAACATGTTGAATGTGAGGTACACACTTGTTTGAGGTTTAATGATAACCACAACAGGTAATGTATGTAGCAAGCCTATGATACCAAGATCGGGGGGCTTGTGTAGGCGACAAACATGATTTGGCCGTTGGGGTCACGAAAGCCTGGTGGTTGAAACATGTAAACAGTCTCACAAAGGTCTCCGTGTAGAAATGCATTATTGACATCCAATTGATGAATGGGCCACGAGCAGGATACTGCAATAGAAAGCACAGTCCGAATAGTGGCTGGTTTGACACCTGGGCTGAAGGTTTCGTCACAATCGATACCAATCTGTTGGCTTTTGCCATTTACAACCAAACGTGCTTTGTACCGTTGAAGAGACCTTGTTTCATTGAATTTGTGACAGTACAACCACGTGCACCGAATGACATGGGCATCGTTGGGTCAAGGTACCAAATCCCAAGTATGATTGTCTATTAAAGCCCTATATTCATTAGTCATTGCTTTATGCCAGTTTGGATCTTTAAGAGCAAGATAGGGGATTTGGGTGGTGAGGAGATCGATGAGGAAGAAGATGTGTGAAGGTTAACTGGTTGGTGGGTTTTTAGTGTGCCATCTTTTGACCGAGTGGTCATTGGATGTGTAGATAAGGGATGAGGAAGGGCGGCTGTGATGGTGCCTCGTTGTAGTTGAGGGAATGAGTTTGGGGTGGAAGTTGTGGCAGGTTGTGGGGCTGATGGTTCTGGTCTGCGAGAATAAGTTATGGAGCCAGTTGTATTTCGAGCGGGAGGTGAGAGTGAGGGTGTGGTAGTAGAGTTGTGGGATGGTGGTGGTGAGTTTGTATCAACAGAAGAGGGTTGGGTGGATGGGAAGAGGAGAGGGGAGGGTTCGGTGTCAAGAAAATTATAATCGTGCGAAGCTGAGTGTGTAGAAGTTGAAAATGAGAAAGTGGATTCGTCAAAAGTGACATGCTGAGAAAGAATGACTTTACCAGTTGACATGCCAATTGTCAAGACACCAATAGCCTCGATAATCGGTAGGGTATCCAAGGAACACACATTGTGTAGACCGAGGCACAGGTTTGTGTGGATGGGTGGAGGTTTGGTTTCGATAACAAGAACATCCAAAAATGCGAAGATGTGAGTACGAAAGGAGGCGGTGGTAGAGAACAGAAGTTGGTGTATTATAATCTAGCAATTTGGATGGGAGAATGTTGTGAATGTACATTGTTGTGTGCTGGGATTCAACCCAATATGTGGGAGGGAGAGATGAACGGGTAAGAAGAGATAGCATGATTTCATTTATGCGACGAATCATGCATTCAACCTTCCTATTTTGTTGGGAAGTTTGTGGGCAGGAAAACCGAAACTGTAACCCGTGAGAAGTAGCAAAATTCTTGAACATATGATTGTCAAACTCCCATCCCATGTCACATTGAACTTGATGGGGAGATGGAATTGTGTTTTGATAAAATTGTGAAACTATCAAAACTTTGTAAAGGTTTCAGATTTAAATTTTAAAGGGTAAATCCAAGTATAATTGGAAAAATCATCAATGAGGAGCATGTAATATTTATAACCAGTTTACTTGGGATAGGGGAGGTCCATAAATCACAATGAACTAGGTAACAAAGTACATGAAGTAGATAAATGAAAAGTTAATCTTTCATTTTTATAGCAATGTTGCAAGTAGAACAAAAAGATGAACTACTAATTTTATTACAAGAAATGAAAATAGGAGAAGACAAAATTTCCATAATAGGAGTTCTTGGATGACCAAGGCGATTGTGCCTAAAGGTAGTTGAGGAAGACGCCACAAAAGCAGACGCCGTGTTATTAGGGGTGAGAGGGTAGAGGTGACTTGAGCTATTGTGTCTGCTCAGGATCCTCCCATCCTGAAAACCCTTCACAGAAAAACCAAAAGGGACAAATTCCACATATACTCAACTATCAGTTACAAATTTTCGGACAGAAATGAGGATTTTAATAGCACTTGGAGTGTATAATATATTGTTGAGTGAGAGTGGTTTGGAAGAGTTGTAAAGGGTGGTATGACCAGATCCAAGTACTTGGCATTCCCAACAAATATATATTTAATATAATTAACTTAGGATGGAACAGAGATCATACTTTCATTTGAAGTTAGGTGATTTGTCGCCCATGTGTCCATATACCAATGATGATCAGCTTGATTTGGATCCAAAGTCATGGCTTGAAAAGCTTCACCAAGATCAGTGGGGTCAAAGGCATTGTAATCTGGCATGTGAACTTGAGCTTGAGCTAGTGTTGGCTGAGATGAGTTTCATCTACAATTGGAACAAGGGGGAAAGGGGCTGATGGAGGTCGAGGTGGCCATGGTGCAGCCCGGCCTGGTTGAGTTGGGTTAGGACAAGGAGGAGCAGGCCAGCATGGTGAGGTGGGCCAAGCATGTTGAGGTGTCCAAGGGGAAGGTGGGCTAGGTCAGTATGATGCAGATTGCCATGAACCAGCATGTTGTCCTAGGTTGTTGGTTCGACCAGACCCACTAGAGCGGTTGTGGCGGCTATTTTCAGGCCCTGAAAACCGGTGTTTGGGCTGGCGAGTGTTAGGAAGAGGGCCGTTCCTAAGAGGGGATTCCTGATGTTTTTCAAGAGGGTCATTCTAGGCCGCAGCTACTATGGTGGGAGATGAATCATGCCCACTTTGAGCTGATTGGCGCATTTTTCCAATTCTAACATGGAATATGCAGTTTCAGCTGGTGGAACACTTTGATTGATGAAAGCGCCAATGACATCAAATTCGCGAGGGAGGCCACGAACTAGTTGCAGAACTAAACGTTTTTCAGTAACCGGGTGACCAACATCAGAAAGTTGATCAGCCAATGATAGAATAGATCGATTCAATCTGCTGCCCTCCTTCTCATTTACGTATTCAAACATATAGGGTATAATATTTACATATGACATCCCTATACTATACAATAAAGACAAGACCATACAAAGTTATAAACAAATGACTATCTAGTCTAATATACCCCCTCAGTCTAAGGAGGAGGATCACGAATACTTAGGCTGGATCTGAAGTCGTCGAATAACACCCTGGACAATCCTTTCGTGAAGATATCTGCCAGTTGGTGTCGCGAAGGAACATGAAGAACACGAATGTGACCAGCCTGAACTTTGTCTCGAACAAAATGGATGTCAATCTCAATATGTTTGGTGCGTTGGTGCTGTATGGGGTTCCCAGACATGTAAATAGCACTGACGTTGTCACAGTAAACGAGAGAAGCCCGTTTGGGAGGATGGGCGAGTTCTAATAAAAGATTACGAATCCAACACAACTCAGCAACCACATTTGCGACCCCTCTGTATTCAGCTTCTGCGCTAGACCGGGAGATGGTGGTCTGCCTTTTTGACGACCAGGAGATAAGATTATCGCCTAGGAAGACACAATAACCTGAAGTAGAGCGACGGGTGCCGGGGCAGCCTGCCCAATCAGCATCGGTATAGGCAATAAGAGAGGAGATGGGACTGCGACGGAGGTAAAGACCCATTGCCATTGTACCCTTCACATACCGTAAGATTCTCTTAAGAGCATTAAAATGAGACGTGCGAGGAGCATGCATATGCATGCACACTTGTTGAACGGCATAAGAAATATCCGGGCGAGTAAACGTGAGATATTGAAGGGCTCCGGCTAGACTGCGGTAATGAGTTGGGTCAGTTAGTAGATCTCCGTCTAGAGCACCAAGTTTACCTGCAGTATCAATTGGTGTATGCACCGGGTTGCAATCGGTCATTTTGGCTCTAGATAATATGTCTAAAACATATTGGTGTTGTGAGAGAAACATCCCGCGAGTATCGCGGGTGACAGATATGCCTAGAAAATAACTGAGAGGGCCGAGATCTTTCATAGCAAACTCTGATGATAGGAGAGCCAAAAAATGTTGTTTGAGAGCTGCAGAAGAAGTGGTCAGAATGATGTCATCAACATAAAGTAACATGTAGGCCGTGTCATGACCCTGCTTGAAGATAAAAAGAGAGTGATCACAAGAGCTATGTTGAAAACCCAATGTGGTGACATAATCAGTAAATCGTTGGTACCATGCTCTAGGAGCTTGCTTTAGCCCGTAAAGAGACTTTCTAAGACGACATACATGATTAGGGTAAGCGGGATGACGAAATCCCATTGGTTGATGCATATAAATTGTTTCCGTTAAGTTTCCATGTAGAAATGCATTCTTGACATCAAGTTGACTAATATCCCAACCTTGTAACAAAGCAATACTCAAAACTGCCCGAATAGTAGCTGGTTTAACCACCGGACTAAAAGTTTCATGACAATCCACACCAACCTGTTGTGACCTACCATCACACACCAACCGTGCTTTGTATCGTTCCAGAGAACCATCCGATTTGAGTTTATGTTTAAAAATCCACATACACCTAATAATATGCATATCCGGTTGACGAGGAACTAACTCCCACGTATTATTTTGAATAAGAGCTTTAAACTCATCAGTCATAGCATGGGTCCAAACGGGTTTTGTAAGGGCCTCGGCTGGGTCATGGGGAATGGGTGCAATATCAACTGAGGTGTGTAGGTTTAGTGGAGTACGAGGTTTTGAGTTACCGGTCATACTACGAGTGGTCATGGTACGTTTGGGAGGTGGAGGAGGAGGAGGTGGTGGTGGTGGGGATGGTGATGGTGTGTCAACCCAGATGTTTGGCCGGTTTCTGTTTAGTCGGGTGTATGTTTGGAAAGGGGGGTGGGCAGGCAAGGAAGGATCCGGTGGTGGATGTACCGGGGTAGTGGTTTGGGTCGGTGTTGGGATGGCGGTGGTAGCAGGTGGAGTGCGGTAGGGGGGAGGGGTGGGTTGAGTAGGTGTAGGTGTAAGAGTAGTTGCCTCTGGTTGGGTGATAGGAGTAGTGGTTGTCTCAGGTTGGGTGGGGGGAATGGATGTAGACACCGAAGAACCAGACGAAGATGACCAGATGTACGGATGTGGGTCTGAGGATGAGTTTGAGTGTAGAAACTCATAATTAGGAGGAGAAGCATTGAGTTTAGAATAGGGAAAAACGGTTTCATCGAACACAACGTGTCGTGAAAGAATGATTTTGCGAGTGGAGAGATCAAAACATTTATACCCCCTATGGTTGGAAGGGTAACCCAGAAACACACAAGGAGAAGACCGGCTTTGAAGTTTATTGATGGAGACCGACGGGATGAGAGGGAAACAAAGACAACCAAAAATGCGAAGATGATCATAAGATGGGTGTTTATGATAGAGACGGTATGTTGGTGTTTGATTTTGTTTGGTCTTAGAAGGAAGAATATTAAGAAGGTAGGTGGCCATTTGAAGAGCATGATGCCAAAATGTGGGAGGTAAGGAGGCATGTGTAAGAAGAGTACGAATCATATTATTTATAGAACGAATTTTGCGTTCAGCTTTGCCGTTTTGGGAAGACGTGTGGGGACAAGAGAAACGAAATACCATACCATGTTGTATGCAAAAATCATGCAAGGATTTGTTATTATATTCAGTGCCATTATCACACTGAAAGGTTTTAATCCCACGTTCGAATTGGGTTTTAAGAAGAGAATGAAATTGTGAGAAAATGGAGAAGACAGATGATTTTGTTGCAAGAGGAAATGTCCATAAATAATTAGTGTAATCATCAAGAAATATAATATAATAACGGTGACCTCCCGAGCTAAGAGTCGGTGAGGTCCACAAATCACTATGCACAATATCAAATGGTAAAATAGTACTAGAATTAGAATCAGAAAATGGTAATTTCACATGTTTCCCCAACACACAAGAATGACATAATTGTTTACTAGACTTCTGACGAAAAGAAACAAAATTCTGTTTATTCAAAACACTAAGTAAAGAAGATCCAGGATGTCCCAATCTTCGATGCCATAGATCTTGAGATAAAGCAGCAAAAGCAGAAGGACTAGTGACTTTGGCAGATGATGTGGTGAGAGGATAAAGATCTCCGGTGCTGTCACATCGGAGGATAGGAATCCGCGTCCGGAAGTCCTTCACAAGAAAACCAAAAGGGTCAAATTCAATGGAGATTTTGTTATCGGTGGTCAACCGACGGACAGATAATAAATTCTTGATAAGGTGCGGTGCCACAAGGATTTTATTAAGTTGTAGGGGTGGGTAAGGTGGGGGGAGTGTGGTGGCCCCCGTACCGTGAATCGGTATTTGGTACCCATTGCCAACAACGATAAAGTTTTGTAAGCTATTATTTAAATAATGTGAAAGATTACCTTCCGAGTGTGACATATGATTTGTTGCGCCCGTGTCAAGATACCAGTTCTGATCAGGATTGAGAGTCATGGTGTGCATGGCTTGCTCAATATTTGTAGGAGCATACGAAGCTTCACTGTTAGCATAGAATTGAGATGGAGGTGGACCAAGTATGCCAGCAGCGTTGCCACTTGGGGGTGGGCCACGTGGAGTCTGTATGGTGGGATAAGGTACTGGTGGTGCTGGCCACCGCTGTTGTGTCCACCATGGTGCACAATGTTGTATCCATGGGGGATGGTGAGAAGTATAGGTTCCCTGAGGCCCTGCCGGTCCGCGGCTGCTGTTATTGCGTCTGCCACGACCGCGACCGCGACCCCCACGACCACGTCCTCTAGGCTGACCACGATGGAAATCTGAGTTAGTGTGTGAGTTGTGGTAGGTCGGCTGATGCAAAGATGAAGTAACAGGAGCATGGGAAACTGCAGGGATTGTTGTGGTGGCGTGGAGAGCGGTATCCGTTGGAGACTGTTGAGCCTGACGAGTCTCTTCCAAAATCAATCTGGACCGAGCAGTGTAAAAGTCAGGTAAGGGGGATGTTTGTTGTAGCATCATGCCAATGCCATCAAGTTTGCTACCTGTAAGACCATTAATTAATTGGAGAACTAGTTGCGAGTCAGAAACGGGCGCGTCTACATTAGCCAGTTGATCCGATAAAACCTTCAGTTGTTGACAATACGCAGAAGCAGTGGGGAAGGAGTCGAGTTTCATGTTGTAGAACCGACTCTGAAGGTGTAGGGCTCTGGATGTTTATTGTCTTGAAATATATTGGCAAGGGCCTGCCAAGTTTGAGCAGCAGTAGACTTTGGTTTCAAGATGGTGTGAAGTAGATCATTGGAGATAGTCCCATATATCCATTGTAAAACAATTGCATCAAGACGAGCCCAGAGAACTGGATCAACAGTGGGAGGTTCAGTAGTTTTATCAGAAGGGAGGATATGATCAAGAACCTGAAATGCAGTGCAATGAATCTGAAATAGAGCCGACCAAGAGGTGTACTGTGCGTTTTCCATCTCCAAAGTAACGGGAATGAAATTCTTGATGTTAGTGACAGTGACCGCTGGATGAAGAGTTGCCATGGAGGAAGAATTGATGAACAGGGCAACGAAATTCTAGGGTTGAGAAGGTAGAAAAATCCGGCAGTAGCAGCAATGGAGTAGTGTAGAGAAGCCGACGAGAGTAGTAGTAGCAGAAATCTAGGGTTGCGAAGGTAGATAAAAAAATCCGGCAGTGGCAGCAATGGAGAGCAGAGAGAAGACGACCTGTGTAGAGCAGAAAATCCGACAGTAGAAGCTTTGATCGGTGTAGAGAGAAGACGACCTGTGTAGAAGCGATGATCGGGCAGGAGAAGCTTTGATCGGTGAGGAACCCTAAAGGATCGATGATGCGTGTGATACCATGATAGAATAGATCGATTCAATCTGCTGCCCTCCTTCTCATTTACGTATTCAAACATATAGGGTATAATATTTACATATGACATCCCTATACTATACAATAAAGACAAGACCATACAAAGTTATAAACAAATGACTATCTAGTCTAATAGCCAATTCCCGAAGACATTGACAGTAGGCTTCGAGGGATAGCATGGAACTGAGGTGAAGATTAGCAAACTCCTGTTCTAGCACAGCAGCTCGAGAGCCCTTATTGTTCAAAAAAAATATTTTGAATGTAAATCCATGCTTCATAAGCGGTAGATTCACTTTGTAAAACACGAACCAATAATTCGTCAAAGAGGGTGCCATAGATCCATTGTAAAACAATGGCATCAATCTTGAACCATGAGTTGAATAGCGGATTCTCCTTGGAAGGAGGCTTAGTACCATCAATGTGATTAAGTACATCATAACCACGGGCATGAAGGTGAAATAACTTGACCCACGAAGAATAGGACACCTTAGTACCATCAAGGATGCGGACCTTGTGCGGAATATTAGTAACGGTGTAGACCAGGTGGAGAGGGGACTGTTTCTGGGCAGCAGTCTAGTTGACTGTTTTGTCAGCCATGGCGAACACAAAACAGGAGCAGAGAATTGAAGTTTTAGACCAGCCATGGCTGGTGATTTGTGGCTGCTAAGGGAAAATTAAGGTATAGAGCCAAAAAAATGCTCTAATACCATGAAAGTATTTGTCAAATTGACGATCCTTTCTTCATCACAATCGGTATAAATACAATAAAAGGCTAACTATAAAAGGAAATAATATCAACACTTAGATACAGAATATATACATAAAATATACACAATATCTAGTTATATACACAATATCTTGTGATGTTAATAAGAACCTGGCTGGTAAAAAAAATTTCTAACGTAGATTCCTATATTGGAAAATCATTAGAAAAATAAATTTTAAGAATTTTGACACAAAATTCGTTTTGTTAATTTTGAGGCCATTTTAGAAAAAATAGAGAAAAAATAGAACTTCTAAACTGCTTTTCAACAGTTTTTCACTTTTTCAGGATCATTTGCATCTCTCAAACTTCTATTCATTCGATCATTCTATGGGTTCATGAAATTCACTTTAAAAAATAACATACTGATTCATGCAAAAATTGACTTTTATCTGATTAAAAGTTTGATTGAACCATGTTTGATCAAAAAGTGTGATCGACGACTTCCAATTCATCCAGATTCGTTTTTCTGTATATTCTCTACACAAATGTGCACATACATTATATGCACAAGTGCACATTTAATACTTAAAAAGAAAAAAGAATCAGAGGTAAAATTAAGGGTTTATTTGGTATGAGGTAATGGAATGAATGAAAGAATGGAATGGACAAAGGAATAAAATGGAGCATTATTATTCCATTGTCTTTGTTTGGTTACCATGTGGAATGAATTGAATTTGTTTTGTTTGGTAGACAAGAGAAAGAAGAATTAAAATAAATTTGATGGTGTGAGAAAGTAGTTTTGGTGGCGGTGGTGGGTGGCGGTTGCGGTGGCAGTGGTGGGTAGCAGGTGGTGATAAGGGTGGATGGCGTTGGTGTTGGGTGGTGGCGGTAGGCGGATCGGCAGATGATGGTTAGAAGTGGTGGCAGGGGCGATGGTGGTTGACTGTGACGGCGTGTGGCGGTGTCAGCGGTGGTGATGGGTGGCGGTGATGGCGGCGACAAGATGTGGCGGTAGCAGGCGTCATGGTGGCAGGCAATGGTGGGTTGTGGTTGGAGGGTGGTGAAGGTGAAGGTGATGTAAGGTGAAATGGGGAATGGAATG
The DNA here is from genome assembly GCA_009363875.1 of Mikania micrantha. Lineage (NCBI taxonomy): Eukaryota > Viridiplantae > Streptophyta > Magnoliopsida > Asterales > Asteraceae > Mikania > Mikania micrantha. The sequence continues at coordinate 112,956 of SZYD01000192.1, read as the reverse complement.
AAAAAAAACAAGGGGGTGGGATAATACAAATTTTTGGGTGTTTTGTAAGGAATTGAATGAACTTGGTAATGAGTGATTCTATTCCACTGACCAACCAAACACACTTTTTTTAATTCCCTTTGTTCATTCCATTCATTCTCTTGCTCCTGCGTACTAAACGCTACCTGAAGAGTGGGGAGAGAGAAATAAATCTTATACTTTTCAACGTAATCCTTTTTCATTGAAGCACTATGCATAGTGCTGATTCGGTTCTCATGATTCTCAACATAATATTGAATCTGAAATGAATGAGCCTTGAACAGACTATACAATATCTAACATTTCTATTGGGACCAACAATTCTGTTCTATTTTCATTAAATGGAAACTGGAGGCCTTACAAATTACCTGATCCCATCCAACATCAAGTCCAGATACTGCCACTGTGGAACAGTCATCACCATTCCATGTCAATGTGATTGATCTCTTTTTTAGGCCTGTAAGCTTTATAAATAGTTCCAGTTCAAAAACAATTAGAACGAGGGTTAGAAGTTGACAAGTATTAATCAATCAAAACAAACAAAAAGAAGACTAGATTGTGTTGCTCATGAGAATATGAAGAATATCACTCACAATGTCAGCAGTTGCACTTTTTATAGCATCCACATTTGGGAAACATTTACGATTTCTCTGCATAGAAAGAATGGGAAGATAAGCATTTTGAACAAAGATTTTGCATATGCATACAAATTTTTAACAAAATGAATCTTTAAATAGCTCCCCATATTTGACATGAGTTTGCATAAGGATCCTAAGAGAGCATCACATCTTTGCATAAAGAACAATAAATTTTTGTCCTGCTTTTCCAGTTCAAACTGACCTGGATTCTGAAATATTTTTAGGAGTGTTGACAATTAAATTAAAGTCTTTAGCCAATCCAAAAAAATAAAATTGATAGTATAAATTCGTAACATTATCCATAAAGAATTAGCATTTGGAAAGTATTGGGTTTGAATGTATATACCAGGAGTAGAGTGTAATTTAGGAAAAAGATTATACCAAGAGTAGACTGAGGGCGTTATTTAGCTTATAACCTTGAACCCAGAACATATATGCCAACTGAAAATCACATTAATAATTTTAGATTTACATGTCAGACAAAAGTAACCTAAATGCTTGCATATAAAAAAGTATAGATTTGAGAACATCCTTTCATAAACAGCATATAAACGCTAGCATGTTATGAGAAGAATCCTTACAGCAGTTGCAGGAGCTCTTCCTAGTCCAGCAGTGCAATGTATGTAAGTTACTCCACCATTTCGATTAATAGCTTTGTGTAATTTGCTAACCACAGCTGGAAGGCGCAGCCTCAAATCAGTTCCATCAAAGTCTCTGCTTTATAATATTTAATGTTAAACTTGCATCAAGAAAACAGCATCCAATGAATAATATTATAATACAGACCACACACAAACCTTCAAATAAAACAGTTACAGACCAAACAGGTTTATAGATTACTAAAGAATCACAGCTACCTAATTTCAGCACGTAAGTGTTGAATGTCATTGAATGTGCTGGCATATTCACGAATTGCACTGATGTCCACACTAAAATATCTAGTGAAATGGTTAAATGGAAAACAAGGAACATGCCTCAATGATTAGAAGATTAAGTTGACCAAGAACTCATCACATATGCAAAATCATTATATGCAACAGGCAAACCTACAATTTAATCTGATAGAATGCTAATTAACTTATTTGTTATGCATCAGAATTTCATATAGATACTCAAGATCTGAGTCTTGTTGCAAGCAAAATATGGTTTTCACATCAATACTCCGAAGCTTGTCAACATCTTCAGGAGTCTGCCATGTGTAAAGTACAGGTAAGAACTCATCAGAAGGTTTCTTGTAAGAAAAAGAAATATCCAAATTGGGAGAGAGAGAGAAATATCACCTGTAGACATGATCCAACAATTAAATCTGGACGAATGAAGTTGTAGTTCATTCCAAGTTCATGTCTATAAGTCAAAACTGAAAGAAATGCATTAGCAAGAAGATACTGAGCCAAAGATGTGAACTAAGAAAAGATTAAGTAAATATTAAAATCAAAGCCACTATAAATATACAAACTTAGTCAAACAAGATATAACAGGGTAAAGTTTTATATACACTTTGTACTCCGTAAGCAATCTGTTAATCTCTGCGTACCTTTCATCTTTATTCTAGAATTTGACTCTTTAGAATTTGGTGAGAGTTAACTCCTCTAGTAGGTATATTTCCAACAAAAATTTAAACCATGATTGAAATGGAAACAAAAAGAATAAAGTACACAACTACATCTAAAGAGACTTAAAATCACAATCTAAGCATTATAAAGAACCACCAGGTGTCATTGGGCCAAGGTATTGAGTACAAATATTATATTACATAATCATTAACTTACCAGCACCCATTGCTTCGGTCATGTTTGTACTGTAAACATCAGATTTATCCTCGTCTTTGGACCCTTCCATGTTTGCACTAGGTGTGGGGCTAGAAGTTGCCTTTATGACCAAACACAAATGTTTAAATTAAATCAAAGATGACAATACATGCACATATTATGATAGATAGTGATCATCATGCTCTTCACTAGAAAACTAACTTCCTGTGCATATAGTTAACCTTAGGTTAGTTGTTATGCATATATAGAAGGCAGCCACCAAAGGTATGAATATAACAGCCATAGTTACTTTTGACATAATACATGTATATTCTCGCACATTATGAAAGTTAATTATATGAAACCCATTATGAAACTGTCATAAAAAACAGGGAAAATAACAAGTTGTAGATAACTTTAATGTTTATCAGAAATTCACTCTTGTTCTAATCATCTTAATGTTCCTCACAAATCCACAGCTCGGAAATCTTCGATGATATCAGTTTTAACAAATAAGTTAAGGTGAGAATCACATAATATTGCCGATATGATTAAAATTTAAAAAGATGTTAATGCTGTTAAAATGAAATCAATAATTTTGAATGTCTCTTCCAATTATAGTGTATTTATCCATGCTATTGTGCAGCATTGTGAAAGCATCCATCTAAAAATCCCAACTTTGCATCCAGCTAATGGTCTCACAGTCACCCAGGGTCCCAGTACTATCATGCTCATAACCTACAGGTCAAGCAAACAAGCACAATCTACGTAATCAAACAAACCTAAGCTCGATTGGCGAAATTTTATCCCAAAGAAGTAGATGGATCCATCTTACCTCCATACAATCACGTGGAAACCATTTGTTACCTTTTCACTGTTCAGTAGAACAATCACGGGGAGTCCTTAACTTTCCACGAGATTCAACATAAACAATAAATGCACAAATTTAAGAAAAATATACGCAATAAACTTAATCTTACCTTAACTACACAGATTTTTCGAAGATCAGTAGCAATCATCAATCCCTGTTCATGATGAAAAACAACACCAAATTACACGCATTAAAACGAATGCAATTACGAAAATGCTCATGCACTTACCTTCATATTGATAACGATCGGATAAATTGATGATTTGCATTTGAAGCTGCATAATGGCACGGCCGAATAGCATCTGGAAAGGTGAAAACTCACTCGATCGAGAAGAATTTTATGCAATTTCACAGCGAAAATATGAACATAAGTGGAAATTGAAACAAACCTTGAAATATTTGAGAGGCAGCTCATCTGGTTACTGTTTTGAATCACGAACAACTGCCCAACCGGGTGTGGTGAGATATTTTTATCAGTTCACTCTGTATTGGATAGTTTTGATATTTATACGTGTGGGCCAATCCTACAAAAAAGGGGTCACCTTTTCAATGATTCTCCGAAATGCCACTCACTTTTCAGTATTCTCGTCACGTGGTTCACTTCTTCACATGTCTGAAAAAGTAATTTGGGATTGTACATTGGACTTGGGCCATCACGCCCATTCTGACCCAAACTAGTAAACTAGATGACGCCGTGACGGTGGTAGCCTCTTAATCTCATTCAGAGGCTACCTCTTAATGGTTTATAGCATGTGAATCGTTATAGAGTATCCTTAAGTCTGAATGGTTAAAAGGTTGGTAATGGTTTATAACCTCTGAATGGTTAAGAGGTAACCCTAAATCTGAATGTTCAGATGCAAACAAACAACCTCTAAATTGAAATTCAATATCATTTATTATTCTTCTCTAAATATAACTGTTGTATATATATCACATGAATCATGAAATTAACAGTAACAAAAATTAAACCTGAAACTTTATCTTCTCAAACAATTTCTTAGACTAATATCTAAATCATGAATCTTGAGTTACATACGATGGTTTATCAAATTAGACAGAGATTTCTTGAGTTAGAATTAGATTTTTGTTTTTGTGTTAAAAGAAATTGTATATCTTCTTCAATCTTCGATGCTCTTCGAGAACCAAAACTCAAAAAATAAAAGGAATGAAAATTTGTCAAACTAATTTTTCTATATTGCCTTTTTATTTACGTCAATCATATTCCCAAAACTTTGGCCCAACAAAATTAGCCCAAAGTAAATCTAATTAAGCCTAATATTAATTAATTAAATAAGGCAAAATTCAAATAATATTATAGTTAATCGAGTTCGTACTCTAGCATCACCAAACTCAATTAATTGCTAATATTATTATCTTGATTGACAAGTTAATCCAACATACTAAATCATTGATAACACTAAAATTACCAACAATAACCATACCCAACCAACGGCCTTGACAGGTTCGGTACCTGGTAGACAAAAACCGGTTAAAATAATCAATTTTTTGCCCAACTCTAACAGTGAGTACCTTAGGGGAAAAAAATCAAGATAATTCCAAGTTTTGCATATTTTGTGTACAGAAAAGAAAGTTTTTTAATGCAACTTTAAAGTAATAAGCAGCTCCAATGAAACTATGAAAGTACACTGATTCCACTGGTTTCAAGCATATGTTTACAACTCTATTTTATTTATATATATATACAGGGGAGGGTTCCATAGAAAACCTCCATTTTGGAGAAAACTTAGAAAACTAATCACAATTGTTATCAATCAATTTCGTTTTTTGTTTTTTATTTTACATTTTGTTTTATTATAAGGTTAGATATGTTAACAAAAAGAAAAAAATAAAAAAAAAATATATGTAACTCATGTTATTACATATGTGTAACTCATTGATTACATATATGTAACTTGTAAACTACATATATGAGTTACATATATGTAACTTTTTTGGTTACATATACGTAACTTCGTAATCTACATATTTTTATTAAAAAAATTTCTTTGTTTATACCATTTCTAAACTAAATATAAAAAAATAATGAAATTTTTTTTTAGAATTGATTGTTTAGTACAAGTTTTCTTAGTTTTCTCCAAAGTAATAAGTTTTTTTTTAACCCTCCCCTATATATATACACATAAATGGAAATGGAAATGATAAGGCATTTCTTTTTAGGTTTAATATCATATATCCCCTTATTAAACATCAAAATTACATAATGTATAAAAATTTAGAATAAATCTTCTTCAATTATAATATAATCACAGATATGACACTAGCTGGTGGATCATTGTGGCAAGATAGAAAAAATTTTTGAAATCGCAGAAATATAGTATACTGGCAAAGCAACTTGAGAAATTTTGGAGTACCGATTTAAATGCACAAAAGATCAATAAGGAAGAATTAGGGCTTTAGTATGTTATTATGGTTAGCATAAGTACATCCAGGATATACCACAAAATACACCTGCATATCCATAAAAACAATAGCATGCTAAAGAGAAAAAAGAAGACAGTATTGCACCTTCAGTATTTGGGGGAACGTCCTTGACAGATTTCCATGTATCACGTAAAGAGGTCAACAGTTCTTCAGACGAAACAAAAAATGATATCTGAATTTGTTCAAAGAAACAAGCGTTTATGTGGATATAGAATAAAGCACATCACAATGAATTCAAGTCATCCTTAAACCTTGATATATAATACTAAAGATAGGATACAACATTAAGACAATTATTCAAATTGTCAAGGTCTAGTATGGGCCTGAGAAACCATGACCTATTACCAAAAAAACAATCATCACATACCAATAGTAGGAACTCGTAGATAAAATTTTATAATTACTGAAATTAAATATGGAAATCCTAGTTTACCTTAGAAGACGTTTACCATTGGTGTCACACACTAAATAGAAAGCATCTAATAGATATAAGTTTTAAGGAAACTAAACTCGCAACAAAACGCAATCTCCACACCTAATTAACCAGGCCAAAAACAAAGAATCTGCAAAAAAAGATGATAGTACTTACTTTGAGACATAAATAAACGTAATTAGGTAAAAAGATTACCCTTCTTTTGCTCAGCCAATCAATACCCATGTGGGTTGGATAGTTTGGAATATCTGCAATGCCAAATGAGCTGTGGGGTCGACTTTAAGGAATTTGTTTGTTTTTTCAGATGGAAAACTATCACATAAACAAGTAGATTCGGGTATTAATAACGAAAATATTATGATCAGAGACAATGGAATTTGCTAGACAGAATCAATTGCAACGGATACACTCCCACCCTTATTTTGTTCAACGGTATCCATAAGTATGACTCTCTTGATCTCCAATATGGCAGGAAGTCCTCCACCAGCACGAACCGGAACTTCACTCTCAATGTCCATCATAGAATTTAGCTACAGTTAAATAAAAATAAAAGAATGACTCATATCAAAATACGATCATGGAGATCCCATCAGCTTATTAAAGATACCACATGCACAATGAAGACATGGTATAGGCTGATGTCATTTATGAATAAGAAAATCAATTACAAGTTTACTTTGCAAGTGGTTTAAAGAAATGTGTCAAACTAACAATAATACTACGGAGGAATGTATATTGGCAAAAATAATGTGATGTCATTCAAAGCAGAATCTTTCTTTGATGTTTAACCCATCATCCATTCATATTACCTGAAAATATATGAAACTGTGTTACGAAAATAAAATAAGAAATATCAAACACAGTATTAAGAAGAAAGAAATTTAGAGGCCAAGGGACAACATGGCGCAAAATGAGCTACAAACTAACATGTAATTGAAAGTGTTTGTTTGATGATTTAAATCCAATCAAAAGCAGTCATCGGTCATTAGCAGAACGTTTTTGCTGCAACCATAAATTAGATGGAGTTATATAGTTAAAAACCCCTCAATGTATATATACTACACCTGTGACATGTTTTCTCATAACTGAACATTGACTCTTCACAAGCTTTAAAGCAGGCACTTCTCTTGCACCATCTGTGTCACTTTTTTGCTGCAATCATAAATTAGATGGAGTTAATATATAATCCATAAGCTCAGTATGCAAAAAGACAAGGAATTTATAGTATTATCGTTTTGTTGTAAATCAGCTAATAGAGTTTCTTCACTCTTAGTACTAGTGTAAATGATCAAGGGCTTAACCTCATGCTTAACTGAAGACATGATAAATTATACGATTAAAAGTTAGAAACTGGCTCATAATGTGAAAAATGAATTAACATAATTTCAACTCTGAAATGGCTTCAATTTGGATGGAATATTGTATGTAAGACAATCATAGTAGAAGATTCCAACTATGATAACATATTTTCCGTAATGAGTTAATTCTGCTAAACATTACATAATAAATACTTGTGACTTTAACTACTGGATATTGTGAATGTTCATAATTGTATGTAGACTTTATTTTATGAGGATCACTGAATACAGATACCCATGCTTACCTGTGAGCAATCATAAGGCATGCCATTTAGCCCTGCATGGAAAAACCATATTAATGCCAAACAAGTTTAGGCGTAGTATTATCATTTAGGAAAAAGTGAAAAACTAAAATATCATCCATATATCCCCTTAAAACAAGATAACATGTGTGTCCTGTTTGGCAATATTGTCTACCCGTACCATGTATGTTCTTTGAAAAGGAGTATTGATGAAATTAAAATTTCTCTCTTCTTAATCAATATACCAAACATCAAAAAATCCATCAAGAACGCATGATTAAACATCAACACCAAGAACGCTTAATTCTAGTGTAGTTACTTACAATAAAAGAAACAACTAGCAAATTACAACGCTCGATAAATAAATCAAACGTCAGAAATTCAGCACCAAGAACGCCTATATAATCAACAAGAAAGCATAAATTAATCAAGACATTACAACGCACAATCAGTAAATCAATAATGAGCACCAATAACGCCTGATTACTCGTAGCATATAAGAAGTGATTGAGAAATCAACAAGCAATAAGAAGAAAAAGAGGAACAGGTAGAAAAAATAGGTTATAGAACGTGCAGATTCATGTAAGAAACAACCTGATCGAATGAGTGTTATGCCGATTACGACTAACAAGTAGTGAATATCGTCGAACACACCTGATGCAACATCATACTCTGTTTCGTCAACTTCCTCCATGACATCAAGCGATCATGGCGTGAAACTATTGATTGAAAAGGTCGCTGAGGCATTGTGTGTGTTAAAGATAGAGAGATTGTGTGTGTGCAGGGGGTTGTGTGAATGTGTTTGTTTGTGATCGATTTGTGTCATTGGGTTTTATAGAGGGAAAACGAGTCGGTGTATTCTTTTTGTTTTATTTTTGGCAATGAAGCTGTAACGTTGCGCTAGTCGCTGCTGCCAGATTTTCTTGTTCTTGATATCTTTTTATTATAATAAATAAAAATTTGTTTTAATTGTTGTATTTTTAGAGTTTAGACCAATATTAACAATTGTTAATAATTTTCTATTCTTTTAAATACTTTTATTATCTTTTCTATTAAATAATTATATAACTAATGATAATATTTATTTTTTCATATCAAAAACAGTTTTTTAACAAATTAAAAATCAATTTTTTTATGTAAAAAGCACGCTTTAAAAAAACTTTTTAGCATATAAAATTTTACAAAAATTCATTTTTTTAAAAAAAAAAAAAAAGAAATATTTAAAATCCGCATTTTAGATTTTTTTTTTCCCAACAAACAAGTACTAAGAGTGAAGAACCTCTATTAGCTGATGAATAAATTCTTTTTCAAAAATAAATTCTTTAAAAACCAAAAGTAATAAAAATGATAAGGAGTCATTTTTGCTTAATGATATCATCAAATTAGGCTCATCTTGTTGATTTTGCAACATATTATTTTCAACTAAAAATAACTTAAGTTTTTAACATCTGTAAGTTGAAAACTTTCAGTTGTTATAAATTAAGAAGGTCATGTATCAATTTTCAGCTTTCAGCTTTGTTCCAATTAGGTCACTCATACTTTTTTTTGTTTCGATTAAGTCACTCATACTTTTTTTTGTTCTGATTAAGTCACTCATACTTTTTTTTGTTCCGATTATGTTACTTTACTTTTAATTTTGTTTCAATTAGGTCACTCATATTGTAAGAAAAATGTTTGTGATTAGAACACTATTTTAAAGTAAAGTGACCTAATCGAAACAAAAAAAAAAAACTATGAGTGACTTAATCGGAACAAAAAAAAAGTATGAATGACTTAATCAGAACAAAAAAAATTATGAATGACTTAATTAGAACAAAAAAAAGTATGAGTGACCTAAGTGGAACAAAGCTGAAAGTTTGTTACATTTGTATGACATTTTCCCTTTTTTTAATAACTAACATTTTTAATTGTTGTTTTATTATCTATAGCACTTATTAATAAATAATTTAATTATTTTATACGAAAATTGTAATATGCCCACACTCAGGAAATTAAATCTGACAAGAATGAACTTCAAAATAACTATTCTTCATCTAAATATGATTGAACACCAAATGGACCCAAATTAAATTAGTGTGCTTCTCTGCTTAAAATACACCTCTGGTAAAAAATTGAGACCATATGAGTAATTTGTGAAACCTAGTGACTAAAAGTGAAATATTAGCAAATCATGTGAACAATCTTAACAGCTTACTTTAAAATTTAAATAGAAAAAAAACATTTGGGTGTAACATGAGCCTGACCAACGCAAAAAACCACTCGTTGCCCAGCCACTCCCACTAGCCGTTTTGAGTCCTTTAACAACTCCAATTAATTAAATATATTCATGTTACCAATAGTCTTATGGTCTAATGATATGAAGAATGATAAATAAAACTTAGGCTTCTTGATGTCTTAGTGTCAAATCCTGACTTTGAGGAGTTTTACCACAGTGATGGGTTTTCTTCCAGATTATATAGATATAGGTGGCGTGGTTGATGTGCAAGCTTTCCTTCGAGGACATGCTAGCCAATCGACTATAGCCATTCCAAAAAAAAATCTATTCATGTTCAAGATTCATATTAATGAAGCATACTTTTACATAAAGGGTTGATAATTATTCACCAACTATAGCTTTGTCAAATATATTTGATCCAAGTATACAACAATTCCTACCCATTAACCATAATTGCAGTTATTGGACACCATTGTCGCTAAAATTGCCAACTCCCTCTTTGTATGTGTACGCGCGTCTCCCCTTGTAAGTTGTAACCAATACTGTGACTGACTAACAATTTATCTTCCATAGACTGACCAACCGTGACAAGATTCCAAATGCTTTCCTGTGATTGCTAGGATTCATGTTACCTGAGATTTTACAAGTTAAATTAGTTTTATATAATAATAAAAAATAAATAAAATAGGAGGCTTAAAAGGAAACAAGATATTTAAGTTCTATTGGTATATGATGCTCGCTAGAATGCATCCGATAACAGCTTTATTGACAAAATTAGTTCCAAGAAAAGTGGTTTAAGTAGAAAAAAATCAATTTTGTTGCAGCAACTCATCTGCACATCAAAATCTTGTTATTTTTGCCACAAAAGGTTGAAAATTTTAATCAGATCAACACATCCAAACACTCCCATAATCTAGATGTATATATAAACTCTGTTTTTAACCTAAATGGCTAAATATATCTTCTCACAAATACTAATGGACCAGTACAGAAAACACTACTATTTATCAAGATAACATGCTAACTGAACTTTAATGAAAAGGTTCATAAGAGATAGACTACAAATTTAATCCATTCCATGTTGATGAATCACTTACATTATCATGCTGATGTCATTTCATATTTTCATTTCCAGATCATGTCCCCTAAGAACTGAAGAGCTGGGACACCTCTGATTTCTACATCAACAAGAGGCGCTTGTACCAGAATTAAACTAGACAACTCTGGATCGTTCCGAATCATATCAATTGCACGTGTCTGATCCTGAATTATTTACAATGAGTAATTAGATTGATTGAATCAGTTAAGACTCCATTAATTATTTTGACATAATTTTGATGTTTTAAAAACTGTGTATTACACAAATGAGGACATATGTACCTTCCTTTTCATAGCACAAAATTTGCAGTCAGAGGCAGATGGGGGAAGAATTTGATTAACAATAAGCCTTTTGACAGGAACATTTTCCTTGGTAAGTGAAGCACGCAACCTTGATGATTCACTGATCGCCATCACCTTATAAAAAACAGAATGAAAGTGACAAGAAAATTCTAAGTCAATACAGTGTTTTCAACCGTATAAAAAATTGTATATAAATGTGGATGCTGACTGATCGGTTTCAGCATGAAGCTTTCACACTTCACAGTTGGAATATATTGTTCTGCTTGCCCTAAAATGCGTCTATTTTAGGGTTGCTTGAGGCCATGCTTTACCTATTCCTCTCAGTTAGTCGGGTATTGGGGGAACCCGGGGGTTTACCACGTAAGTGGGTTCCCATGGTCATCAAAAAAAAAAATGGGTCTATTCGGATTTCGGGTGGACTTTTATCCCCAAGACTCCAGTAAAACTCTAAACTTAGCTAACTGGAAATCAGTCAAATGGGTCAACCAGGTCAACATGAAACGGTCAAAAGTCACCCAAAGAGTTTTCAGATGCTTTAAACCCTCCTAAAATTGCTTTACTAAAAGAGATTATTATATTAACAATATAGTTTCAAAATCTCATCTGATACAATAACTATCAATAATGTTCAAAATTACAAAAAGAGTAAATACGTCAGCCTAATCTGACCCAAACCATATTAGACATAACCTGTTTTTACATCTAACACAAACCCACTCAACCCGCCCATCTTGTCACTCCTAAAGCAACCAAATTGAACCATTTATACATATTAATGTGAGTAGAGTGTAGTACCGTAGGAATTGTCACTATAACAAATTCTGTTGAATTGGTATCTCGAAATAGCTCGCGCACTTTAATCATTCTCTCCCTTAGTTTCTCTAGTTTATCAGACTACATGATCATCAAAAAAGATATCGGTTATCACTCTAATGAAACGTATATGCAATTACGCTTTAAGTAAACCAAAAGGCTTACAGCATCTTGACGGGTTTCTTCTTGCCCAAATACATTTTTTATGGCTGAAGTCGCCGACGATATTTTCTGCCTAAGCTGTACACGCAAATTTGTAAATGTGAATATCAACATAAAGGAAAATTTGCAAATAAGTAAAAGAACCTCCATGTTTGAAGTAAAGAAACTGATATAAAAAAAAGGAACGAGCATTAAATTTATACAATTTCCCATTAAAATTGCAACAATTTCCTTTGCGGTGTTTGACTGCATGGTGTAAGAGGGTCATTTGACTATTCATTGAATGTGAATATGCTTTATGAAAGAGGGGAAAAGAGATCTTGTGAGTCTAATTAATATAAGTGCTATTTAAAGATGGTAATGAGAAATTTAGTTGTAACTTGAAAACTTCTAAAATATTAAAATGTGGCAGCTGTAACGGGCATCCCAAAATGGAAATATGTTACAGTTTAATGGGACCAATTGACTGACAGAAAAAATACATAATGTTTACAAAGTGTTCGATTCTCTGTTGAAAAAAAGCTTGTGCTTATAAAAATGCAAGTGAATTACAATAATAAATTTTTTTTAACCTAGACCATGCACTTCATTATATTAAGAGCTTTACCTTGAGTATCTTCCCAATTGACGCATCCAAGAAATCAGGCAATGACAAAAGCCGCAGTGTATGACCCTATTAGCACATCATATTATGTTCAGCAAACAACCTTTTTAAGATGAAGATAATGTTCTAGAAGGAAAAAAACTGAGTTACTTACCGTGGGGGCAGTATCAAAAACTATACGCGTAAACATGTTATATTCTTGAGATTCAAGAAATTGGATAACCTGTTAAATGATTTATGTGATCAACAAGACATTTGACTATAAAATGTAGAAAATTAAAATAGACGAACAAACATACCCAGTAAATTCCCACTTTTGTGTGGGTCTAGGGGGTATAGATGAAGGCAAACCTTACTACCTCTACCATAAAATGAGATAGAGAGGGCTGATTCAAAGGATACCCCCGGCTCATAGACAAACCTTAATAGTTAATATCGGTTAATACCTTAGAAATTGCAATAGCTTCATCTAAACCAGGAGGAGGTGTGTCTAATAGCTCCCCTAGCTTCAGCTCTCCTAACTATGCAGATAAATGATCAAAAAATATCACAAATTCACAAGTGAGCATGGAATTATAAAAAACTAAGTAGGCCAAAGAAGGCATTTAATAAAGAGATAACTTAGAGGTGGCAAACTTTAGCAATTTGCATAAAAACTGGTCAATCTAAGTTAAATCTGACAGCATGTAAACATTAAAGAAATTTAACTAAAAAGAAAGCACGTCGAATGGTTTAGAAATTAGAAGACCACCAAAGCATACCCAAGTGTTTGAAATCTCCAAAATTATAATTATAATAATAATAATAATATATAATCCTTGTATTAATGATAGTTTTTATAATCATGTTTAGTACATTAACTATTTATGAAGTCCAAAAAAAATTAAAAATGGTTTGCAGGTCAATGAAACCCATTTAACCCTCGCTATTAAGATATGCAAAACAGAAGAATAAAAATACATCAGCATATAAACACTAGAAAGAAATTTAGAAAAGTAAAGTAGGTTAAAAATATATGATTAGATGTTTTACTTGATCAGCAAGCATTCCAAGACCCATGCCATCCATGAAATCTTTAACTCCAGTTCCACCATTCTTCTTGCTTACATCACGAAACTCTTCTCTTGCTTTCTCAGGATTTATCTGTCATTAATTCACCCATATCACTAAAATATACATACACATACACCAATCAAGATTAGGATTTTATAAAAAGAAAAGAAAAAACATCAAAACAAATGATGAATCATACAAACCTCCAGAGCAAAGAGAGGAGAAAGAGGTCCATCAACAGGTACAAGAGTCCCACCAGTCAGATCCTTAAAAACAAAGATGCAGACAGTGTTTTTAATTGCCCAAAGGCATGCACCTAGGCCCTGAAATAAAGCCTGGCCCAGCAAAAACGCCTATGGAAGGGCTAGGGGCATATCTGTGCCTTTTTTTTACAAAAGCTACAATAGGTGACAGCTATTACGTAAGCGCAAGGGCATAAAGGCACAGGATATTTTGGAAGAAAAAAACATTCTTATCTTTTTTTTTTTTGGATTTTTTAAATTTTGGTTTTGATTTTTTTGGATTTGTGTATGTTGGATACACCAAGACACTAAAAAATTGAAGGATAAAAAAGTTGTCTATGATCCAATATCATCATATGACATAGATGATTGCAACGAGTGGTTGAATGAAAAAAAGGAAGAGGATACGGTATTTGAGGGTGAGGACTCAAGGTGGGATGTTGTTGGAAGTGGGGCTGGAGAGGCTAGAAGAACAAGATCTTCCCAACCTTCATCTTCAATGACTTTAGTTGACAAAGACTCTGAAGATGAGGAGGAGGATGAATCTAAAGCAAATTATGCAATAGAAATGGATGTAATTTCATATGGTTTTGATGATGGTCTTGATGATTAATGAGGCCTTTAGTACTTTTCAACTTTTTGGTTTTATGGTTATGGTATTACTTTTGAAAGCTTTGATATTGTTTTTGAACATTTGGTATTGGTTTGAACATTTGATTTTGGTTTTTTGAACATTTGGTAAGGGTTTTCAACATTTTAGCATTGGTTTTGAGCATTTTGTTTGTAAAAGATAATTAACTTTGAATGCATAAATTTTTTTTTCTACCTATATGCGCTTTCTTTTTTTCTCAAGCTATCGCTGTTTATGTGCCTTGCGCTTACGCTTCGGACAAGACCTTTGCATCTTGAGAGTGCCTATCGCCTTCAAGAACATAGGATGAAGAGAAATGCAACTTTCAAAATAGCTTTGCATATTAAACACACAAGGAAAAGAAATGGGAGTCAATATGAGAAACAAATTATTCAAAAGTGACAATTTCGACTCGTTTAATTATAAATGGGTGGATTTGGGTTATGTTATATCTCAACTAACTAAATGGAACATGTAAAACCCGTTGAAAGTTGCTCAAAGTATATTTATAATTGCATAGAACCTCCTGCATCGTTTACTCCTTCGATTATTATTGTAATAATAATAATTTTTTTGTAACCATAGCTAACATGTTAGCTATGTAACAGTTTGTGGGTCAACCCAACCCGACCAATGATAAAAATAAGAGGTTTCAACTAGAACCCATTATGACTTGTTGCCCAACCTACCATACTAGCTCATCATGCCACCTCTAATATTATTTGATAGCACAGTTGGGGCATAAAACATAGGGATTACCTGGGCAAAAGAGTCACTTAAAGAATGTGCAGGGTCAGTTGAAACTACAAGAGTTGGATGGCCATTATTTGCAAATTTTACAGCAAGTGAAGCAGCACAGCTGGTTTTACCAACGCCACCTTTCCCACCAAGCATGTAGTACTTTCTTTGTGTCCCGGAAACCATTTCATCAAACTCTGCTGTGGTTTCAACAGGAGCTACGGCAGATCTAACTGCAGTGAAATTTTTAGCATCATAGTTTTTCCTCTATAGTTTAGCATGTTCTATATATGTTTCAACAACATAAGGTTTATATGTTTTAGGAAAGTTAGAATTGTTGAAACTCATATACCTCTTAATTGGTTTTTTATTGAAACTGAGCCATCTTTCTTGCCAAAAAAAAAATTAGGATAGAAATAGAACATTACACTTGGTAAGAATGAGTGATTTCAAATGCACTATCAAAAGATTAAAAAAAAATAGTTAACGATTGTATTTTAAAAACCAGGCATTCTTGTAATTGCAATTTTTGACCTTGATTTTAGCTAACAAAAAAAGTTTACTAGGCAATATTTGCATAGCAGTATTCATGTTTTGTTGGTACTGTGTCATTTTACAAGCTTCAAACATGGATTGTGATTTGATGCAAAGGGAAACGATGATTGCATCCGATCCTAAACCGATTATTTCAACCATATTAAACAAGATAAACATAATCAGTCACTGTACCCAAACACAGAAAAACCACTTTCGAATCAAAATGGGATACACATCCTTGTTGGTCCAAAATAAGGCGGATTGAACAAGCTATTAAATCAGGTCTAACTTTAGAAACAAGTTCGAACCAACTCACTAGCCTTGCAATCAATTTACATAGAAACAACACACTGCAATAAATTTATAAGATTGAAAACTATCATGATAAAGAATAGTCAATATACTTACCTTAAAACTAAAACAAATGCAAAGCAATTGAAACTATCAAACATTATCACATAGCCTCGTTAAAAATATTCAATAAAATTAACCCTAATTTGAAAATAAGAACCTAAAAATAACTAAGGAACAAAATAAATTGGCAACCATGGATATCAACAAAATCTCACCTTTAAACAATTTTCTTGTATGTTTTGTTTTCCATGAAAGGGAATAAACACTAGAGCTGAAGATGGCATCGAGTTTGTATGGATTGAAAGCGGTTGGATAAGAAATAAGCCGGGTTCGTGCTACCGATTGTAAGCGGTTCGGTGAAAGAGACGACGACGGCGAAGATGAACACATGAACGTAATCGCATGGTAAGGTGTTATTGCCATTTTGGTTTGTTTTTTGGACAAAAATCTTGACGAGGGTCAGATAGGAAGGGGGGTTGCAGAGCGAACTGCAGGGTGCTCACAGGTAAACAGAGAAATTTTGTTTTGAAGGGGATGGGGGTCACTCGGGTTGAGAGGGCAATCCCTCAAGAAAAGTTACGCAAGGGTTTAGGCGAACCAAAGCAGATCGTGAAACACTCAGAATCAGATCGGTAAAAAGCTCGAACGAGCTCGAGCCAAAAGTGTGACTCGTTTTGTTATCGAACCCGAGCTCGAGCTTTACATATCGAGCTCGAGCCGGCTCGCGGGCCTTAACAACATTTTTGTTTATATAATTTTTATTTATTATATTAAGTGTTTATTTATAAAATTAATTATTTTTATATAAAAAATTATGATAAATATATTTAAATCAAATATTTTACATTAAATTAAAAAATATAATTATAAATATAATTAAATTAGTAATTAAAATAAATAAATTAAATAAATAAAATCTAAACGAGACGAGCTCGAGCCTAAAAATTTTCTAACAAGCCGAGCTCGAGCCTATTAAATAAAGTTTTTAACAAGTTGAGCTCGAGCTCGAGCTCGAGCCATAATTCATTTAAGCGAGCTGAGCTTGAGCCTTAACGAACTCGGGATCGGCTCGACTCGTTTACACCGCTACACATATGACATATGTACATAGGCGGTTAACGTCGAGCTTTACATATCGAGCTCGAGCCGGCTCGCGGGCCTTAACAACATTTTTGTTTATATAATTTTTATTTATTATATTAAGTGTTTATTTATAAAATTAATTATTTTTATATAAAAAATTATGATAAATATATTTAAATCAAATATTTTATATTAAATTAAAAAATATAATTATAAATATAATTAAATTAGTAATTAAAATAAATAAATTAGATAAATAAAATCTAAACGAGCCGAGCTCGAGCCTAAAAATTTTCTAACAAGCCGAGCTCGAGCCTATTAAATAAAGTTTTTAACAAGTTGAGCTCGAGCTCGAGCTCGAGCTCGAGCCATAATTCATTTAAGCGAGCTGAGCTTGAGCCTTAACGAACTCAGGATCGGCTCGACTCGTTTACACCGCTACACATATGACATATGTACATAGGCGGTTAACGCATGAAGGTTAAAAAAACGGGTTAATAAAAATTTTCTAACAAGCCGAGCTCGAGCCTATTAAATAAAGTTTTTAACAAGTTGAGCTCGAGCTCGAGCTCGAGCCATAATTCATTTAAGCGAGCTGAGCTTGAGCCTTAACGAACTCGGGATCGGCTCGACTCGTTTACACCGCTACACATATGACATATGTACATAGGCGGTTAACGTCGAGCTTTACATATCGAGCTCGAGCCGGCTCGCGGGCCTTAACAACATTTTTGTTTATATAATTTTTATTTATTATATTAAGTGTTTATTTATAAAATTAATTATTTTTATATAAAAAATTATGATAAATATATTTAAATCAAATATTTTATATTAAATTAAAAAATATAATTATAAATATAATTAAATTAGTAATTAAAATAAATAAATTAAATAAATAAAATCTAAACAAGCCGAGCTCGAGCCTAAAAATTTTCTAACAAGCCGAGCTCGAGCCTATTAAATAAAGTTTTTAACAAGTTGAGCTCGAGCTCAAGCTCGAGCTATAATTCATTTAAGCGAGCTGAGCTTGAGCCTTAACGAACTCGGGATCGGCTCGACTCGTTTACACCGCTACACATATGACATATGTACATAGGCGGTTAACGCATGAAGGTTAAAAAAACGGGTTAACGTATAAAGGTTAAAAAAACGTGCGATACATATAAAATTATAACATGTCACATGTCACATGTCACATGTCACATGTCATGTAACTAAGAAAGTAAAGGTATTAGTGTTCATATAAAATTACAGATCGTGCTATGTAAAATTATATATCGTTATTTAACACAAATAATCAATGAACTATCTAGATAATCACGAACCGTGTTATATAAAAAATCATGGACCGTAATTTATCATACATAATCAAATACCTACTACATAATCACGGACCAATAAATCATGGACAGCGTTAGCTAAAAATCACGGACCATCATTTTACATGCATAATCAAGGACCAAATACATAACCACGGACCAAACGTAAAAATCACCGACTACTTAAAAAATTGAAAAAAAAAACTACATAAATATTATACCAGAATAAAAGACAATTAAACCCTCAATTTTATGTTATAATTTTAAAAAAGAAAATGAATGAGCATTTAAAAGTCAACAAATATTCTGCGACACCCCGTAAAATTCAGGTCAGCATCTTATTTAATTAAATGTTTATTTAATTTATGGTTGTATACATAGCACTATAATTAGTTTGATTCAGTGTGACACATGGCACGACAGTACAAACACAGTCACACAACAGGATAATTCGAGGAATTATCGAAAAACCGCACACACGTGTCAAAAATCACGAACGTTGGTGAACGTCACAACATTTAGGCACAAAAACACTTCGCGAGTCGATTATGACTAACAATTGACAATTTGAGTTCTAACGATGCCCGGACACGCATTACAGTCGAGAAACGAGAAGAAACGAGCCCGAAACATGAAAATAGGCTTATTAGGATCGTCAGGTGGGCCAGGCGGTACGCCTGACCCCAACCTTTGACCCTTGGCGATACGCGCGAGAAACACAAAGAGCGCCCCATCCGGACGCCTCGTGCGCTACGTCTGGAGCCAAGCACGCCTGCCAGGCGGTACGCCTAGGAGCCCAGAGTCGCAAAACAGCTTTTTAAACTTCCAAAACCCATCATTACACCTACACATTCATTTTAACCTGTTTTAGACGTAACTAGCACGAGATTATCTTCCCAAAACCTCTGATTATCCTCTTCTACACCCTCTAATCACAATTGGAGGCCATTGTTGAGATCTTTGAAGTTTTGGAAGCTTGAGAGAGGAGTTGGAGCTCAAACCACCACCAACACCATCTCGTTGTTGCAAAACCTCACGATCCAGGAAGCCTAGAAGCTGTTTGGTGCATCATCTCAGGGATTTGGAAGCATTGGAAGGTAGTTCTATCACTCTAGTAGCCTAAAAACACACACAAACACACATACGATGCTTAAAACCCACATGCAAGCTCTATAGCCTTGCATGCACGAATTTCTTGATGTTTGAATCTGAGTTTAATGTTATTTCAACTGATTTTGATGATTTATGATGATTTGGTAATGTGTTATGAAGTTTCATAATGATTCATGATGACATGTGCGACACCCCAACCCGGTTCAGGGCTGACGTGTCACGTATACGGAATCGGAAGTAAATGCAACAATCCCAATTGTATTTAAAACATAAATACATAAGTCTTAAGTTGATAATTAAACATAATTAAACAACTATTTAAGTTTTAAGTCTTGATCTTCACATTTATTACAGATCCAAAAGTATTCAGATTTAGTTCCGATTTTACTCTCAAAAGTTCCCCATCTGGTTTGCTTGATTACCTACACAATACAGATAGACACCACAAAAACAAATACGGCTGAGCCAAAGAATGCTCAGTAACGGATAAACAATAGTAATTAAAAGAAATTCAAAAGGTGGTGAAGATAATCCGAATAATGGTCAGAAACAGAAATCAATAACAGAGCAGTAAACAGTGGTCTGACTTTGATAAAATATAACCTTTCAGAAACAATAACACATGTTATATTATAAGTCAGAATTAATAGAATCAGAATATACCACTAGCCGACTGTACATATAATAAGTGTAAGGCTCACGGGTAGCTACTCTCGCTTACCAGACACATGAGACAGTGCGTGTTGGCATACACAACACTATCCCCCAGAAATCAGAAAGTACAGTTTAAAATTATCCTAGGACCAGTCCATACGCCTCCCCAGAATTCAGTAGGTGCACAGTGTACTATCAGAGTACTTATGGAGACGCCGTGAACTCAACTAACCGTCACGGATGGTTCCACATTATGGTTGCCGCCATAATGGGCCTGTAGTCATCCTTACAGGTAGGGGCACGCTCGGGTAACAGAATACAGTTTCATAAAGTTCAGTAGTTTCAGTAGGTTCAGTAGGGTAGATAAACTACCAAGTTCAGTCATGTTTGGATCATGCAATAATGAGTACAATATAATCTAGATTTATTGCATGATAAACGAAACAGAGAAACACGACATCAAATCGTGGCAATCAAAAATCAGAACAATACAGAAATAAATTTTAATGATTACAGAAACGGATTACAGAAACATATTACAGAACAGGAAATACTATGATTTAAATAAACGGAATCCGTACACGCTCAGGGGTTTTTATGAGAGTATTTTGACAGAGTTTTGTTACTTAAAAAGAATGAAAATTTGATCGTCGAACTACATCTATTTATAGATGTAAATTTCCTTCGTCATTAAGAAAGAATATATATATATATATAGTTCAAGTTCAACGTATTTACTTTCGAATTTTGACATATGTTTAATTGATTATTTTATTATTATTTTATTATTTTATTATTATTGTTATTATATTATTATAATTAATTTAGCTTAAATCTTGTTTTTCTCTTATAACTTTTTGCATCTGATGTTTTAAAAACTTTCGAATATACCGTTGAAATCTACTAATTATTCTCTACATTTCTACCCAAGTTTCGTTGAAAACGGAGCAGGGTCAAAAATAATATATTTTAATATTCACGAGCTTATATCTTGTTCATGCTTTATCGTATAATGTCCCGGCTTATATCAATGTGATCGTAATTACTTCAGGATTGTTCATAAAAATTTCGAACCCAAACGGTCACAGAAATTCCGCACGTTATTAATAGGCTTTATAACGTGTCCATACATTATCAAATATTTTTATAGTTTATATCCTTTTGATCATAATTACTTTACGAACGTTTTTATAAATTTTGAACATAAACGGTTCCTGAAATTTTGCACGTTTATTATTAGGTTGCTAATTTTTTTTTAACTTATTTTACATATTTATTTATTTATTATGTTACGTTTTTACGGTCATTATAATTCTACCCCCCTTAAAAAATTTCGTCCTCGAAATTTCAGAGTTTACAGACCAGTTTATTTCCTATTTTACAGACTTGTTCATTTAATTTAAATTTTTACATACTAAAACTTTATGTTGATTAAATTACAAAATTTCAGATAAAATATTACAGAAACAAATAATTAATACCGATAATAAAGCAAACCGTCGTACCTAATTCAAGACTCGAATAAATTTGGATATTGCAAGCGAGTCATATCCTCTAACTCCCAAGTCGCTTCACGTTCCGAATGATTCTTCCACAAAATTTTAACAAACGGAATTGTTTTTCGTCGCGTAATTCGCTCTTGACAGTCGAGAATCTCTTCTGGTACTTCCTCGTATGATAGATCTTCACGGATATCCGAAATTGGATAATTAACTATGTGTAGAGGATGATAATTATAACCCCGCAATAACGATACATGAAAGACGTTATGTACATGAGACAGTTGCGGTGGTAATGCAAGACGATACGAAACTTCACCAACTCGTTCCAGAATTTCAAACGGTCCAATGAATCTTGGACTGAGTTTTCCTTTAAGTCCGAAACGACGAACACCTCTACAAGGTGAAACTTTGAGAAATACTTTATCACCAACGTTAAACTCTAATGTACGTCGATGTTTATCCGCATAACTCTTTTGTCTACTTTGAGCTTCCTTTAAACGTTCACGAGCAATGGCGACTTTCTCATTGGTAATCTGGACCAGTTCGGGTCCTTCAATTGTTTTCTCCCTTACTTCGTCCCAACAGATTGGTGCTCGGCATCTGCGACCATATAATAGTTCAAATGGTGCCATGCCGATACTAGCTTGCCAACTATTATTATAGGCAAATTCAACTAAACACAAGTACTCATCCCAGTTTCCCGTCCACTCTAAGGCACACGCTCGCAACATGTCTTCTAGTGTCTGAATTGTACGTTCTGATTGCCCGTCAGTTTGAGGATGAAAAGCAGTACTAAATCTTAGTCTAGTACCCTAAGCAGATTGTAGACCTTTCCAGAAATGAGAAGTGAACCTTGGATCACGATCCGATATGATAGAAACTGGAGTACCGTGTAACCTGACAATTTCTTGCGTAAGTATTTCGGATAACTTACTAACTGAATGTCCTTGTTGGATGGGAAGGAAATGAGCCGACTTGGACAACCTGTCCACAATGACCCATATAGCATCATTCTTCCTAAATGTCTTCGGTAACCCTGTAACAAAATCCATGGAAATATCATCCCATTTCCATAGTGGAATATCAAGTGGCTGAAGTAAACCACTTGCTCGTTGATGTTCAATCTTTACTTGTTGACAAGTAAGACAATGACTGACGTATTTTGCTACATCTTCTTTCATTCCGTTCCATCAGAAATGTTGCCGAAGATCTCGATACATCTTAGTTGATCCAGGATGAATAGAAAATGGTGAACTATGTGCCTCAGATAATAATGATTCCCGAAGTACTGCATTATCAGGAACACATAGTCGTTTGCCACACCATATAACTCCGTTTTCATCTATCCTGAACTCAGATTGTTTCCCGATCTTTAAGTTCTCTGTTATTGCCCACAACTCACCATCTTCTTTTTAAGCTTCTTTAATTCTAGAGATTAAATCAGACTCGATCTGAAATTTGGCAAGGTACCCTTCTGAGTTACCTACTTGAAAGCCAATATTCGGTCTTTCAAGATCATTAATAATCTCTTGTTGTAATTGCAAAGAAGATAGCATCCCTGAACTTTTCCGACTAAGGGCATCAGCAACAACATTAGCCTTTCCCGGATGATATTGAATATTTGCATCATAGTCTTTCAACAATTCTAACCAACGTCTCTGACGCATGTTTAACTCTTTCTGAGTGAAGATATACTTCAAGCTCTTGTGATCAGTGAAAATATCACAAGAATCTCCGTAAAGATAATGTCTCCATATCTTTAACGCAAAAATAACAGCAGCTAGCTCGAGATCATGCGTTGGATAATTAACCTCATAAGGTTTCAATTGCCGAGAAGCATAGGCAATAACTTTACCATGTTGCATCAACACACAACCTAATCCTTTCTTAGAAGCGTCACTATAAATTTGGTAACCGCCTGTGCCTGAAGGTAAACTGAGAATCGGGGCAGATACCAATCTTTTCTTCAATTCTTGGAAACTCTTCTCACGTTCATCATTCCAAGAATACTTGACTCCTTTTTTCAACAATTGTGTAAGAGGTAAAACGATCTTCGAGAATCCTTCAACAAATCTACGATAATAGCCTGCTAGGCCCAAAAAGCTTCGGATTTCTGTAACCGAAGTGGGTGTAGGCCATTTTGTGATAGCTTCAACTTTTGCTGGGTCCATCATGATTCCCTCAGCAGAAATTACATGACCCAGAAATGCAACTTTGTCAAGCCAGAAGTCACATTTTGAAAATTTTGCGTATAGCTTCTTTTGTCATAAGATTTCGAGTACTGTTCGAAGATGTTCTTCATGTTCTTTCTTACTTTTCGAGTATACAAGAATATCATCAATGAATACAATAACAAACTTGTCAAGAAAGTCATGAAAAACCCGGTTCATCAAATCCATGAACACGGCTGGAGCATTGGTTAATCCAAATGGCATCACTACAAACTCGTAATGGCCATAACGAGTACGAAAAGCAGATTTGGAAATATCTGAGTCTTTGATTTTCAACTGATGGTAACCAGACCTCAGATCAATTTTTGAAAATCACTTAGCACCTTGGAGTTGATCAAACAAATCATCAATGCGCGGCAACGGATATCGATTGCGGATGGTAATCTTATTGAGTTCTCGATAGTCTATACAAAATCTCATTGTGCCATCTTTCTTCTTAACGAATAATACTGGTGCACCCCATGGTGAAACACTTGGTCGAATAAATCCTAGATCCAATAATTCTTCTAATTGCTCCTTCAACTCCTTGAGTTCCATTGGTGCCATACGATAAGGTGCTTTGGAGATTGGTTCAGCACCAGGAATAAGATCAATCGTAAATTCAACTTCACGATCAGGTGGAACACCAGGCAATTTTTCAGGAAAAACGTCAGGAAATTCACAAACAACGGGATGATTTGAAATGCTAAGTTCATTTTCAGAATCAACTTTTACTGAAGCTAGAAATCCGGCACAACCGTGTGATAGAAAATTGTGGGCTTTAAGAGCTGAGATTATTTTCAGAGATTTACGTGGTTGAGTTCCTTGATAAACAAGCAAAGGACTCATCGGATCGCCAAAAAGTACACGACGTGTTTGACAATCTATGGTGACTCGGTGCTTGGATAACCAATCCATACCCAGAATCATGTCAAAATCATTTATTTGCATCGGAAATAAATCAGCTTTTCGGATAATAGATTCGATCTGAATCGGACAATCGCAGAACATGTGTGAAATTGGAATCGAATCTCCGACAGGAGTAGTAATAACTAGCGTAGGTTCCAGAATAATTGGTGTAATCATGAGGTACTTAGTAAAAAGATTAGACACTATCGAATGTGTAGCACCCGTGTCAAATAACACATAAATGTCTCGTACGCCATAACGAAGAATACCAGAAATAATACCTAAATCAGTACTAACTAGGTAAGACACTTTTAATTACAGATTACTTAAACTACATAACACAGATATATTACAGAAATTTAATTTTACAGAAATTTGCACCTGGTGTCTTTGCAGCATCGTGTGCAGTCAGTGCAAAGACTCTTCCACCAGCAGTAGTTTTACCAGAGTCTCCACCAATATTAGCCCTCGTATATGGCTGAGGACAGTCCTTAACCAGGTGACCGGTTTGCCCACATCTAAAACATAAACCCCTAGTAAAACGACATATGCCTCGGTGAGGTTTACCACAAGTGGTGCATGGTGGAGGTGGATTTGGGTATTGATTTAGTGGTTGAGCACGATTGTTGACATAAGGCACTAGAGTTCGGTTCTGGTTTGGTTTGTTTTGAGGTGGCTTAGGATTACCAGACCGAAATTGTTGAGAGTTATGTTGTTGAAACTGATTACGATTATACCCAGAATATTGATTATGATTGAATTTTGGTTTATATCTTTTTGAAAAAGAACTTTGTGATGAGGGTTGTCCAGAATACGAAACACTATCACCTTCACGTTCCCTCTTTTTACTTTCTCCAGATGGTTTCACCTGTTCAGCCAACTCAAGAGTCTGAACTGCATCAGCAACTTCAGTGATGTTATTAAATTTCATCATCACTATCATTTTCCTAACCCTTTCACACACTGCCCATTTCAGTTTGTTAGCTTGCATTTGTTGATTTCCTGCTGCCTCCCCCAGAAAACTAGCTAACCTTGTAAATCGAGCCATGAATTCTCTCATCGGCTCATCATCTCTCTGAGCAATTGTGGCATATTCCCGATAATACTTTTCTTGGTGAGAGGTTGGGAAATATTGTCGATAAAATATTTCTTTGAATTCATTCCACGCCAGCATAGCTGCAAATACATCTCCTCCATGTGCATGCTTAATCCCTCTCCACCAAGATTGCGCATCATCCTCCAGTTTGTATGCTGCAAGCCTTACTTTATATTGTTCCTCAACACCCAAAACCTCAAAAATCTTCTCTACGTGCATAATCCAGTTACATGCGTCCATAGGATCAGGAGCAGAACTAAAAGATCGTGGCTTTTGTTTCTGAAATCTGGTCAGCCAATCATGAATTTCTGAGGTCGTATTGTATATATGAGTTTCGGGCCCAAACGGTGGAGGATCTGGAATATGAGGAGGTGGATACAACGGAGGAGGAGGAATTGAATTATCATTCTGGTTATGATTTAACCGTCCCATGATTGTCTCCAACATATTTGGAAGTTGTTCCGAGAATGTTCGATTAATTGCAGCAGTAATAGCAGAATCAGTTTGTGTATTTTCAGAAGACATCTATAATGAAATTAATCGATTTAGGAAAATAAAATGATATACTAGAAAATTTAAAATCCTAACCCGATGTCTACCCATTAGCCTCACATGTCTTACTTATTTAATTCAAGTTTTCTACAGGAAAGAGCCTTAGCTCTGATACCAAAACTGCGACACCCCAACCCGGTTCAGGGCTGACGTGTCACGTATACGGAATCGGAAGTAAATGCAACAATCCCAATTGTATTTAAAACATAAATACATAAGTCTTAAGTTGATAATTAAACATAATTAAACAACTATTTAAGTTTTAAGTCTTGATCTTCACATTTATTACAGATCCAAAAGTATTCAGATTTAGTTCCGATTTTACTCTCAAAAGTTCCCCATCTGGTTTGCTTGATTACCTACACAATACAGATAGACACCACAAAAACAAATACGGCTGAGCCAAAGAATGCTCAGTAACGGATAAACAATAGTAATTAAAAGAAATTCAAAAGGTGGTGAAGATAATCCGAATAATGGTCAGAAACAGAAATCAATAACAGAGCAGTAAACAGTGGTCTGACTTTGATAAAATATAACCTTTCAGAAACAATAACACAGGTTATATTATAAGTCAGAATTAATAGAATCAGAATATACCACTAGCCGACTGTACATATAATAAGTGTAAGGCTCACGGGTAGCTACTCCCGCTTACCAGACACATGAGACAGTGCGTGTTGGCATACACAACACTATCCCCCAGAAATCAGAAAGTACAGTTTAAAATTATCCTAGGACCAGTCCATACGCCTCCCCAGAATTCAGTAGGTGCACAGTGTACTATCAGAGTACTTATGGAGACGCCGTGAACTCAACTAACCGTCACGGATGGTTCCACATTATGGTTGCCGCCATAATGGGCCTGTAGTCATCCTTACAGGTAGGGGCACGCTCGGGTAACAGAATACAGTTTCATAAAGTTCAGTAGTTTCAGTAGGTTCAGTAGGGTAGATAAACTACCAAGTTCAGTCATGTTTGGATCATGCAATAATGAGTACAATATAATCTAGATTTATTGCATGATAAACGAAACAGAGAAACACGACATCAAATCGTGGCAATCAAAAATCAGAACAATACAGAAATAAATTTTAATGATTACAGAAACGGATTACAGAAACATATTACAGAACAGGAAATACTATGATTTAAATAAACGGAATCCGTACACGCTCAGGGGTTTTTATGAGAGTATTTTGACAGAGTTTTGTTACTTAAAAAGAATGAAAATTTGATCGTCGAACTACATCTATTTATAGATGTAAATTTCCTTCGTCATTAAGAAAGAATATATATATATATATAGTTCAAGTTCAACGTATTTACTTTCGAATTTTGACATATGTTTAATTGATTATTTTATTATTATTTTATTATTTTATTATTATTGTTATTATATTATTATAATTAATTTAGCTTAAATCTTGTTTTTCTCTTATAACTTTTGCATCTGATGTTTTAAAAACTTTCGAATATACCGTTGAAATCTACTAATTATTCTCTACATTTCTACCCAAGTTTCGTTGAAAACGGAGCAGGGTCAAAAATAATATATTTTAATATTCACGAGCTTATATCTTGTTCATGCTTTATCGTATAATGTCCCGGCTTATATCAATGTGATCGTAATTACTTCAGGATTGTTCATAAAAATTTCGAACCCAAACGGTCACAGAAATTCCGCACGTTATTAATAGGCTTTATAACGTGTCCATACATTATCAAATATTTTTATAGTTTATATCCTTTTGATCATAATTACTTTACGAACGTTTTTATAAATTTTGAACATAAACGGTTCCTGAAATTTTGCACGTTTATTATTAGGTTGCTAATTTTTTTTTAACTTATTTTACATATTTATTTATTTATTATGTTACGATTTTACGGTCATTATAACATGTATGTGTAAAATGCTAGATTTGATCATGAATAGGTGAAAAACCTACATGCACGTATGATCTAAGATTGTTAGATGAGTTTTTAATGATTATTGATGATGATGGTAATGTTATACATGATTAGATGTTGTTGAAATGATTAAGATGCGAGTATTTACAACACTTTATATTTTTAGTAACTTTTTAGTTACAACTTAGTGATGATGATGAGATTATGAGCATGTAAGTGTATGAATCTGTTATTTGGATGATAATATGATGTTAGAATGATAAGAGATTTGGATTTGGATCGATTTGTGGTCATTTAAGACCAAGTTACTATATTTAGTAACTTTTTATGGCCTAAGTGTTGATGAATGATAATTTGGTCTAGATTGGCATGTTTAGATGATGTTAAATGTTATTATATGATGTTATTTGATATGAAAATGGAATAGGAATGCTTAGGATTATCATTTGGATGGAAATTGTCATAGTTACTATTTTTAGTAACTTTATTTTATAAAATATCAATTTAGGAATGCTAGATATGTTTTGAGCATGCTAAATGACTTAATATGACATGATATGACTATTGCATGATAAGTTAGATGGTTTCTGATGATATCCCTGCTATATTTAGAAACTTTCCTTTTTAGGAAACTTTAATGTGCGAAAACAACATGTATGCTTATTTGACTATTTATGACAATGTGCTATGTGTTAACATGATCACGTAGGATTAACGAGCATGCTAGAACTTTAAAAACGAGATGTGTTATAGAACTTTCTATAAATGGAAACTTACTATAAATAGTAAGTTGTCCATGAATCTATTTGCGCGTTTTGCACACAACAAGCACAATCACGAATGTTACACGAATCACAACCGGCACACGGTTCGCCAATGGGTAGTTGACTTGACACGGTTAAACACGGTCAAACATGGTCAAACACGAGCAAACATGGTCAATGTGGACCAACATGAGCAAACATAACAACCAATGGTTGTTGAGCACAAACACGAGCACGAGCACGGTCACTTACACGAACTCACGTATGGTATACGATATATGTAGCTGGTTACCGATCACACTACGACGCAGGAGCTTACGCTTGCATTTTCTCATTATCACTAAGGTGAGTTTACGGCCCCTCTTTACTCTTTTGCAAACTTTTCAAATAGGAGGAGATTCTTGTTGAATCGAGTCAAACATTATTACTGTACAAACATTTTATGTGTATGCTAGTTTATTAGACAAACATTAAGTGTTGTAATCGTAACAAGCCCTCACAAAGTCTTACCGTTAATGTACAAACAACGAGGTGAGTTTGAATAGATCTGTTTGGGTGTGACGAACCCCACGTGGCACAATACTGACCGGAGGTCGGGACACGTGAAATCTCGACCTATCTTGCTATGTTATTACGAGACACAGCGGAGGTAAGGACCAACAAGTCTAGTTCGGTAGTGACGCACCGACACTTGGAGCCTAGGGTTCGGGACTAACATTTAATAAACAACATGACACATGTTTTCTTATTACTATGTATATCAAAACCTGTGAACTCACAAACCATTGTGTTGACACTTTTTCTTAAACTTGTATTCTCAGGTAACTAGCTGCTTACTGGATAAGGATGCACGTAAGGGTCGAGCATAGGAGCACGTGCATGCATTTTATATCATTTGAACAAACTATCTATTTCGTTATGTATTTTAAACATCGTAGTGTCTAATAATTTACTTTTCCGCTGCAAGACAAACATTTTGTATTTCTGTTGTACGCAACTTATTTTCCGCTGCTTAATATATAAAATGTTTGGTTGTATTTATGTCAAACAATGTATTTTGAAAACGCATATAGAGTATTCTATATGACCATGAGCTTTGATTTTGGCCACGTCACACCCATGTGGACTGACACCATACGTGAGATTTTGGGGGTGCGACATATTCTTTTTTTGTTATTTTAGCTTTAATTAACGCAAGTTTTGAATGAAAACTAAGAACTGCTATGTTTTAATCATTGAATAATTTGATTAAAGACTCAGAATCACTCATATCATTCATCTGAAAAAACACCTTTGTGTTGATCATTCTCCTAATAGTTGGATCCAATAAGGAGAAGTACAAAGAACAATTAGTACAAAGAACAATTAGTACAAAGAACAAATAGCTGTAAAAAAACAAAAAATCTACTGCAAAAAAAAACCTCTGATACAAAAAAATCATAATTTCAGACTTTCGGTATCAAAAATCAAAAATTCTATACAAAAAAACTAGTATAAATAATAAGATGTTATACCTACCTTACGTGTTCATTCATTTTTCTAGCATGTCACTTCTTTCCCCAATATATACATGTACTCTTAAATATTATAATAACACTTTGTTTTTTACACTTTTTACAAAACTAACATTTTGTACATTAACCTCACCCTATATACACACACACAAAGAGAGAGAGAGAGAGATATGTTAGATCTAATATGAAAATATTTTGCCTAAGAATAGCATGAACCACCAAGAGGCTTCTAGCCTATTGACTTATGTATACGAGGTCTTGGGTCCAAGTTCGGGCCGAAACATATTTGTTGAGCCAAGGTCAGAGGATTTACCCAATTGTAAGGTTCCTCATAGGGTAGGCTCGGGCATACGTCCCAGTGCGTCAAATATAAGGGGACGGTTGAAATCGCGTCTTGGGTATCGTCGCACCAAACCGTTCAAAAAAAAAAGAAGAGCATGAACCAATAGAAATTTAACATGACATGCTAAACAAATTTTAGTACAAAAAACGTAAATTTCAATACAAAAAATCAAAAATCTTGTACAAAAAATATGAATCATGCACATACAG
Source organism: Mikania micrantha (assembly GCA_009363875.1). Taxonomy (NCBI): domain Eukaryota; kingdom Viridiplantae; phylum Streptophyta; class Magnoliopsida; order Asterales; family Asteraceae; genus Mikania; species Mikania micrantha. The sequence continues at coordinate 81,271 of SZYD01000192.1, read as the reverse complement.
TAAAAATATAAAATTACAGTAAAAAAATCCAATAGAAATGCAGAAAAAATTCAAAAATACGGTACAAAAAAAATTAGTACAAAATCAAGACGTTACACATATACTGTCATTCATTCCTTTTTTTTTAAAATGTCACATTTTAAACTCATATGGGTTATTATTCTTTTTGCGTAAATCTATTCTTATTTTATAATTCCTCTATATATACGCAGTTGGGTTCTTGTAAATAAAAGGTTTAAGTTGTAAAAAGTGTGAGAAAGATTTTTAGTCACTCATAACCGCCAAAAACGAACTCTAAATTAACTCATTCAAGCAACGTTGAAACCGGTTTGCCGAACTCTACTATCTTAGCTTTTAGGTTTAGATGTGGTTAAACTTTTGTAGGAACACCGTTCACAAAATAAACAAATACTTTTATTATTCAATTACTCGAATTACAATTCAGATAAATACACAATGAAAAATACATTTTTACAAGAAACATACAAGTACAAAAATTTAAATTACAGGAAAGAAATGTAGTACAAGATGAAACAAGTTCTAAAATTAAAATAAAAATAAGATGTATGACGTAAAATGAAACGAATTAAAACGAGTTCGGTGGCTGAGGATTTCTGTTCAACAGAGGTCCCTTAAAACAGATTTCGGGCCACCCAGGTGAACCCGACTGTTTCCCAGGGTACAACAGCCGAAGCAGTATGTACTGCCGGAGTTAACCGAAAACCCGAAATGTTACCTGAAACAAGAGTGTTTAGCAATGTAGCATAAGGAATAGATCATTGTGGGTTGTTGAGAACTCGACAGAGTATCTTCTTGTGTTGTGAACTTTTGAAGCTTGTGTTAGAGATTTCAAATCTTAGCAAGCAAAAACAAGAGACCAAATGTCTCTATTTATATGGCATTTGTCATCATGAATCATTATGAACATATTCATGACTAAATTAAAAACATATTCATGGCTTAATTAAAACATATTAATGGCTTAATTAAAACATATTAATGGTCATTCAAAACATTTTACACAACACAATTTCGAGCATCGATATCTCATTCATCTTAGCTCCGTTTTGGACCCGATTCTGTTCGTTGTGATTAGTTCACGTCATAGAACAAAACGTAATCAATAATAATCATATTCGTAACATATACGAATAATTATCGTGGTCCAAAATTAATAATAAAACATATTTATTATTAAAATATTCCAACAATCCCCCACATGAATAGAAATCGATCCTTACACTCAAGTATCACGATAAAATTTCAGCGGTTGAGTATTGCAGGAGAAGTAGGTGTTCCCTTTGAACCCTCCTTTGTGATATGTACTTTGTCTCCTAGCGATTAGTAGACGCGATGTCCTTGAACCAATCCCTGTTTACGTAGACGTTATTACATTTCACACAATACTCTTCCTGGTTTGGTTAACCCCTCATTGTCGTGTCCGTTACGGTCATGGAACACTAGCCTGGTTCTGTAAGAGCTCTAGGATTTGCGCCCCCCACAAATCCATTCGAAGCGACCCCACTTCTCTCTCACATAGGTGATCACCATAGATCATTAAAAGCATCAGGTTCTTTATGATTCACACATAATCATTAACCACATTATGCTTATCCTCAATTTTTATCACTGATTTGATAAAGGTATGAACTAGGAAGTATTCAACTCCCTTTTATATTTGAGGTACTCCCTCACAGTGACCTTAATTCATACAATTAGGTTTTCCTATTGAGCCTAGGTCATGGGATCTCCAATCTTCTAGGATAGGTTTTCCTTTGTACAAACTTGTTCAAAGGGCTTTAGTCCCATTCCTCTTGACGACTTGTACACTAACTCTCTGCTTAAGCCTTTTGTAAACGGATCCGCTATGTTATCTTTTGACCTCACATAGTCAATTGAGATAACTCCCATTGAGAGTAGTTGTCGTATCGTATTGTGTCTACGTCGAATGTGCCTCGATTTGCCATTTTACATTGCACTTTGAGCTCTACCAATAGCCGATTGGCAATCACAATGTATGCAAATAGCTGACATAGGCTTTGGCCATCTTGGAACGTCTTCCACAAATTGACGTAGCCATTCTGCTTTTTCTCCAGCTTTATCTAACGCGATAAACTCAGATTCCATCGTAGATCTAGCTATAAGAGTTTGCTTGGACGACTTCCAAGCTATAGCTGCTCCACCAAGGGTGAACACATAACCACTTGTAGATTTGGAATCTTTCATATCGGATATCCAGTTCGCATCACTATATCCTTCTATAACAGCTGGATCTCGGCCATAATGCAGTCCATAGTTTCTTGTGTATCTTAAGTACCTTAGTAATCTTATCATGCTCTTCCAATGTTCAGAGCTTGGATTACTAGTATATCTACTTAGCCTGCTCACAGCATATGCTAAGTCTGGCCGTGTACATGTCATTAGATACATCAGACTGCCAATAATCCTTGAATACTCTAATTGAGCAACACCCTCACCTCTATTTTTCGATAGATGTTGGGTGGTATCTATTGGACCCGCATTAAATTTTTCAAGGATTTTGTCCACGTAGTGAGATTGACTCAACACAAGACCATTTTGGGTTCTATTGATCTTTACACCAAGAATCACATCAGCTAGACCCATGTCTTTCATGTCAAATCTCGCTTTCAACATGTCTTTAGTAGATTTGATCATCTTATCATCACTCCCAACGATAAGCATATCATCTACATAAAGGCATAATATCACATAACCTCTCGTTGTGTTTTTCACATAAACACACTTGTCGCATTCGTTAATTTTGAAACCATTGTTAAGCATAACCTGGTCAAACTTTTAATGCCATTGTTTGGGAGCTTGCTTCAAGACATACAATGACTTGACTAATTTACATACTTTGCCTTCTTGGCCTGGAGCTGAGAAACCCTCAGGTTGCTCCGTGTAAATTTCTTCTTCTAAATCACCATTTAGAAAAGTGGTTTTAACATCCATTTGATGGACTTCCAAATTTCTTAAAGCCGCTATTGCAAGCACCAACCTTATCGAGGTTATTCTAGTCACAGGCGAGTAAGTATCAAAGTAGCCTATCCTTATTTTTGTCTAAACCCTTTGATTACTAACCTTGCCTTGTACTTATCAATGAAACCATCAGCTTTCATTTTCCTTTTGAATATCCATCGATATCCAAGTGGTTTACAACCTGGTGCAAGATCTACTAACTCCCAAGTATGGTTTTGTAAGATCGAATCAATTTCATTCTTGATTGCTTCTTTCCATTGAGGTCCTTATGAAGAAGTGACTGCTTCACGGTATGTTTGAGGTTCTCCCTCTACTATGTAAGTAAGGAAATCGGGACCAAAGGATTTCTCAATCTTTTGTCTCTTACTTCTTCTTGGCTCAACTTCTTCAGCCTCTGATTGTTCATCATGAACAATCTCATCAACACATGATGATAAACTTGTGTGTTCCTTTTTCAAACAAGGAAACACTTCTTCAAAGAATGATGCATTCCTTGATTCCATAATAGTATTCTTGTGTATGTCGGGATTCTTTGAATCATGTACAAGAAACCGATATGCACTACTATGATGGGCATAACCAATGAATACACAATCCACGGTTTTGGGTCCTATTCTTTGAACCTTTGGTGGTGGAACCACCACTTTTGCTAGGCACCCCCACACTTTCAAGTATTTGTAAGATGGCTTTCTTCACATCCATAACTCATAAGGAGTTACATCCTTTTTCTTGAAAGGTATTTTGTTTAAAAGATAAGTAGCCGACAAAATAGCTTCCCCCCACATGTCCTGGCTCATTCCAGAACTAATTACCATAGCATTCATCATCTCTTTCAATGTACGGTTCTTTCGTTCCGCAATACCATTTTGTTGTGGGGAATAAGGAGCGGTACACTCATGGATAATTCCATTTTGAGCACAAATATCGGCAAATGGTGAAACATATTCTCCACCTCTATCAGTCCTTAGAACTTTTATCTTTTTGTTGAGTTGATTCTCAACCTCAGTTTTATACAAGACAAACTTGTCAATTGCTTCATCCTTACTCTTAAGTAAGTAGACATAGCAATATCGTGTACTATCATCAATAAATGTGATGAAATACTTATTTCCACCTCTTGTGGGAATCGTTTTTAAATCACACACATCAGTATGAATTATGTCAAGGGGTTCGGTTATTCTTTCAACCGAGTCAAGGGGTTCGGTTATTCTTTCAACCGACTTAAAAGATGATCTTGTTTGTTTTGCTTCAACACATGTTGTACATTTGTATTTTGAGTCCACAGAAAATTTTGGTATGCAATCTAATTTAATCAACCGACGCATCGAATTGAAATTAACATGACCTAAACGACCATGCCAAACATTAGATGACTCAATCAAATAAGCAGAAGTTGGAGCATTTTCATTCATGTTCCCAACCTTAGCTATTACATTGAGTTTAAACATTCCATTTTGGGCATAACCCTTACCAACAAACATTCCACGCTTAGTTAAAACAAATTTATCAGACTCAAAGACTAAACGAAAACCATGTTTATTGAGCAACCATCCTGACACAAGACTCTTGTGCATCTCAGGAACATATAGCACATTGCTCAAAGTGAGCTCCTTACCCGAAGTCCACTTCAAGATCACATTGCCTTCACCCTTGATGTTGGCAATCGCTGCATTCCCCATGAACAGCTTTTGATCACCAGTGACCTCTTTAAACGTATTAAAGAGCTTCCGATCATAACACACATGACGGGTAGCACCGGTATCAACCCACCACTCATTAGTGTCATTAGTCACCGATTTTACCTCCTCCATCACGGCAGTGAGGTCATAAATTATGGCAACAAGAGGCATATCATCCTCAACTATATGTGCACGATCCTGTTTAGGAGCATTACCCTTATCATCACGGTGACCAAGATCATCACAATTGTAACATTTCCCTTTAAAAGGGAAAACCTGCTTCTTCACACCACCTTTTTTCGGCCCAAGGTCCACAACCTTGCTTTTGCCTTTGCCCTTGCCCTCGTAATTGTCAATTTCCTTTTTGTACCCACAGGAAGATTGACCATGCTCCACCATATTGACTTTTGTCCACTAAGAGTCATCCCCTCAGCTTGGGCAACATGGGTACCAACTAATGGTCCCATAGGTGTTGAAGTTTGAGCAGATACAATTGTTATTTCTCAAACAAAAGTGGAAATGCAAACTCAGCAAGTCAGATTTTCAGAAATAAGGTTTACACAAAACCGAAGTTTAAACTAAACTTTTTAACTCAAACAAAGTTATTTGAGTTCATGTGACGTTTGCATGACTTGTTTTGGCCTAATAGGTTAAAACACTCTCTCTAAGAATCCCCAGGAAAGCAAGACAGGTCCCTCGGCTGGTTGGGATATATATGAAATGCTTTCCTAGACAGGAAACTCAGATAACGATGTTCACCCTTCCGGTTACTACAAGTCCGCCACTTAGAACTTAGATTTTTTACGAGTTTAGTTAATCAAAATATTTGGTGGTTTACAAAAAACCATATGGTTTACATAAAACCAAAATCAAATTTTACTAAAATTTGAAATTTATTTGAGGAATTATGGTTTACGCAAAACCAAAGTCAAATTATACTAAAATTTGACACTTATTTGAGGAATTATGGTTTACACAAAACCAAAGTCAAATTATACTAAAATTTGACACTTATTTGAGGAATTATGGTTTACACAAAACCGACCCCACAATCGAATTAATTTTTTTTTAAAAAACATCATACGTATTATGATATTCAGTTTTTTTTTTATATCATAAACATTTTTCTAACACGTTCGTTAGAAATAAACGATTATAACTATCGTTTATAAAACTCGTAGTTCAAAAATAAAACTAGTTCGAATATATTCGTTAAATAAACGTTAACAAAATGGCTTATAAAACTTTTGGTTTACACAAAAACAAATTGAATTATATAAAACCGAACTTTGTTAACAATTATCAAAACAGAAAATAATCAGTTATGGTTTACAAAAAACCAAAACAAAATGTTTGAATTTTCCTATTAATAAAAAAAAAAACAATACTTGTTTACCAAAAACAAAATTTAAAAACACATTTTAAATTTCTTGATAAACAAACATTTGTACGAAACTAAATAGTTTATATTTCTGTTTTGTAATCCGATAATTTTAAAAACACAAACCTATGAACGGTGGTTTTTTAAAATCTGTTTTAAGCTTGTAGGAACACCGTTCACAAAATAAACAAATACTTTTATTATTCAATTACTCGAATTACAATTCAGATAAATACACAATGAAAAATACATTTTTACAAGAAACATACAAGTACAAAAATTTAAATTACAGGAAAGAAATGTAGTACAAGATGAAACAAGTTCTAAAATTAAAATAAAAATAAGATGTATGACGTAAAATGAAACGAATTAAAACGAGTTCGGTGGCTGAGGATTTCTGTTCAACAGAGGTCCCTTAAAACAGATTTCGGGCCACCCAGGTGAACCCGACTGTTTCCCAGGGTACAACAGCCGAAGCAGTATGTACTGCCGGAGTTAACCGAAAACCCGAAATGTTACCTGAAACAAGAGTGTTTAGCAATGTAGCATAAGGAATAGATCATTGTGGGTTGTTGAGAACTCGACAGAGTATCTTCTTGTGTTGTGAACTTTTGAAGCTTGTGTTAGAGATTTCAAATCTTAGCAAGCAAAAACAAGAGACCAAATGTCTCTATTTATATGGCATTTGTCATCATGAATCATTATGAACATATTCATGACTAAATTAAAAACATATTCATGGCTTAATTAAAACATATTAATGGCTTAATTAAAACATATTCATGGTCATTCAAAACATTTTACACAACACAATTTCGAGCATCGATATCTCATTCATCTTAGCTCCGTTTTGGACCCGATTCTGTTCGTTGTGATTAGTTCATGTCATAGAACAAAACGTAATCAATAATAATCATATTCGTAACATATACGAATAATTATCGTGGTCCAAAATTAATAATAAAACATATTTATTATTAAAATATTCCAACAACTTTTATGTTATAAAATGTTCATTTTCAGCTCATTGTGTCTTTTTTGTTGTCATCACTAAGTTTTTCCTTCTCGTCGTCATTGTGTATATCGTGCTCGTCATTGTGCGTTAATATTTAGCACAATGGTTTAGCTTCAGGTTTTAGATCATAAATTATAGCTTTTAGGTTTTAAAATTTGTGTTTTCCAACTTATTGTGTCTTTTATTAGTCACTTTTTTGTTTGTTACTGTGTTTTATGGTTTTAACTTTTTGACTTTAGAGTTTTTGTCTTAGAGTATAACTTTATGACTTAGCTTAAATATTTTGTTTTCTGGCACAATGGTTTAGTTTTAGGTTTTCGATCATAAATTATAGCTTTTAGGTTTTAAAATTTATGTTTTCCAACTTATTGCGTCTTTTATTAGTCACTTTTTTGTTTGGTATTGTGTTTTATGGTTTCAAATCTTTGCCTTTAGAGTTTATGTCTTAGGGTATAACTTTTTGACTTAGCTTAAATATTTTGTCTTTTGGGTTTAACTTTAATGGTTGACATTTTAGGTTCTTAAATTTTTTGTTTTTTAGCTCATTAAGTCTTCATGTTCGTCATTATGCCTTTTATTCTCGTCTTGTTAAGGATTTAGCTTTAGGATTTATTTTAGAATTTAGGATTTATAAGTTGACGTACCGGTTACAATGTTATTGGAATGAGCTCAATTGAAGTCCATTTGAATAGATTTATGAATTTTTAAAATCTTTCTCATTTTGTTTTTTCAAATTAATGATTTTTTAGGATAATCCTACCATACATATGTATGTATGTATCTAGAAGTTTAACACGATATTTAAACTTAAATAAATTGCTTAACAAAATAAAAGAAAGTTGCAAATAGTTTGTCATTCTGATGGTTGGAATTATATATATATATATTAAAGACATTGAAGAGGAATATTAAAGTTTTGTTTTTTGATTTTAGTCACTAAAACTTTTATATAATATAAAGTTTTGTTTTTCAATTTTTGTCACAAAAACTTTTGAAGTTTTGTTTTTTAGATTTTTGCCACTAAAACTTTTATATAATATAAAGTTTTGTTTTTTCGATTTTTGCCGCTAAAACTTTTTAAAGTTTTGTTTTTTTGATTTTGGCCACTAAAACTTTTATATAATATAAAGTTTTGTTTTTTCGATTTTGGCCACTAAAACTTAATAGTAAAGTTTTGTTTTTTCGATTTTGGTCACTAAAACTTTTATATTAGTACAGTTTTGTTTTTTCGATTTTGGTCACTAAAACTTTTGTATAATATAAAGTTTTGTTTTTCGATTTTGGCCACTAAAACTTTTAAAGTTTTGTTTTTTCGATTTTTGCCACTAAAACTTTTATATAATATAAAGTTTTGTTTTTTCGGTTTTGGCTACTAAATCTTTATAAAGTTTTGTTTTTTATATTTTGGCCACTAAAACTTTTATATAATATAAAGTTTTTTTTTCGATTTTGGCCACTAAAACTTAATAGTAAAATTTTGTTTTTTCGATTTTGGTCACTAAAACTTTTATATAATATAAAGTTTTGTTTTTTTTGGATTTCGGCCACTAAAACTTTTAAAGTTTTGTTTTTTCGATCTTGGCCACTAAAACTTTTATATAATATAAAGTTTTGTAAACTTTTTAAATTTGCCTTTTAATATATATATATATATATATATATAATTCAAACGACTGGTTGTCGGTGAGAAAGATTTTGTAAGTAATTTTGTCTAATATTTATGTAACATATTTGTCAAGATTTTGTATAATTTTATGTTTTTATGAAAAATTGTATAGAGTTTGTGACGAGATATTTGATTTTGCTATGTAACTTATACTTTTGCAAATGATATATAACACCCGTTCTCGGGAGTGTATTGTGATAACCCGCCGCAACGCGCGGGTGAGATTAAACCTAGTTTATAATTATTAATCAATGTGCAAAATTAAAAGGGAATAAAAAAGGCAAAGTCAACGATTGCAAAAATAGGATTCGTGAAAGTTCAAACCCAAGATATAAGTTTTAAAATGCTTAAGGGTTAGCAGCGGCTGACGAAGCAATTGCATTATATATTTAATCACAAATTCACAACCACATGTATATGATACACAATCACCCATGTTACACATAATATGTTATAACTTGAGAATGGGTTTTCATAAAAATTAACAGAATTTGTAGGAGCACCGTTCACAGAATTATATATCAATATTTTATTTCTTTAATATTTCAGATTACAATACAATTTAAAAAAAAAAACTAAATGTTCAAACACTTGCAATGAAAATGGAATTACAATGAAGAAAATAAGATTAAAACAATAACAGAAAAAAACAGGTGTTAGCTGAGGATTTCTGTTCAACAGATGTCCCTTAAAACAAATTTAGGGTCACCAATGTGAATCCCGTCTGTCTCTCAGGGTACAACAGCCGGAGCAGTATGTACTGCAGGAATTAACCTAGCACCTGAAATTATACCTGAAACAAGAGTATATAATAAGATCGATTGTAGAAAAGAAAGTATGTAGTGAGTTTCAGAATTTTCCTCAGTATTTTTCAGTGTTCTTTTCAGTCTATCTCAACCAGTGTACACAACCTTGTATTTATACTGATAGATCAGTACATGAAACAACAAAAATTAAAGTATGCTCTTTAAACAGCCAATTAATTTCTTCTAACAGTCAAAAAATTGAATTGGTGAGTTAAAACTGGTTATTCAATGCAATAACTGTTGTTTCTTTAACAGCTAGTAAACAACCACTGTTCGCAACCATAGATAGCAACCACTGATAACAGCCATGGAACACAACCACTGATAACAACCTTGGATAGCAACCACTTATCACAATCTTGGATACAACCACTGACCCATAACCATGAAATACAACCACTGTTCAGATAACCACGGATTAGATAACCACTGATTCCTTTCAATGGTTATAACAACCGATTTCTTTCCAAGGTTACAACAACTAAATCATTTCCAAGGTTATAACAATTGATTTCTTTCCAAAGTTACAACAACTGAATCCTTTCAGTGATTAGCAACCACTGATGTTTTCAACTACACACTCTCAAGCTTCGATATGTCATGCATCTTAGCTCCTCTTTGGACCCGGTTTAGTTCATTGTGATCCTCTTACATCGTAGAATATAAACTTAGTTTTTAATAATTAAATACACAACAAATACGTATAATTATTATGGTCCAAAGTTTAGTAAAAACTCATTTTACTAAAATTTCCAACAGAATCTTCTTAAACTACTTTCATATAATAAAAAGAGATGGTAATTAAATTCTTATCAAATGAAAGAAGCTAATTCTTTAAAGAAACTCGTTTCAATTTAAGATAAAACATTTATGTGATCAAATATAAATATATAATCCCCATCAATTCAATCTATAGCCAATCAACTTAACATTTGATCGAGTTTAAAGCACCAACCACTCTCGATACTGATGTTATATATTTTTAAAGATTCATACTTTAACATGTTAGTATTCAACGATAAATGTTATGATTCATCTTAATGACCAAATATGACACGTCACATTTAGCATCTATGGTTTTCTATATAATCATATACAAAAGAAAGATAAAATAAGAAAATATTTTTGTTTAAGAAAAGTAAAAACTAATAAAAATTTGACGTATGTTATGATAAAAAAATAAATGAAGGATAATCTAGGTATAACATTTCATTTATGTACTATATTTTTATTTTTTAGTGTTGTATTCTTTTTTTTTTATTCCTTTTTTGTATTGTATCCTTTTTTTTGTACATGATTTTTGATTTTTTATACTGATTTTTTTGTTTTTTTTTTGTATCACATTTTGATATTGTATTGTATTTTGTTTTTATATATTATATTTTTGTTTTTATGTTTTTAGAATGACACATATCAATTTCATATTAGTTTCAATTATTTTTAGTCAAAAATATATTATTATTTGATCTGACCCCATATATAAAGTAGTTGGTTAACTTATATGGTACTTTAAGATTTGTTTTCTTTGAACTTTTTGACATGCATATATTATTAAACAAGGTTAAAAATCTTTGTATCACAAATATGAAAAAAAATAAATTTAAAGTTATTTATTTAAATAACATACTATATATATAAATTTTTAAAATGCTTTATAAAAATATAAATAATTGACTTACAAGTTATTTACCAAATTAAATAAAATCATTAGCATTTAATAAAAGAGAGAAAAAAAATTTAAAATTTAAAAAACGTGTCAGGAAAAAGGGAGGTGTTAAAACTTAAAACAAATTTTTAAATGACCTATAAAACTGATATGCATCTTATAAAAACATTTATTATATATATATATATATATTGATATAGATCTATCTTATATATTAAAAAGAGTAACATTTTGTTCACATATAATTAAATTATTCGTATTAACTATCATACTCTTAACTAATTAAACATGTTATATCACTATTTTAAATCGTAATATAGCAATAAATATTAAATTTGATAAAGTTTCAATAAAACTTGGATGCAAAATATTGTTTCAGAAAACCGAAAAGGCAAATAAAATATAAATAAATAAACAAATAACCGCGAGTTGCACTTAGTAATCCACGATCGAGTGCCGGCCCATGCGGAAACAAGGTCGTCTCACAGAATCGTTTAACCGGATATCCGTTTTGATCCGATATGATCACAGTTGACCCGCGTTCATGATATACTTTATATTGTTGACTTTTTCATCAAGAAAACAGCTTTTCCTACCGCCCCAAAAATCAAACACCCAAAACCCTCAACGATAATGAACGGTGGCGTAGCGGCGGAGCAAGGGACGGTGGCTTGTGCCTCTTGGATCAGACGGCCGGAGAATGCTCATCTAGTCGTGTTAGGGAAGTCTAAGCACGGTGATCTTCCGGCTTCTCTTCAAATCTTCACATTCGATCGAATTACCAACTCTCTCTCTCCAACTCCTTCGGTATATTTCTCTATATGTATATGTATGTATATCTATATGCGTGTTGATTTGTTGTCTGAATGCGTTGGTTTTTGAATTGTTTGGAGGAATAGGCTACTTTTGAGTTTGAAGACGGATGTGATCCAGTGAGCTTAGCGGTGCATCCAAGCGGTGATGATATTGTATGCTCTACGACCAAGGATGGCTGCAGGTACGATTAGTCAGACACTAAAGTATCCGGTTATTCTATGGTTAGAACTGATTATACTTTGCTATTCACTGTATTGACAAATTTTGTTAGGATGTTTGGATATGCATGTGAAGTAATTAGTGATATTTGAAGTCTCAATCATGAGTTGTGAGTGTTTGGATAAAACAATTATGACTGTGATTAGTAACTATTGAGGATTAAAACAATCAGATTTGGATAATGAGATACTAATTATGGTGCTTTCCTATTGATTAGGTGGTTTTGAAAATGTAATCATTGTAGATATTTTTCAAGGTGATATTGATTCTAATTACGGTGTAGCCGTGTAGGTCTGTTGGTCCTTATGTACATGTTAGTTTCTGTATTTTTTAACATCTTGCTAAGCTTTTCTCTAATATGTAACATCCAGCCTCCTACTGACCAATGTTGTCCACTTTTCCCGGTCACATATATGTGTTTGGTTGTACACAGTGACACGGTGTGACTGTGGACATCTCAATTCACATGTGAATATGTGATTATTTATCTTGGATTACTCCCACTCAAGCACACGCTTAACTGGGAAGTTCTGCTCTCACTCACAGATGTGTCTAAGATATGTTAGTGGTATTTGAGGCGGGATGTTTCTTATGAATCCAACATCTCTCTTGTCCGTAGCCAATGCAAGATTTGTCTAGGGTGTTGCATAATATATTAATATCCCCACTAAACACTTTCCTGGGTACTTTTTGTTGAAAGGGCTTCTTTTTGCTGATGAAAAAAAAAAAAAAGAGAAGTGAATAGTGAGGACTAAGAGGTAATGAAATGTTTATCTGCATCTTCCAAAAGGTGAGGAAGTGTTGCAACTGATCTGAACAAAATTCTGAGGAGATAAAATGATTGTTCTTTTGTAAATAGGACGTGCAAATAAATAGACTAAATAGACCGAAAACTAAATTATATTGTTGCATGTGTTCTTAGTGAAACACTAAAAGAAACATGTTCAAAGGACATGTTTTTTGTTTTATAGAAGTGAGGAGCTACTAAAGAATTTGAAGATGTTCATTGTTTGAACTTATCATGTTCTGTCATTTGATTTATTACTAGATCGCTATTCATGTTATTTTAAATGTTGTATCCGTCTTTGATACTTTTTTTTTTGCATATTTTTTGAACAAATAACGTGTTGATGAATTATGCTTCTGTAACTAAATAGCAAACTTGAGATATTTTAGTAAATACTTTAATGGTCAACTTATTATTTGCCTGTACATGCTTAGTATATGCATATTCTTTATTCTGATTCTTACGAGCCTTGTCATGGTTTTAAAATTTAGATTTTTGAGTTGTGGTCTAGAAGGTTAAGTTATGATAATGATGATGAAATTATTTTGTCATGGCACTAGGTAGTTTGTTAAAATTGCAAATCATATTAAAGTTACAAAATATTATATTACAATCATCATTCAAACTTTCTCTGTAAGCCTTCTTCTCCTGATTCTATTTCGTGAGTTGAAGAACGATAAAAGGTATTAAAAAAGAATTAGCAAGTACTTTTTAATTGAATAGAGATAAATATGGAAAATGGGTGGTGAAAGGTTTTAGAAGATAACCAAATTTTAGGTATAGATGTGAGATTGTGAGTTTTAGTAGACATATAGCGATGGGTTCATGGGGATGGGATGCGCTTAGGGGTGTCGTTTGGTTTGGTTTGGTTCTTCGGGTCAGGTTATTCAAGTTTTCAGAATATGAAAATAGAAATGATAATCGAACCAAATAACCAAAGTTTGTTAGTTTCTCGGGTTTAATCGGGTGCAGTCAAACGGTTCTCGGGTTGTATTTGAATAACTAATCAATTTTTCAAACAAATGATATCCATACATACACGCAACCATAAATATGCAGTAACACTAACTTTAACAAGCAAAAAATCACAACCTAAAAATCTTTAACAAGCAAAAATATGTTTAACATCTAAAATATTTAATAATCCATGACCAAAAAACATTTAACAATCTCAAATGTTTAACAAACCACAACCAAAAAATGTTTAACAATCTCAAATATTAATAAACCATAAAAAATGATAAAATAAAGTCTTCATTCTTCAAGTGTGGTGTCGTCCCCTTCCAATGCCATATTAAAAAAGGGTCATATAAAATAACATTAAAATGGTTAGATATAGTTATATAACATGAATAGATATTACAAGAAAGATTAAATAAAACCCTAATTCGGGTAGACGCGAATTGCTCTCAAATATAACCAAAGACCAAAGTATATAAAATTTTCGGGTTTGGGCTTATTAGTTTCTTGGTTTGGGTTTTTTGGGTTTGGGTAAGGTTTTTTCGGGTTGGTTCTTCGGGTTTGGGTAAAAAACACACCCCTAGAGCTCTTACATCACTCTAACAAACCCAATCCTGAAGATTCATTTGATAATAATAGATAGATATTGACCTTCTATATATATTATGTGCAGGTTGTTTGAAATATATGGTCAAGAGAAAGATATTAAGATGTTGACTAAAGATCTAAAACCTCTTCAAAATGTGGGACCACAAAAGTGCTTAGCCTTTAGCACAGATGGATCTAGATTTGCTGCTGGAGGAGTGGTAAGCATATTTTTTCTTTCGTTTTCCATTTTTCATATTGATAACTGGCTTATGTTTGGATTTTCTCTTACACATACTTTTTTGTATCAATTAATTGAAGGACGGGCATCTCAGAATACATGAGTGGCCTAGCATGCGTGTCATAGTAGATGAACCAAAAGCTCACAAGTCATTCAATGATATGGATTTCAGGTGGGTGAATTTTAAATATTTTTGGATGCTAGGTTTTATGAGCTTTGGACCTTCATTAGTTTAAGTTGAATGAAATCTGGTATGTAAAGTTGAAACTCTTAAAAGTTTTGTTGCGTCGTCTCTTGTGTAGTAGAGGTGGCTTATTTTTACATGCTTGCAGCTTGCTTATGAGCGGTTAGATCTAGCTCGCCAGACTAGTAAAATAAAAAAGTAGCTAATTAGGAAATGGGGTCAAATGGGTCGAAAGTTTCCGGAAGTGGATATTGAATGCGCAAAATCTCTAAAATCATTTAAGAAACACTAGATCATTATTGACATAATGTAAGTTATTAATCGTGTTACATGCTAATTATTATAAAATAAAATAAAATAAAAAAGTTAGGACATCAAGTGTCTTTGGGTCAACATAATCTGGCCTGTTACTCAAAGTAAACTACTCGTTTGACCTGAGAGTGTTATCCAGCCCACCCAAAAGTTCATTTACCACCTCTCTTGAGTTGGCTGATTTTTATCTCTCTCTCAATTTTATATGTTTTGATTAGTCATATCACCCTTCCTTCTCTTAAACAGCCTGATAAGCATTTCAGAGTTTTGCTTTCATGTACCATGACCCTAATGTAGAAGCATAATATCTAAATAAATTGTTGTGTTCAAAATAATCTGGTTTATTTATCTTTGTACTCAGCCTAGACTCAGAGTTCTTAGCTTCAACATCCACCGATGGCTCCGCTAGGATCTGGAATGCAAATGATGGTGTCCCAGTCAACTCTTTGACACGAAATTCAGTAAGTTCAAGTATTAATAAAAGGGAGAATTTCATATGTAGCCCTAGAAACTTCTTGAATGTCATATACCCAATTCAGATTCAAAATGTTACATATACCCTTAGAAACATATTATATATCATACATATCCAAACCAACTTCAAAAATCACTTATACCCTTGTTAAATAATTAAAATATCAGATTTACCTATTTTAATATATGATATTTAGGAAGTTTCTAGGGGCATTTTAGGAATGTGGTTTGTGGTGAAGCACTAACCATCTTTTAGTTTTAGTGTAATAGTGTTGTGTGTGTTTTTTTTTCCCATTGCAGGATGAGAAAATTGAGCTATGTCGATTTTCCAAGGATGGAACAAAACCATTTTTGTTTTGCACTGTCCAGAAAGGTATTTTTATTTTATTATTAAGGGTAATATAATTCATTTTTGTAAGTCCATTTTTGAATCTACGGATTTTTATTTATCTAGGCAATAGGTCGATCACTGTTGTCTGGGACATCAGTACATGGGACAGAATTGGGTTCAAAAGACTTCTTAAAAAGCCTGCTTGTGTAATGTCTATCAGCTTGGATGGGAAATATCTAGCTCAGTAAGTTTATCGGCGATTAATTGACATTATATCTCAAGATTTCATACCATTACAATTATTTGAATTGATGTTTACAACCCTCATATAGAGATTACCATAACTAAGGAAATTAGATTATCAGTGGGCTAGATAATATTCTTTTAAAATCATATTATTGATCTATGTTGGGACATATAAATGTTACAGGGCAAGTAAAGATGGTGATATATGTGTAATAGCAATAAAGAAGATGGAGGTTTGTCACTGGAGTAAGAGGCTTCATCTGGGCTTTCCGATCACCTCTTTGGATTTCTGTCCCAGTGAAAGGTAAAGCTAACTATGTTGGTGGGGTGGGTCAGCTTGACCTGAAACACTTTTTGCTTGAAAAACTTCATAAATAAATATCACGATTACAAAAACTGTATTATTTCAGTAACAATCTAATTATTCCTCAACCAACCAACTTTGTAATGCACTTTTACAGGGTTGTACTTTCAACTTCTAATGAATGGGGAGCTATGATAACAAAGCTAAATGTTCCCGCCGATTGGAAAGGTCTCTCTCTCTCTCACTTGCATACTTGCATGCTTGGGTGCAGACACACTCAATCTATATAATCAATGTTATCTATATTTTCTTTGCCTTTTTTTTTTTGTGATTTTAACAACATATATTATTTTCCATTGTGGTACAGAATGGCAGATATATCTGTTGCTTCTAGGACTGTTTTTGGCATCTGCAGTCTTATTCTACATATTTTTTGAGACTTCTGATTTATTTTGGAATTTCCCACTCGAAAAAAACCAACCTACACGACCAAATCTTGGTTCTTTTCTGGGAGATCCTCAATCTGATGACAAGAACATGTGGGGCCCTGTAGACATGTAAACCTAGGCTCATAAGCAAATTTCCAACCAACGTGTAACTGTTTTTCAGGTATATCTACCCCTCATAGAACTCATGCAGAAACTGGTTGTTCTTACTTGAAATCTGTAATAGGAAATGATGATTAATAGATGACCCCTTATGATAATTTATGTTGTCTTCATGTCTTTTTTGTACTCCTTTTTTAATCTATTTATTTGTTTTAAAATTATTTTATTTTTTCAATAAATTATTGAGCCCTTCACATAATTGAAATATAGATCTAAACAAGGCTTAAAAAAGTCCTTGCATTTTTAATAGAGGTTCAGTAGAGATATTGAGTAGAATTAACTGTGGATAGATTATGCATAAATATTAGGGAGAAATTGGTCAAAGTTTGACCAAATATTTACCAAAATAATCATCAAAATGTAGCCACCTGTTTCTATTTAAGACCCCTCTTTAGACTCCCCTTTAGACGTTCTTTTTCGGTGCTTTTTGAAAACATACGGGCCCACATGTTGGCGGCTTTGTCGGGGTCTAAGTGGGTGTCTTAAGACCCCTTTTTCTGCCGGCGTCTTAAGACGCATTTAGACGACTCCAAAACGACGTCTTTAGACACCGGTTCTGGATTGATGTGACCTTACCTGATTTGACTGATTTAACGGCTAAAAGACGTCATAATGGCCGTCTAAAGGCATCTTAAGACGCCGGTAGAAAAGGGGTCTTAAGACCCCCATTTAGACCTCGACAAAGCCGCCAACATGTGGCCTCGTATGTTTTCAAAAAAGTACAGAAAAAAGGCGTATAAGGGGCACAAATTTGAGTTATTAGTTTGGTAAAAAATTGGTTAACAATGACTAAATTGGTAATTTTCCCTAAATATTACCCCGAAAAGCTGCATTATGTTTAGAGAAAATTAGATCACAATATGAAAACCAATTGCTGGATACTTTTACTTGCCAAAAGTTGAGAAAGTATCAACGCCAACAATCTGTTCAACATAAAAGTTAAAGGCACAAACTATTTGAGTATATTGGTAACTACATTACATTAGCCTCTCCATTTTTCACTAATGACATGAAAACATGCATCCACAACTCAAAACGAATCATATTCTAGCCAGCGTTCTGATAAGTTGAAAACATTTTGCAACACCATTACTCTATTAGCGTGATTGATGTTAAGAAATAAGAAACAAATAACAAATTTCGATTGATCTTATCACTCAAGATCTCCAATATTAGACTTGACAATCTTGACCCATATCAAGATAAATGAATAAATTTGGGTAAGAATTAATATGTTTTGATTTGAAATAGGTAACATTACAACATAAAATAGGTCAAGATATGTAATATGTTAACACAATACGAGTCAAGATGGGTAACTTAAAAACCATGTGAATATAATGTATTCAAACAAGTAAGGATGATTAATAACATATTTGAGGATAAAATCATTAAAAATTATTTAAATAAACCATTTGTTTCATTACAACTCATTTTAACTTGAACTAAATTAATGTTTTTTTAAAAACGATCCATTTAGACTCAAACTGATTTTCCTTAAAATTCATCCTGACCCGCACACATTATGACCCGTTACTCAACCCAACTCGCTCATTTTGCCAGGCATATCTAATATGCTGGATCACCTTTGTCAGTAAATTACTTATTTCCTTATTGGTGTATAACAATCTATTTCTCGATATTTTTCTTAGGTGAGTTTCAAGTTAGTGATACTTATTAAATTGAAGACTCTTATTCATTACTAGGTTATAGACCCGTGTATTACACGGATTTATAAATAAAAATTATGTGATTTTATAACTATGTCTTCTTATATTTACATAATTACTAAAAGTAATTATACTTGTTATACCTTTTTATATTAATAAACTTTAAAAATAAAAATTTATAAAAGAATGTTCTTAATATATGTATGTATGTATGTATAATATTAGACATTGATGTTATTCATTATTATATTACTAATTATTAGTATTAATTTAGTGTATTTATGTAAACAATGTATATTATTAATAACATTAATGGTGAGTTTTTATATTTAAAAAAGAAAATTTATTTTTGAAATAATTAGAGAATGCCATGTGGCATTTTCTTGAAATCAATTATTATATAGAAAGATAAGCCACATATGTCAATAAAAAGGGAACTACGAGTCTTATTCACGTATGTGTTGATTTTGTCAGCTGAACGTACGTTTTGTTGATAATACAATAACAAAAGGTGCCACATGAGTGGTTATTTCTATACATTTTGATTTTTAGATAACACTGGTGGAGGAAAGACGATAAATTAGATTAGCAACCTTGGTTTCATGCATCTCATGACTAAAGGTGTAATTATTCTCATAATTACTTTTGTGAATTTTTCTTTCGTTCATGATTAATTTTGTGAATTTTTCTTTCACTTATAACGAAAACTTTTGTGTTCAAAGAAATGGTTAAATTCGTGGGAAAAAGGGTTTTGTAAGAAAAAGTATATAATTAATTAATTATGGGATTCATTTGTTAAATCTCACATCATTCTAAAAAAACATTTTATTTTATCATTTGTCATGATAAAAATCACTTGTCATATCGTAACTAATAACTCAAGTTACATTTTTTTTATCAGAAAGTTATAAACTTTTTAAGTGTATACATTACATACTAGATTAGTACCCCGTGTATTACACGGGTTTAATATAAAATATTAAATAGTTAATAACAAAAATGTTAAAAATTATAAAACGATATTTTAAGCTAAAATAATTAATTTACATATTAATGAATACTTTAAGTGACAATAGAAAACTTTAATAACTATACAAATGTATGTG
Source organism: Mikania micrantha (assembly GCA_009363875.1). Classification (NCBI taxonomy): domain Eukaryota; kingdom Viridiplantae; phylum Streptophyta; class Magnoliopsida; order Asterales; family Asteraceae; genus Mikania; species Mikania micrantha. The sequence goes on along the minus strand of SZYD01000192.1, from coordinate 61,215 downwards.
ATATTTTTGGTTTGTAACAATTATTATCTTTAAACTAATCGATAATAAAGCTTTAGTTTGTATTCTATCAAAGTCTAACTTTTATAAATCAAGAAGGTAAAAAATATAATTTATGTAATTATTTAATTTTAATTACTCAATTTAAATATAAAGTTAAATATTAGGACCAAAAGTGTAACTCTCTATATCATTTTTTTACTTTGGTTTTTAAAATAAATTTAAAAAACGTCATTGGTTTATAAAAATCTTATTGTTTAAAACATTGGTTTATAGTTTATTTTTTTATAAAAAGCCATTTTTAAAGAAAACTTTTTTTTATTTAACTTTGATTTTCTAGACAATAAAATATTTCTTATTTTAAAAAAATTAAAAGATAAATGATATTATTAGTTATTAATGTTATATTTATTTAATAAGAAAGATAATATAATTATTTAGTATGAGAGAATTAAATAAATTTGATAAAAAATTGACATGTGGCAAAAGTGGTGTAATAATATGACAAGTGTCACAGTATATTTTTGTTTATTAGTATAGTAAGATTTTTCGTCATTCTCATACTAATTTTCTTGTCTCTCTTATTAAATGTTTCAACCTTCCATTAAATAATACTAATATTCTTTTTAATGCAATAACAAAATTTTTCTATTTATTTAAAGTAAGGACGAGCATTTAGTACCGATTACCGAAATCGAACTGATAGATTCGGTACGGTATTTGTTACTCACTATTTCATAAATTCGATACTGTTACGGTACCAAAATCATTTCTGATGAGTATTTTGTAACAAATACCAGTACTGTACCAATCAATTCGGTACGGTATACAATATCCACTTTTTCAAAATTCGGTACCAGTACTTTTGGTGTCGGTACCGCAATACAACCGATACAATAACAATCTCATCCCTGATTTAAAGAACAATTTTTTTATAAAATAAAAATTTCTAACTTTTATTAAAGTAAGAAATTTTAAGATCAAGGAAAATTAAGAAAAATAAAATATTTTTTTCAAGTACAGTTCTTGTAAATGAAATAACTTTTAAAAAAGATAAGTTTTAAAAAAATTATATTATTTTTTATTATAAAATACTTGCATGTAATTTCAATATTTTTTATCTAAAAGACTAAAAATATAGTTTTATTAAACCCATGTAATACACTAATACATGTAGTATTCGCTAGTTATTAAATATTATTAAATATGTAATGTAATACACTAATACATATGTTCTTTGCCTAGTTATTAAATATTATTAAACATGTAAAGCACTAATTTAAGCTCCCATGTTTGAATTTTTAAACTCTGAGATATACAATTACTGATGATATTGATTAAGGTTGGCTTTGATAGGCTGGCCCCATGTGACGAATGTGTGTCCATAAGTTAAATTAAAAATATAAAACACGCAAAAGAACACCAAAATATATTATCAAAAAAAAATTAAAAAAAATATGATATTCTTTTTATAAACAAACACATTGAGTACATAGAGTAAGCAGAGAACGCCAAACGCAGATTAACAAAGCAACCAATGAAAAACAAAAGCCAAATATAATCTATGACATACACTACCAAAGCAACCAACCATGTGAAGCAAACATTCCTTAAACTAAGGTTCTATATAAAACTAGGGTCACTAACCTATATCATAAACAATCTAATAGTTCTTGCCTTTATTCTACGCCTCAAAAAATTCATATTACTGATTATGTATTCATAGAGGTGTAACGCTAACTAAAAAATATACAACTCATGAATACAACGCATAACAGCAAGGGTCATATCAACCGTTATCGAGGCCCAAGGCGAATATGAAATTCGGGGTCTATTTTCAAACTTGGAGTCAACTATCAATTAAGGGTGTTGGATGATTTGGTTTTCGATTTGTTCTGTTTTGAATAATTTTAAAACAATCCGTTAAACAAACCAATTCGTAATAAAAATTTATGTAAATCAATTGATCTATATTAGTTCTTAAGCAGCCTCTCTACCCACTTTGGATAGGGGCAATGTTTGTGTTCATCTTTTCCCTCCCAGACCCTACTGTAAAGTGGAATTTCACTGGGTATGTTTGTTTGTTTAATTGATCTATATTAGCATTATAGATAAATTAAAAAACAAATATATAAAAATATCATCGTGTTTTTTTAGAGTGAGGCCCTAAAATTTTAGAAGCCTTATATATCCGCCTAAATTTTTCAACAAAAGAGCCCGCCTTGATAACAACACAAAAGCTTTCAACACCAAACCTAATTTGCCGTGGACAAAACTGTCATTTGCGTGTATATATAATGCATGAACCTACTTGTTTTTGAACAAAAAAATCCATAAAATGCCAACTTTTTTGCAATTAAATCTTTTTTACTTTATAAGTAATGCACATTAAACACCATTAAGATAGTCACATGCGTTGCATGTCCTTTTTTAGAATTTGCATGCCCTTTTTAGTTGTGAAATTAGCATCAGTAATGCTAATAAAAGTATCTCTAATACTAAATTATTTTACCAGTAAGAAGATACTTTATTATTTTTATAATTGAACCCACATTATATTTGTGTGAAAGAGAAAGACTAAGGGTAGTTAATAGAGTTGTTAGCAAATGTGGAAGTAGCCCACTTGATAAAAGTTTTGCTTTTAGATGGAAGGTTTTGTATTCAAATATAGGCAAATAGTATATTAATTTGAGGGTAGTATAAAAGTATGATAGATTTGTCGTTTCAAAAAAATTTAACAGAGGTGTTATGGTTATGGAGGGAAACCATGAAGTAAAAATAGAGGGTGAGGTTCCAATTGTCTCTTGAGGGAACATATGCTTACATAAAAAAAAAATGATGTAAGAGAGTGAGAGATGAGGTTGCAAGTTCATTCACCCTTGCTATATTTTTGAGTTAATTAAATGTTTGGTATATGTGATATTTTTGTTTTGTATTGTTGGTTTATAATTTCAATTGTTTGCAAAAAGATAAGTGCAATGATCCTTTGGATGTACGGACAACTGTTTAAAACATTAAGTACTCCTTGTGTGTGATTCATACGAGGGTAATTTTGTCTTTAAGGTTAATTTTATACATAGTTGAACCCTTCAATGGCAACATGATATTGGGGAAGATAAGTTAATGTCTAATAGAATCAAACAAAATTTTTCTGTAATGCATATTTGTGATATCTTTTTTTCTATATTTTAATTTATTGTGTTATACTAAATATGAAGTGCTTTTTTTACAAAATTTAGTAGATTTTTATAAATACAGCACATGTACAAAAAATATAGTACAACTTAAAAAATTATCTAAATATTGTTATTTTATAAATATCAATAATATACTTATCTTATAGATAAAATATAATTTATTTTATAGTATAATTTTAGAAAAAAAAATAATATCTGAAAATGTTATAAACATTAAAAAAAAATAAAAAAATAAACAAAAGATGATATATTCAAATCACCCTTCATTACTTTTTTTAGTCATATCATATACCAAACTTCTTTAATTTTTTTTATTTAAAAAAAAAAGACAATTTCCTATCTTAAACTTGGCTTCATATACATTATTTAATGAATGTGTAATAAAATAATAAATGTATATATCAATTTATTTGTTTGAAAGAGTAATCTGGGTTACTCTTGCTTCAAATTAGAGCACATATTTTGAGGTTTAAATTTTTTACCCTCACGTCTAGAAGTCTCAGGCCCTCTGTCAAGTACGTTGGTGTCGCGTCAAGATGTAGTGTTATTGTACACGGTGGTTTTTGTATTTGGTGTCCGGGCGGGTTTTAGCATCTTGCTGGCTCGCTTCGGTTTTTAATGAAATTTGCCGTTCAAAATATATATATATATATATATATATATATAATATAGATCTTTCATGTTGACTTGTTATAGACTTATAATAGTTTTGTACCGAAGAAACATTGGCTTTTTCTATTGAAAATTTGCTCCACCATTTACTTCTGTAATGTCTTAACAGAAGAGGAGGAGAAATGTCTTGTTTTGCTTGATAATGATACGTCCAAGAAAAAATCCAAGGAATTCGAAATATAGTCATGAATTGGAGAGTATATTCAAAATCTGGGGTTCTTTCTTGTTTAAAATAATCTATAAACTTATTATAGGATATAGAGATATCTTTAGGGAAAGCCTCAGGAATAATCCCTATATATTTAAACCACTTAATAAACCATCTTGGATAATTATTTGAAAATTGATCATCATAATATATGAACCAGGAATGATTAAAATTTCTAAATAATAGAGCTTTTTCCCAAGCTTCTTGATAATCGTAATAATTATATTGAGGATAGGAATGAAAATTAGAAAGGGTTTTTTGAACGAATGGTTTTGATTTCCATTCTTCAAGAGTAATGACATTTCTAATTTTTATTTTAGAATAATCAATTTTGGAGGGATTTTGAGAATTAAGAATATGTTGAATATCAACAGATCCGGTATCAACAAGAATAGCTTGATAATATTCTATAGTTTTGTATTCACCATCATAGAAATGACAATTTCTGGGATATAGAAAGTCTATAAGAGTAAGAAAGCTATGTAGAACTTTCTCTTCTTCAATAGGTTCTAAAATTTTTATAATCTTAGAATTTGGGTTTATAGAATAAAAACTAGAATCAGAAGAAGATGATGGATTAGAATTTTTTATAGGAGTATTTTGGATATTTGTATTGATAATAGATTGTGGTAATATTCTTGTTTGTATTACCGAAGAATAAGGTGGTCTAACAGATATAGGAGTAGAAGATCTTGGTCTTGATGAAAATGGAGATAATGGAGTAAATCTATTGTTAATTGGTAATGGAGTTCCAAGAGAGCTGGAAGAACTTGATGATGGCTGATTGGTTAGAATAATCTTTTTAGAATCCTTACTCATATTCCCTGTAAAAATTCTCTCGATAAAAAATCAGGTAAAGAATTATTTTCTCCTTTTATAAATTCAATTTGAAAATCAAAATTGCTTAATAATGCCTGCCATCTTGCAAATATTTGTTTTGAAATTAAATTTTTTATATCTTTCTTTAAAATATGTTTTGCAGATAAACAATCAATTCTTAATAAAAAAGGTTTCATATATAAATCATCTTCAAATTTTTTAATACATAATACAATACTTAAAATTTCCTTTTTTATAGTTGAATAATTCTTTTGAGTATCATTCCATGATCCAGAATAATATCTAACTAATTGTTCTTTATTATTTTCTAAAGATTGCTTTAATATTCCGCCAAATCCCAAATCACTAGCATCAGTTTCAACTATTAATTTAGCGTTAGGGTGAGGAATATTTAAACATGGTAATTGTTTTATTTTTGTTTTAATATGTTTGATAATATTAGTATGTTCTTGAGTCCATGGTTCAGGATTCTTTTTTAATCTTTTATATAAGGGTTTACATATAATTCCTAAATCTTTGAAGAAATCATGTATATAATTTAAACATCCTAAAAATCTCTGCAATTGTTTCTTATCTTTGATTTCATCTGGAAACTTATTAAAAAAGTCTAGACTTCTATTTATGGGTATAATAGTTCCTTGTTTAATATCATGACCTAAAAATCTTATCTCTGTTTTAAATAGATTTATCTTAGTAGGAGATACTACTAATCCATTCTTATGAATTGTATCATAAATATATTTAAATGCTTAAAATGTTGTTCTAAAGAGTTAGAATAGATCAAAACATCATCAATATAGACTATTGAAAAATTTCCTATAGGAATAATAATATCATTCATAATATTCTGAAATTCAGAAGGAGCATTTTTTAAACCAAAAGGCATTACATTCCATTCGTAATGTCCAAATGGAACATTAAATCCTGTCTTATATTTATCCTTCTCAGAAATTTGAATCTGCCAGAATCCTGATTTCATATCAAACTTAGAAAATATCTTAGCATCATATATCTTTTTTAATAAGTCTCTCTTATTTGGTATAGGATATCTTATCCATTCTAAAACCTTATTCAAAGGTTTATAGTTTATTACTAATCTTGGAGCACCTCTTTCTATTTCAGCGCTATTATTTACATAAAATGCAGAGCATGACCAAGGAGACTTGGATGGTCTAATTAATTTCTTATCTAATAAATCCTTTATTTCTTTTTTACAATGTTCTTCTAATTCTTGATTCATATGTATAGACTTAGATTTTGTTGGTATATTTTTCTCATCAAAATCTTTTGTATATGGTAATTATACAATATGTTGTTTTCTTTGCCAAAAGGCATTGGGTATATTAGCACATACATTTTTTATAAATTTTTCTTCAATATTTTTAATTTTAATTATATTAGTTTTATCTTTTAATTGTTCTTTTATTCTTTCATTTTTTATTTCATTTACTAAAAATTCTTTTTGTTTTTCTTTTAAATTTATAATATTTATTTGTTTAGATAAAACAGGTTCAGCAAATTCAAATATAATTTCTTTATTTAAAACTTTAGTAATAATTCCATTGCTATTTATAGTTATAGGATATAATTGAGTAATAAAAGGTGTTCCTAATATGATTTGAGAGGTTAGATTTTTTACTAATATTAATTGAGTTTTAAAACAGTAGTTTTCTTTACATATATGAACATTTGATAGTTTATAATTTATTATAAGCCTTGAACCACTGGCAGTAGATAATCTATATGAAGTTTTTTCATAATATTGTGTAGGTATAATTCCTTCTTGAATACAATTCATATCAGCTCCACTATCAATTAAAGCTGTTAAAGTGATTCTAAATTCGTTATTAACAATTGTATTTACTTTAGTATACCACTTTTGATAATTTAGTTCTTTTAATATATTAATTTCATTAGTCTCATTACCTTTAATTATTATACTTTCGACATTAGTTTCTTTTTCTTTTCCTTTTTCAATATTTTTAATCTGTAACTTGATTATTTTAATATCTTCTTTTATATTTTTTAATTCTTCTTGTAATTCTTGCATTGTTATAGGTTCTTCTGGTTTTTTAAATTTTTTATAAATATCTTCTAAATTATATATTTCAGTAGTTTCTTCTATTGTTTCTGATTTTTTATAAAAATTTTCTTTTAATTTTTCTAAATATAATTGTTTTAAATTCAAATCTTCAGTGTTTTCTAAAAGCTTTAGTAATATTAGATTTTCTTCATTATTTATCATATTTATAGATCCATCAATGTTACATAAACATGGACCAATGCATCCACATTCTTCATCATTATTACTGCTAGTATTATCGCTATCAGAAATATAATTTATATCATTACTATCATAATCTGAAAATTCTTCATCACTAATTTTAGTATCTAAAATTTTATTTATCTGTTCTTTTAATTCATCAGATATATTTAATTCATTTATCTTTCTTTTTGAATAACAATTTTTTGAGGTATGTCCTCTTTTACCACAAGTATAACAAGTTACTACTTTTCTTTTATAAAACTTTTGTTTTTTATTTTTATTATAATTTTGTTCTTCAATTTTAGGTTTTCTATTCTTATAGTTTTTTCTATAATTTTTCTCTTTCATATAATTATTTCTTTTTATATAATTATTTTTTCTTTTTGAATTACTTGGTATTTTTATATTTTCAAAACCATATTGTTCACAAAAATTACCTAATTCATTTCTACCACTAATACCATCTTTCTTCATTTTTTGTTTTAATTTTAAATCATTACATATTTGTAAACCTTCTTGATTTATATGATTTATTATTTGTCCATATGTCAATTCGTCATATGGTATATAATTATTATTTTCTCTTTTAATTTTCTCTCTAACTCTTTCTGCAAATAATTTTGGTAATCCTGCAATAAATCTTTCTTTCCAATATGATTGTTTACAATCACTTCTCATCATAACTTTAGATATAAAAACATCCTTATACCATCTAAAATCTTGTAATTTTCTACACGTAAGATTTAATAGTATTAAAGAACTCCTTTCTTGGTAATCTGAAGGATTTCCTATAAAATTTTTTATAATAGCGAATATAAGTGTATTTATTATATCTGTTTCTTCAGTTTGGACTTGTATTCCATTTTCTAATTTCACCTTTTTAGCATTTGCAATAAATTGTTTATCAAAATCTGTTACATAATTATCCCACCATCCTTTTAAATTTCCGGAAAAACCAGAAACAATCATTTTGAAAATTTGTATTTCATTATTTCCTATTTGTTTATATGCATTAGATGCCATAGTCATTTCTTGTAATATATTTAGAATTTGAAATTCAGATTGTCCGTCTATATTCCATTCATATATAGATTTACCATCATATGCAGTATAAACTCTATTACTACCTTCTTCAATTTGTACATTAGGAGGAGTTGGTTTATAATACCAATTCCTGGTATCTGGTTTTAAAGTAAATTTTTTTAATTTATTTATTGTTTCATTTTTCATATTATTAAATTGAGATTCTAATTTGTTATAAGAGGAATCTGTATTATAAGATTCATCATCTCCATCATTTATAGTATTTAGACTTAAATTTTTTAATTTTTCTAATGTTTCTAATTGTTCTTTCATTAGATTTAAATTTTTTTCTTTTTTATTTAAAATTATAGGAGTATCTATAGTAAAAGGTTTGAATATAGGATTTTCTATTTTAATTTCTTTTCCTTTAATTTTTTCTTTTGCTTCTAATTCCGTTTTTTCATTTTCAATTCTTTCTAATTGTTCTCCTATATTATTTAATTTTTCATTTGTATAATTATTCTGACAGATGATTGTATTTACATTTTTTGTATTATCGTCATTAAGATTTGCTAAAGGTACTCCTATATATTCTCTTCTTTCTTTTATAATTTTTATGTTTTCATGAGGAGGATGAATACTAACTAATTCTTCATTGTTTTTTATTAATGTATAATTTTTTGTAATTTTATTATTAACAGATATTTGTTCTATAGTAGGATATTTGATATTATTATTCTTACAATATATAGGTAACCAAGTAAAGAAAGTAATATTTTCATTATTGTTAATAATATAATCTTCCCATTCTTTTTTATGTAGTAATCTAGATTCTTGATTAAATGTTTTATGATACCATATTAGATTATCTAAATTATATTTATTTAATATTTCACATCTTAAAAAATTCATCATTTCTTTATTCATTTTAACAAGTGAATTTAGTTATTTCAGTAGAAATTATCCTTATCTTTTTAAATTGATATTCTATTTCTTCATTTAAATGGAATTGAAGATTTGTATAATAATATAATTTATTTACTCGATCTTCTATATTTTCTTCTTCTATTTCATTATTAAAATAATTATCTATTTTTAATAGTTCATTTTGATAGTTATATAATTTTTCATAACATTCTTTCATTAAAAATTTAAGAAGTCTCATTTGAGAATTTCTACACTGAATTTTTGTATCACTCATATTAACAAGTATATTTTGATATATTTGTAGAACAAATTTTTATAAGTTCTTTATTAATTTTTATTTTATCTTGTAAAAAATATTTAAAATTCATATGATGAAATTTTTGTATTTTATCATTATATTTATTTTCTTCTAAATATTGATTTGTTTTTTCTAACTCTATTTTATATATTTTTAATTTTTTATGAAATTCTTTTAATGCTGAAACATAAAATTGAGCTTGAGGATTCCTTCTTTGAATTCTAGTATCACTCATAATTGTTTTAAAAAGTCCATATCAGATTTACTAGGATTATATGACTTATCGGATTTATTATCTTGATTATATAACTTATCAGATTTATTATCTTCTTCTTGTTCATAAAAAGCCTTAGGTATAGAATTAGAATAATCTATTCCTGCTATTTTCATTGATTGTGATCTTATTAAATTATTTCTTTGTATATTATTTATACTATTTAGACTACTGCTTGATGTTGAATATCTAGCCGAATTATTATTGTTATTATTAAAAGATATTTCTATTGAACCATCAGATTTTTCTATTATACTAGATGTTTGATTATCTATATCTATTGGTTTTGGTGGATTTATATATTGTAAATTCCAATTTAAAGATTGTGTTATTTCATTCCATTTTAATCTTTTTGGAGTAATAACTTTAGCATGCATAGTATTAGCTTCAAATAATATTGTTTCATCTCTTGGAGATGATAATTTAGTTCTTGGTTCTATAGTTGTAGTCATGGTTTTATAATAAACTCTATATATTACGACTGCAGCATTAGTTTTTTCTTTAAATTCTAAATTTCTTGTTTTTATTGTTAAAGTTAAAGTATCAAGAATGTTTGGATCAAATAATCCTATAGAAAAATTAGGATAACAATTAAAATATATTGGACCATTGGCTATATTTGATTCAGCCGTAGCTAATAATGAATTATTGAAATTAGTGTGTCTAGCATCTCTTAATATAGTTAATATAGGAGCGTCTATTCCTAATCTGAACATAGGTTTTATAGCTACCTGTACTAATCCTATATGTAAAAATTTATAATTCTTTCTATGGTTTAATATAACTTCTTTAGATAATAATTGTAAATTTTGATGATCTTTATTTATAGGAATAGTTTGTTCAATCATTTTGATTGAGTAATCTTGTAAGAAATCAAAAGTTCCTATTTTATATATAGTTTTTACATCTTGTTTAGGTATATTCCAATTTAATAAATTGTTTTCAATTTGAGAAATACTTATTTCTAAAGAATTCATATTGTTGTTTAAATCTTCCTCTTGATCATTAGCTGAAGTATTTGAGCTATGATCTCTTCGTGATAAAAATCTAGATATCTGATTCATTATTTGTATTTGTTTTAATGATAAAATTTTTTGAATTAACTTAATCAATATTTTGAAATATTCAGATTATACTGAGGGAACATCCCCAAAGCCCAAGACGTGGTCCGGCTGCTCTCTATCTTGGAGCCTTACGCTAATCCAACCGTCTAGCCGATAGGACTTGCCAACACAGCATAGTTCTAAATATTCAAAATATGACGTTGTTTTTTCAATAAATTTTTCCATTATAACATTTACAAATAATTAATTAGAGTATTTAGACATAATATCACTTGTTATATATATATATATATATTTACTATTTAGGTGCTTACACAAAAACTGAGATATGATCCTTTATATTTCGAATTGTTTAGACTGCTTTTTTACTAACTCGGTTATTTATTTATTTATCATATCCAAAAATTTATGCAAAACTAAATGACCATATTCGAAAATTTATGTAAACATAAAGGTTCAAAAATCAACTTTATTCAATTACTTACATGATTTTTTTGACATGTATGCCCTATTCTGTTAATACTTAACAAAATTAACAGAAAAATGACTGAGTTTGCAACATTTGAAAAGTTAAAGGAAATATTTTGAAATTTCAAAACATAAATTATTATTCTAAAAATTTTACGTAAATATAAAGGATTAAAAGTATAATTTACCATGTTATTTATGAATTTGAATAGGCTCCCATTATCCATACACCATCCTCCTATATCAATACACCAGGGCCTATGTATATGGCCGTATATGGCCTATACGTATATGGCCGTATATGGCCTATACGGGCGTATATAATTTTTTTTATTTTACGAAAATCAATTTTAAAGCTAACTTTTTGTACGCTTTTATCACGGATATTTGTACGTTTTTTTATAAGTTTGTACGCATATTTTTTTAAAACTTGATTCGCAACGAAAATTGTTTATAAATTGGTATGACATATGTTATTTATTTAAAAAATGTATGACTAAACTTGTGTACAAATAAATTGTATTACTATCTTTTTAAAAAGCCCGTAATTTCATAATCATTTGATTATATCAACTATTAAAGAACCACATAAATATATACACAACCATATAACAACCACAAATTACACAGAAGCAAATAATAAAACAAATAAGTAATATACAACCACATAACATATAGAAATATATATGACCATACAGAAATGAACTATATGCCCGTATATGGCTTATATGACCGTATAGAAATAATTAAATGAACTATATGCACGTATAGTGCCTATATGGCCATATAAAAATAAACTATATGTCCGTATAAGGCCTATACGTTTGTATATTTTCACTTCAAACTTGATACGTAAGCGGTAGTAGCGTTTGTCGAGTTGACTGACTTTATACGGGCCGTATAGACCCTATACATACGGCCATATTGACCCTATACGTGCGTATAAAAGAAAGTTAAATGGTTCTCGCACTTGGTAGTGGTGTATATTTGAATAATAGAACACTCTAAAGTTACCTAAACACATGCACAATAAAGCACGGCTGCAACTCTCAATTTTGAGTTTTGGCCTTTTTTTAAAGCCAGTGCAGTAGTTGGTCCCACGGCACCAGAAGCCTCAAACATAGATTTACTACCCATCCATCCACATGGCCGCCCACCCTCTCTCCTCCGTCACCGTCACCGCCACCAACGCCACTCACAAACTCTCTATCCTCCGGCGACACTTCTGCACTCAGAAGTATGCTTCTAATCCGATCACACATTTTGGCCACCAGCATCTACTTCGAAATGCTTCCGTTAATGTTGACATCCAACGACGTCTTCTTGTTCTTCCGCTGCATGTTTTTACCGTCGATGCCTCAGGTCATTTGCTTCAGGATGCCGGAGCAAGCCTCCTTGTCGTCGCTGGCGCGTATGCACTGGTTTCTGGTTTTGATAATCTCACACAGCGTCAAATCATCGAACAGGTTTATTTCGATCCTACATGGTGTGTGTTTGTATGTGTACGGTCACCGGAAAAGCATCATTGCACACACCGTATCCTGCATCTGCAGATGTGAACAATCGATTGATTTCATGTTTAATTTGTTTCTGTTCTTCTTGTGATAGCGTTAAGTATAAATCGAAAGAAAGAAAGAAAAAAAAAACCTCAGAAAATGCCTAAATTAAACAAATCAATTCAATCTACTGAAATTTTTAGCTAATTACAATTCAAATTGATAGTTTGATAAGTAAAAGGCATAGTGAAATATAATGATTCAAAACGTGAAGTATATCTACAGATTTCCTAGCAGCCGGTAGTTTTAAATCTTATGAGTTTAGATATAGTATTAAGGAAAAAAAAATAAAAAAAAAGATCTTGCGATCCATGAAAATGGATTTAAAATTACCAAAATTAGGGGTACCGTACAGTTTTTGATTGTACATTTGTAGCCTTGTAGCCTGGACACTATTCGGGTCTACAGAACCTGCTTTATGTGACATGGAATTTTATTTTCCAAGTGTTGTATCAAAAGTATTATTTATTATTATTATTTTTAAAACATCAAGCTCACAACCATGGTTGGTTTAGAGCCCTGGTTTCTCATAAAATGTTGGAAATGCTAGACTAGTTATTTTTTTATTATTATCTTGGATTAGACCAACTTTTGGTTGATTATTTTTTTATTATTATCTAGAATTTTTGATTGGTTCATGTTATTAGCTTGGGTTGGTTATGAATAACAGTAAAAAAATTTAGTTTGGTTGGTTGCATATATGATAAATAGAAATTAATTTTTTAATAAATAGTTTAGGTTAGTTGGTTAGAAATGATAGCAGTCTTAGATCTTGACACGTTATTCATAGCATTTTGATGTGACACATGAAAAAAGTGAAACCCTTTTAATTAAAAATTACTAAAGCTTATAGCTAATCAAAAAATGTCTCATTATTTTATTCAAAAGTAACTTAAAACCACTCTAAAGAGAGGGCTCATTATCTTTTGAACCACAAAAACTACTCTATCAAGTTCATCCCCTTACAATTCACACATGCACACAACATCTTGAGTAGGTTCACAAACCAGGAGATATTACCTGAATCCCCTACCCAAACCACTTGCGCTGGTGTTCTCACAAAGCCAACTGAACCCGAGCTCCATCCTGTCCACCCTTGCTAGAATTGAGGAGGTTCGAACGAGTGCATAACCCTGGTTACAATGTTCTAATTTCTAAAACAAACAAAACAAAAAACAAATTATTTGACAATCTTTTTAAAATGTATAACGCTTCTGAAAAAGTTTGAGATATTGCCACTTTCAATTATTTGGGTCTTTCCTCTAACTTGAACTTCCAATTATTTATCACCTAACACCAAAAAGGGGAGATCATTTCTGGTACACCAATTTTTATTCGTACATTATCAACTTACATATTTTATTCGTACATTATCAACTTACGTTCTTAAAAACAGTAGAGCCCGCAATATTGACACATAGCAAGATAAATAGGTTGATTTGTGTAAGAACTATTGTATTTCGGGTAGAAATGGGTAACATTATGTCATAAAATGGGTTGATATATGTAACATTTTAACACAATGCGACTCAAGATGAGTAACCTAAAAACTATGCGAATATAATGCATTAAAGCAAGTAAGATTGATTAATAATATATTTGATGATAAAATCATTAAAAAATATTTAAATAAACTATTTTTTCATTACAACTCATTTTAACTTGAAATAAATTGATGTTTTTCAAAAGCGACTAATTTAGACCAAAACTGATTTTCCTTAAAACTCATCTTGACCCATACCCGTTCTTACATGTTAACCAACCCGTCAATTTTGCCCGGCACAGTAGAACATCCAGGTACAAGTGTACAACTTTGGTGTCACACACGTATATTTACTCAAACAAAAATTTGGTGGTGTACAAAATCACCCCCCAAAAGAATAATTGCTCAATAATTTTCAAATCAATATTTTTGTCAAAGTTTATTAGCAATGGTAGAGTGATATACGCAGAATGGCGCTTTGTTATGCCCCACACATTAATCTCTTGTGTGCTGCCATTTTAGGTCTTGAACCAGTTAGTTGGTTAGCTAATCTAAAAATAATCATATAATAATTTTTCTTTTATACCCCTAATGTTTCTGTTTGTGAAACTTCAAGGTTTCAAGGGTAAAAATGAAATAAATTATAAACTTCAAAATTTGACTGTAACACTCTTTAGTTAACTGTTGTTGCTACAAGGTGTTAGTTTAGGCTTTTGGAAGCTCACATTTTTTAGTTACAGCCATCTAGGTATTGGTATTGGATGATGCGTTATTTGGACAAACCTGAAAAAACTATTTCATTCAATAAAAAATTAAAAGTCAACACCTAATTCAAGTAAGCTATGTTCTAGTTGAATCAAATTTAATTTGGGAAATTGAGCCATTTCGGCATTTCAGGTCAGGGTATCTTTCTTGAACCCAATTCCCCACTCTTCAGTAGGGTTATGAAAAAGGATGAAGACAAACCTTACCCCTATCCCAGTTGGGTTAGAGAGACTGGTTCTAAAAGAATCTTCAGCTTAAAGTTATCGTTTGAAGCTAATCATCCCAACGCTTTTAACGTTATTTTCACAAAATAAGTAAAAAAGCGTTAAAATTAGTGCAATTTTACTTTTGTCCCTTGAGGGCCCAAACATACGTACATTATATGCGTGTACCACAAATGAGACGTTTTATTGAACCCACCCAAAACCTAAAATTAGAAAGATAAATAATTGCAGACATTTCTATACCAACGGTTGGAACAGTGGGAGTATTGTGTACAAATCTCTAAAATCGACTCTGGTTGGCAAGTTGTTAAGTCTAGAGGTACTGGCAAGTTCAGTCTATTCTTTTGTATGGTTAACAGCAACTTAAATGCATAGATTTATATGAACCTTTGGTAGGTGTTGTGTGATCCCTACCGGTTTACTATTTAGTGATAAAGATGTGACTACAGAGGGGGAAAAGGGGATGGGTGGGGTAGGGACGAATGGGGTGGGGTGGGGTGCGGACAAAGGACAAACAGGCAGGGACCTCCTTCCATAAAGATGAGTAATTTTCAATCGTATAGTGATTTATAAAGTCATAGAGGTGGCAAATTTGTGGGTCAAGCTCAAGCATGTTAATAACGAGTTAAATCGCCCCTAGCAGGGCTTGAACCCATGACCTCTTGGTCACCTGGATGTCTTTAAATTTGCCACCTGGATGTCCTTTAAAGATACTACTAAGTTTCATAGAAGTATAATTGGTATTATATGAGATTGGTCTAGTAGAAAGCTAGAAATGCTATTAAACTCACGATTCTTCTTGATTCGGTTTATGAATTCACATCTGAATAATGCAACAAGCAAATAATATATGCATATACATCAGTACATGCGTATACTGGCATGCTACTCCCTTCATTGCAAACGCTTGACGTTTCAAAGTCAACTGGATATTCGTACACCTTCAGGCTTCAGAATTCATAAAGATCATAACTTTGTTAGAGAATATCAATAAATCCATCAAATTCTATAACGAGCACCCATAACTTAATATAATCTTACTTTTAAAAGTAGAACATTTGGCCATTGAAAGTCAAACTTAGTTTAGTTTGGCAGTTTAATTTCTTTACTATGTTACATTCTCTTTTCAGAATCTAAGCAGAAAGCTGGTTCATATATTTTCTGGATTGCTTTATATGGGTTGCTGGCCAATTTTCAGGTAATTTTCAGATGCCTATAAAATTTTTTCCTAAAATTTTTTCGACCAAACTCTTACCAGTGTTGATTTAATCCTAGCTTAGTACTTCAACAGAGGCTCGCTATTTTGCTGCTTTAGTGCCCTTATTGAACTGTTTGCGGCTTCTTGTTCACGGATTTTCACTGGTAACCAATGAAGATCTAATAAAATCAGTCACGCGAGAAGGAAAACCAGAGTAAGTTCCTAAAAATATTATCCTGGATGGCACCTTGGGTTAATTGAATATAAAAATCAACATCAATAAACCTGGCTCAGCATTTATTTCAGGTAACCATCTTTTTTGCCAGAGAACAAACTATTAAAAATCTCAAATGTTACTATGTGAAAATCGCTATCCAAATGTTAATAGGTCAAAATCTAAAATTTGGAAGTTTTGAGAGGCAAACAAAGTTGGTTACCTGACCAGTGGGACCAGATAAAGCGTCTGAGCATGTGACTTTCAAAGGGTTAGAGCATGAAACCAGTGAAAACTAGATTCAAACCTTAGACTTCTCTAGATGAGAAAGAAAATCGGGCTCTTAATGCTGCGCCACCCCTTGAAGGTTACATATTGGTCCAAAGTTGTTTATCTTCATATGCTTTTAATCCTTTTACCTACCAATAAGTTTCCAAATGAATTTGTCCAAAATTCAAAATGATTCAATTGCAGGGAATTGCTTAAAGGGCCTCTATATTATGTTTTGATGTTGATTATATGTTCTATTTTCTTCTGGCGCGACACACCAATTGGTGTGGTTTCCCTTTCAATGATGTGTGGCGGTGACGGTATCTTTTCTCAGCCTTGTGTACTTGATTGTTGGCTTTTTAGATTTTTTTGTAACACAATAATACTTGCAGGTATTGCAGATATTATGGGTAGAAGATTTGGAACCCATAAAATTCCTTACAACAAACACAAGAGCTGGGTTGGCAGCATCTCTATGTTCATAGTTGGCTTCTTAATATCAATTGGGTATGTGCAGATGCTTTGTCTGATTTGTTTTAGTTTTAGTTAAGTTTGAGGTAATGGACTGACTATTTTACCGTTATATCCAGGTTGCTGTATTACTTCTCAAAATTCGGGTACTTTGAGCTAGATCAGGTACGGACAATTGAACGAGTGGCAGTGGTTGCAATGGCAGCAACGGTGGTGGAGTCACTTCCAGCCAAAGGAGGCATAGATGACAACATTTCTGTTCCTTTGGTGAGCATGGTAACTGCTTATTTAAGTTTTGGCCTCCAGCCTTAATGTTATATATTCTAAATACATCCTTGTTTCTGTAACAAATATTTGGATGGTCATAATTTTTGGGTGTGTGTGTGTTAACCATAAAAACCTGCAACGACAACTCACGAGCTCCACCTAAACCAGTGTGGATCACGTAAAGGCAGTTTACGCTTGGCATGAGGCCTTCTAAGGCGTGATTTTGAGGGGGGGAAAACATTTTCTCCTGTGTATTCAAAAAAAAGTGGGAATTTAGTGGGTATGTTATTTTGTTTGTTTGTTTATTTGTTTTGTTTTGTTGCATATTCATTTAGGTCGTTAAATGCTATATTGATCGTGTCTGGTCAATTCCACACTGTTTTGATCATCGTCAAATATACACAAATACGAAAAGGATAACGGTCAATTTAAACCAATTACATAAACAGTCAATTGAATCAATAATTAACGACCAAAACACAGACACATGAATCAAAACAAAACATTTTAGTATTTCAAAGACAATTAACATGTCAAACACCATAAAATAACTTAAACTGTTGACATTATTATGTGAAATCTTTGATAGCAAGTGGCTCATACCATTTAGGACCAAATCCAGCAGCTCTTCTTGCTGACTCGTTGAAAGGAGGCTTCAATGGACCCTGAAATACGACCTCACAATCTCGTGAAACTTGTTAATCACTTCATCACTCTCTTCATCTCCACTATCTTTCACATTTTCGCAGCATCTTGAGCAAAGATATTTAAACCACTTAACTCCAGCAGCACAATGAGTGATTTCTTCAGGGTAAACCACTTTCTCCAGCAATTCGGCTGTTTGATTATCTCCACCGTTGCGGAAACGGGAAATGGTGGTAGGTAGCACATCCAGTCCTCTTGCCTGTGATTCCATCAACTCTATGAGGTCATCATATAACCTTCTAAAATAAATATGCCAAAAAGAGGCAGGCCAATTAAATATGAAACGTTAAAACGTTAGGTGAGTTTTAATCCATTTAACCCTTTCAACCAGTTTCATTCTCACTATATATTTTTCATAAATATTTTAGCCGTTTAACTACTAAACAGGTTAATTTACCTCCCTCTACTTCTAAGTTCTAATGATTAAAAGATTCACAGGCTAAGTAAAGACTACCCATGAAATATAAATTCTAACCCTCCTGACAAAACAACGAAATATTGTATAGCCAAATCATTGTCATCAATGTTTTGTAGTGATTGGAAGGAGTGAGGGTAAATGGAAATTGTCAAAAGCAAAAATAAAAAAAGATTATGCAAGATTTAGGAGTACCTCATGAACACAATGCTCCACTGCAAGTCTTGCAAACAGGTCTTTTGATGTAGCAACAGCCGAGTCCCACAAACCATCATGAGCTGGGAGAGCTCCATAGAAAGACCCTAATTCCTCGAGCCGTGCTGCAAGAAGAGTGAAGTGACGGCCTTCATCTTGTGCAACTCTTACAAAATCATCAAAGAAGCCTCTTGGCATCGACTCTTGCTTACCAAAACGAGCAATAATATCCTGTTTCATATATATTTGCAAACAATCCCATGAGTCATATACTGCATTTGAATATAGCAATTGTTATCAAAAGCTACAAACACCTATAAATTCTGGAATTTATCATACCAGTTTGTCTATAAAGCAATGGAAGAAAATATGTATATTGAAAAGACACATAATATTGTACCCAAGACAAATCAATGGCCCAACTTTCGGTGTGAACAAGGCTGTGCACAATGGCCTGTCTGCTTTGTAAGCTCCCGGCTTTCCCAAGCTTGGGCATAAGACTAGGCGAAACTAGTTTCACCTGCAAGTTACATATATTGAAAACCAGCTAGTCATTTTATCAAACACTTGGTGCGTCAGCAAACATGTTAGAAATTACATTGAAAAATCTAGTCATTTGTCGAACACTTTGTGTGCCAGTAAACACGTTTGAATTACATTAAAAACCGGTTAGTCATTTTATCGAACACTTGACGTGCATCAAACAGATTTGAATAATATCGCGACAGTGTGAGAAGCTAACATTGGCGAGTCTGGCGGGTCGGTCTGGGACGATGCAATCAGGTTGAGAAGCGTTGTAGGGAGTTGGAATAAGACCTTGGAGCCAATTGTTGGCTATTTGGTCCCCAAGTTTGGCTTTCTCGACTGGGTCAGGTGTATTCAGCACACGCAGCGCTGCTTCCACAAGGGTTTCGTCACCATTCATCTTTATCCCTCCTGGTTATGCGTAGTGTGTATGGTCTTGTTTTTTGAAGCTTTAATTTTGGCACAGGCTTAGACTGCAAGCTTTTACCGAGTAAGTCGAAGTTGCAAGGGTTTTGAAACAGATAACGAGCCTCGAGCTTCTAAGAATTTCTTATTTTCTTTAGACCATGTGTGATGAGGCGTCTAGTGGGCTTGGGAGGGGTCGTCACGCCCCCTTGGCACCCTCCCTCACTACGCAGGGACGTGACCGAGGGCGTGAGGAAGAAGGCGTGTGAAGGGACAAGACGTGAAGGGGAAGAAGAAAGGGAAAAAATAGGGTGTGATGGTGGCTTGATAACACATGTGGTGATGATGTTAAGTGATGAGAGGGTGATGGTATTTGTTGACTTCTTAAAACTTGGCCCAGAACGAGTTAAAAAAGCCATACGTTTAAATTTTCTTGTTCGAAGCTAGTGATCCAGCACGTGATCACTACACGTAGCCTTGTAGCATTGTTTGACTGTTAGGTATTATAAATGCAGGATAAGCTGGAATGAAAGGAAAAAAAAAAAGGCATTTGATAATCATAAAGGAACATAATGTGCAATTTTTTTTTAAAAAAAAATGATTTTCTTTCTTATAATAATTTTTTTTCCTTTGAGGAGAGTCTTTTTACAATTACCAATTTTATTATATTAAAATAGAGGTAAAGTTTGTCTTTGAAAAGCAAAATTTTTCGGTTCAAGTTTGTTTGTTTATATTTCTTCAGTAAGTGGGTCTTTCTCAGTGTCTTTAAGAAACGAATGGTCTTTTTTATTTAATCTTGTTTTCTAGAGTAAATTACTGATTATGTCCTTTAAAAATATAGCAATTTGCTGGTTTCGTTCTTTGACTTCGAAAATTACTAGGAGTGTCCTTTTTTTGAAAATTTTGCACGGGTTACGTCCTTTGTCACTAACCCCGTTAAATGATACCGTTAACCATCCCTTGCTCCAATCACGTGATGGGTAAAATGGTCAATTCATCATCTCCTCCTTCCACAATCCAACCCTAAAAACCCTAAACAGAAAACAGAGAATTGGGGATGCTCATGGTGAAGATACGGTGGCTTGAGCTTCCATTACCATTTACCCATGCCATCACATGAGCTTCTATTACCATAATAATAAGATACCAAATCAATCAAAATGTGTTCCCCCAAATCAATTTAATCTAGAAAAATATGAACGAAGAATTTCAGGTGAATGGAAACAACGAATGGAAATCACACATAAAATCTGTGACGAGCTTCCGACGGTTTCGTCATACAAACGGTGAATGGAAATCACACATAAGGCTAGCCCAATCACCTTATCTACAAACGACGAATTGATATCACCACCTGGTTCGCTGGAAGTTCAAGATGCGCTGTGAATGGAATCAATCAATTAACTCTTGATTCACCAAATTGAAGTTATTAGGGCACGAATTCAGAAGAACTGAGTTTGTCATCTCCAACAAATTGTCAATATTCAGAACCGTTGATTCCTCATGGAAGTGTAAGAGCATCACCACCAGGTTCACCGGAAGTTCTACAAGCATTGTGAACTAATTACCGGCCTCCGGCGGAGGTACGACGGGCATCAGGCTCTTAATGGGGCATCGGATGTCTGTGCAGATTTTAGGGTTTGAATGAAACGAGTTTGCTTGATGGAGGAGGGGATGAATTGACCATTTTACCCATCACGTGATTGGAGCATGGGATGTTTAACGGTATCATTTAACGGGGTTAGTGACAAAGGACGTAACCCGTGCAAAATTTTCAAAAAAAGGACACTCCTAGTAATTTTCGAAGTCAAAGGACGAAACCAGCAAATTGCTATATTTTTAAAGGACATAATCAGTAATTTACTCTATTTTTTATAAAGATTTTAATACGATATACGACCCAGCTCATGACCCAATTCACCATGACTCAAACCATAATTCGACTCATGACTTGAACCATGATTCGACCCATTACACGTACCATGACCCCAATTATCCCTCACTTATAGCATATTCTATAACCGACTCATGTTTTAACCCATGACCCAATATGTGAACAGAATCATGACCTGACTCGATCCATGATTTAACCCATGATTCGACTTATGACTCGACTCAAGTCTTATATCATGACCCGAACTGTCACTTGGCCCAAACCATGACATGTATCATGACCTGACTCGTGGCTAAATTATGACCCGATCCATGGCTTGACCTATGCCCTTACATATGATCTGAAACAAGATCAGACAAACAAATTATATATCATTCCTTCTTATTTTTATGTCTACAAAATAACTTAAAGTAAAAATTATTTTGTTTCGTAGGGTAACCAAATAAAACAATAGAATAGTCATGATCAATTTCTTTCTCCTATCCATTACATTGCTTCATACGTTCCATTCTATCGTCCATTTTATTACTTTATACTAAACAAACCATTATTCCTTTACGCAACTAAGAGGTGGATTGTAAAAGTATAAAGTTAATTATAAAAAGATCAGAGCGTAGACAACATTGTTTCTACTAGTAAAATTACATGAATGGTCTTAACTAAGTTTAAAGGTAAAATGCTAGTTTAAGCATTTATATAGTATATATGTCAAACAATTGACTCATTCGCGATACATGCATATAATGTGTATATATATCGGCCCTCGAGGGTCAAAATAAAATTACACTGTTTTAATATTATTTTACTTAAATTTCGTGAAAATAACGTTAAAAATGTTGGATTGTTTCTTAGACATCATGAGCCGGAAGTCTTGTTGAATGTAACATCTCTATTCCTACCAAGTCAAGGAAAAGTTGTCTACATATTACCCTTCTTATACCCGACATTAACTTTGCTAGTGGTGAGATGGTGATAATGATAAGTCTAGCGATCAAATTTTGTTGTGATTTTTATACAAGTTCAATATTAAAAAAAAAAAAGACAACATTAACTAACCTGCACATCAAAAGTACAGACACCCGGTGAAAACATAACGGCAATTGAACAATAAATGGAGGCAAATAACAGATACTTTCTACACAATCAATAACACCATAGTGAAAACGAAGATCACAAAGCAAAGTCATCGGATGGAACCTTTGCCGGAGATTTGAGGTTGAAGCCAAGAGTAAAGAAATGGAATTTGGGAACCTAAACCTAAAGCATACCCTATAACAACCCAAAAATTAAAAAAAAAAAAAAAGGAAATAAAATTGCAACCTGTAAGACTGGGTAACCCAAGCAGCCATTAAACAAAGGCATATGATTATTGTTTAATTCAACCATATGAATCATATACATACTTGCATATTGAAGGTTCGTTAACCTATTAATCCGAACTCAAACCCATCAAGCTTCAACTTTGCTCAGCTTGCTTAAAATTACTTCGTGTTATCTGTGTGATTGGTTACAATAATAACTTTAATGTTTTTGGCTAACTTCTGGTTTCAATTTATATCATTCCGGTCTCCTTGTCTATAAATTCCTACGTATTTAGTTGCATTTTTTATAGTTTTAACATTTAAATTAACTACAGCGTTGTTCAGTTTTTAGAACCAGCTCACCGTAAAAAACATCAGGTTTAGTAACCAATTTAGTTTGCTAAGCAATGAATTTTATCTTTGAGATTGAATATCAATATCAGTTTTAGTAAATATACAACCAAGTTAACTAAATACAGATGCAGGTGAATGGTTGGGTTCAAATGGTAAAATCATTAGAGTCAAGGTATTGTTAAGGTCAACGACTCGAACCCCACCAAAGACGAATTAGTGTAAAAAAGTAAGGTTTTAAAAAATAAATAAAGAAAATCAAATGGACACAATTATATGGCTAGAAGTCACGAACAAAAGCGAAACTAGCTTCTACACGTCTCTAATATTACAAGGAAAAACCTGTTAACAAATTTAAAACACAAAATCATTAGCTTCAAAACATTCGATTAATACTTGTTATATCAATGCTAACGAATTACAACTCTAGATTATGATCATTAGATATCAATAGACCAACACATGAACCTTCTTCAGTGACCCATATAACATCTAGGTTAAAGATGTTTAAACTGCACATGACATTTAGGGCACGTATAATTGAAATTAGTTATGTAAACAGAGTACCCGGAAGAAGGTTATATAGCTTCGGGGAATCGCAACTCTGCAGGTCCTGGACCTAAAATCCCTTTTTGTTCAGTTATTTTCCCAATGCAGAAACTTGAATCAGTATGTGATGGTCCCGTTTTATCTTCATCCCTCCACGTGCTACCTTGCCAATCCCTCTGTATTATTAAAAAAAAAAAAAAAAAAAAAAAACAAGACAGGAAATTGAATTGCAAAACTACCCACAACAAAGCTTGGTTTGTAATTAATTGGATTCAAGATCATCAAGGGTCAAATATGGTAAAATCAATCAGTCCAAAAGTCTCTCTCAATAGAGGTGGTGGTTTCAACCCACTTGTTAGAACGTCAATTAGATTATAATTAATCTCAAACAAGTCGGATGGTGAATCAACAAGTTTGATTACAAGGAAAGTATGTTGAACACATTACAACTTTCCTAAGTCTGTATTTAATGCATACACCCTCCTGAATCATTTTATTCAGAAATTTTATATTATTATTATAAAAACAATATTAATTATTTACAAATATATGAAGAAAAAAGTGGCAGTGGGTCAATCGGACTGGCCTTGCCTTATTTCAATACATTACACAACCAGCCTATCTTGTCGCCTCTAATTTTCAGTCAAAAACAATAGACAAATAGAATCTCTGTACTTAAGACACAGGTTTGCCCATATAAACAAAGTAACATTTTGGTTATTAATTATTATGTATTAGGCAGGGGGCAGAGTACCAAATGATGGACAAAGAGAGCACCTGCTTTCTTCAAGTTTTTTTTAGACTATAGTTTCTCAAAATCTGGATGTAAAAAAATCTAGGGTTTGGTTCAAAATGAAGTGACTGTTTTCATATTAAAAGCAAGTCAACCTGTGAACCCCAACCCAACGAATGCCCCTCTACTATGCCATTGGAAGGATATCCTAGCATTATATGTCTCAAAACTTGCCTCATCGATGATTTGGGTCCCTTCATGTAGTAATGGAGTCATAAGCGGAGGGGCAATATCAGGATCAGGCTTTTGAAATATAAATGTAGTGTATAAACCTGCAAAACAAACAAAAATAGGAAAATGACTCATTAAGAGAAAATATTCTAGTTTTGAGTCATGTGGGCAGTTTTGGAAAACGTTTGAAAAATGGTAGGATGATGCAACAGACAGGCAACCTAGTACATCATAGAATTTTGGTAAGAGCCTCCCTCTGGGGTCCACAAGACCATGACCAGCTTCTAGAAGCATCCCGGAAAACTGTGCTCTGGTATAACAAAATGGAGAAAATATCAACCTTTACAATAGAGGACGGCTCTGAACACACTATTTCTGAAAACATAAGATAACCAATCACCTATTATCGTCATAAAATTCCAGCAAATTTTGGATCTCCACATATTCAAGACCAGCTTCTCTGGCCAATCTGGTAATATGCTATAAAAATTAATTAAGACAATTCTGGATGCCAACTTCAAAAAATTACTAATTCTACGGGGGTCTCTCAACCACATTCTGAAGTATTTCTTGATAGACAACTAGACAAGTCAATTCCCATACAAAAATAAAGTGTTCAGACTGATAACAGGAAAACAGAACCGCAGACTCCTGGTTATTCCACAAAAGAAATATTTTATATGACATTTTTCAGATAGGGGTTATGTTCCAACTTTAAAGATGTTCAAAGATTTCTCACTTTTTGTAGAAACTTCATAACAAAATTGTGTTTAAGAAGTTTTCAAGTTGGATAGTGAGAAAAAACAATTTACCTTTGTTTTTGCAGGGTACTAGATTAGAAATCACAGAGCATAATTATTATTACTTTTTTCAATAAACGAGTAATGTTTTTGTTTTTTATAATCTTAACCGTCACTCTTTTCTTTTTGAAAAGGTCCATTCAGAGAGCAAAACAACGCTTTTTATGGAATCAAGAGAGGAGAAATCATGAGTGATTATACAAACGCAAAATTTGTAAGCAGGTTAGCTATCAATCATATAACATATCATTTACAAGACCGACAAAACCAGCCGCTAACTTTAAAACCTTTCAAAACTCACCTTTTTTGTAAAAAGGCACGTTAGCCTCCTCAAGTTTCTAAAGTTTAGAGTTTATTTCTTGTAGTATATATAATATGATTTTTCCTCAATAACTTTTGTTCATTATTTCATTAATGTCGCTTTCACTTTTCTTATATTCGTTCTATTACGTTACTTTTTGAAAATTCTTGCATCCCAACGTATAGGGCTGTTGTAGATTGGGTAACCTATCTGTTTAATTTGGGCCAGACTATCCAAGTATGTGCATGAGTCAAGTAGGAGACTGATGATGGAGTTTGAAACCCATGCCCGAGTATATCCCTAAGATCCCCACCATCTAATTTTAATTTGATGCAATTTGTTTTGGTTTTTCATGTGTGATGTACTGATGTGTTTAAAATATAAGAAAAAAAGAAACTATCGGGGAGTCATAACAAGTATAACAACCATACAAGAACATCGAATTCTTGTCTTGCTAACTGCCTAACTTGAATTGAAGCCATCAAATTGATGCCTCTAAAAAAATTGATCAAGGACAAGAACAAATAAAAAGCATCACCACAGTAAATGCAAAATTAGAAGTTAAAATCCTTACCTGATCAAGCTTGGAAAATGTACCAAGCAATGTGTTTCAGCAGAGGCATCACTTGCAAACTTCAGCTGGTACTTTTTTCCAAAAAATGGAAACCTGTAATTAATCATATAATAGATGAATTTAGTTTGTCTATAATTTTGACAAAAAATTACAACTACTAGGATATTTTCTTGTACTTCTCTTCTTCAACTTCAAAAGTGATCATATAGTTCTCTGATCGAATGCAATTAGGAACAACATTTGCCTTCATACCACCACTCCGGTTGTGATATGCTTCCACATTTTTCTGATACTTTGCCCTGCAAGGTCATTCAGTTGCAATTATAAACACCTGTGAGAAATAAGCAAATACAGCTACCAGTTATTTTAACCTGATAATCTGATATATATAAAAACTTCTAGGTTTTCAAAATTTGCATCAGCAAATGCATATTCATTTGAACTAAGCATCAAACTGTTCAGACAAAAACCAAAAAAAGACGACAAATATAATCTAACAAAAAGAGAAACAAAAGCACTATACCCTACCATATAGTAGATGAGTCCAGAGTGATACCAATAAGATAACCCCCTGGTTTCAACAATGATGATACATTGTTTAGAAGTCTTCGCACTTTCTCCTCAGTTTCAAAACAGAACTACAACAATATGTAAGTTAACATTTGAGAGGGTGAGATAATTATCAGCAAAATTATTGAGTTATACCTGCAAACGTTGCATGCAACAAACTATATCAGCTGTATTTCCTTTGTCTCCTAAATTTGCTTCCAAATTTTCCTGAAAAGGTCAACAGTAAGTGAACAAAATATATAGTCAGAAACGCTTAAATGAGGACAAAATATGTAGGCAAAATACAATGCTATTGCATAAAATTTTGGGTGTAACATTTATCCAAAACCACATACGTTTTCAAGAGTTTCAAATTCATGTAAGAAAATTTCAAAATCTAAAGGACTCACAATGCAGGGATCAAGTTCATAAAAGTCAGAAGTGTAAGTCTTTCGTTGACTTTCCCATGCTTCTCGTACTTCTCTAACTCCAGATGATGCTTCATCTGCCAACATAAAGATCTCATTCACATTGCTGGTAATACATCAAAGAAAGAAAAATTAATTAACAACTTCAATGTATCAAAACCACCCATAATCCTTGAATTAAATGCAAGAAACAACATTAACAATGACAACAAAGAAAAATTGGAACATTACAATCAAGGACACTGGACACTAAGTTCTAAATCATATTTGTGAATACTTAACTAGACTGTGTCATTTCTATAAAGAAATAAAACTGTGGAGATATCATGAACATGATAACTATTAACTAATTCTATTTAAGAGAAGTTCTGACCATGCTTTCAACACCAGATTCACATAACTTTGCTTCGTTTTGAAAACTATAGTTTTGTCAACTGCCTCAAGGAATACAGAATTATTATTTGATCCTAACTGAAGAAGTAAAGAGAAGCGTGTCTGATCTGGAAACGGGGATCTCAGCAAAATTAACTAACCCTTATGTGCCATCATTAGATTGCTAAACTATACTCTTTGTAATACTCTGTTATCCTATAAATACTTATAATCACTACCATCTGGAAGTAATGAGAAAGTAATTATATGTCCTCTCTCTGTTCTCAAGAGAGAGAGAGAGTGTGTGTGTACCTTATAGCTCCATGGATTATCCAATACCTAATTTCTCAAGTTGTTTGATCATCAATGCCGTGACTAATTTGTTAACCACAATGACTTCAGTAAACCAAATTAAATTACAATCCCTAAAGGATTTGTTCAACCATGAACCCTAACTCAAGTCTCTAAAACGAACGAGTGCTCAACAGCAATAATACAAAGATCCAAAATGACATTTGTTATTTTGAAGTTACCAATTCCAATGAAATGGCCGATTTGAGCTTCGTCCCACCTGTCTTCATCCGGTAGCCTTCCGCAGTACAAATCACAGACCTTAAGAATCAACCAATTTAAAGGTCAAAATAAGCACGCATATATATGCAGATGTAGATGAAAAAAACAGAGATAGAGGGTAAGATTACAGACAGTGGCGTAAGGGGCGACGAATATCTTGATAAGAGCACTCTTGACGGATTCGAGCAGTCGATGATGAGTTGAATCAGCGTTCCTGTTGGTGTGTATTGGGATCGTTGGAGTGAGAATCATCTTCTTCTTTTAAACCCTACAATGGTTTGGGGGGAGCTTCATGCGCTTCAGTCGCGTCATAACAAGGTTACTGCTTGCAAAGACTCCTAAGACCGGGAAAAATCGGTGGTTGCTATTTTGATCAACTTAAATGCTGCATTAACTTTTTTTTTTTTTTTTAAACAACAAATCTATCTATTTTTCCTTTTATTAAAAGGATAACTTTCTAGAATTCTCTCAAAAAATTTTTTGTATAAATTAAGTCATTCAAGTTACTTTTGTGTTTGAATTCTATGTTTTTAACTTAAATAGTAGGTAATGCATATTGATATAAGTTTAAGTGAATACTTTTTTTTAAAAAATGACTGATTTGAATAAATAATTATTAGTTTTAACTAATATCTAACAAAGAACAAAAAATTAGTAATTAATAATTACTTATTCAAGTCAGTCATTTTGTAAAAAAAAATTATCCACTCAAACTTATATCAACATGTATTACCTACAATTCAAGTTAAAAACATACAATTCAAACACAAAAATAACTTGAATGACTTAATTGGGAAAAAAAAGTTCGAGTGACTTGACTGGAACAAAATGAAAAGTTTATTACATTTTTATGAAGCTTTCCTTTATTAAACTACTACAAATAAATGTCTTCTTTACTAGATTTGAATCCAAAATCTTCCTTTTAAAACACATTTTCTTTATTATCTATTCTCGATTATTGTTATATGATAGGTTGATTGATGTTGACTTGAGATGTGTTTAACGTTTTCTTTAACAATTTTGGAATATATCCTAAAGCAATAACTTAATTGAGAACATGATTGGGAGAATGACTGACATGTTTTTTCCCTCATCAGATCATCAGAGCCCTTTCACTTTTGTCGAATTGTAGGCAAGTTTTGCGGCCGGAAGAGGTTGTTGGTACATGTTTTAATCATTTATCAGTATCAGTCTTAGTTTTGGACAAATAAACTATCGTCGGCTAAAATAATCAAATTAATTTTGTCAAGAAACCAAAGCAACCCTTATGTGTAATCAAATTCATAAATCAAGCGAAGTAGAAAACAAGAACATTTTAAGGATATGAGCATTGCAAAATGACTAGTATGTTACCTAGTCATATCCTCTGATAAAAAGGCCCAAGAAATTGTTATCATCATGTAACAAAATAAAACTGTCTGGTTATTTCAACATATCTAATTGTAGGTCACATTTGAGAAAAAAAGATAATAAAGCATAATCAGAAACATACTTATTTGCATGTCTTCATTTTACATATCAAATTAAATATAATATAACCCTATAATCTTACCCCTAACAAGTGTAATTTTGTGTTATAATTGTGTCAACTGGATTATACTATATCAGTCAAACTTTGTAGTTTTTATATTAATATAATGCAAGTACCAATTATCAAAATAAAAAGAACCACGTGGTTGTGAATATGCATTAACGAGACATATCCTCTATTTATCTTGTTAAAAAACTGGTTAGAAATTGCCCAAACCCGAAAGTCGGATCCTACATAATTGTTTTCGTAAACCTAATTCTTCGGTCTTATATGTCAATATCAATAAGTTTTTTTTTATTATCAACAGCGAAAAATTTATTTTACTTATTTTAAAAAAACCAGAAGCCTAGGCAGGAGCTAGGCAACTACTAGATGCACCATAAAAATAAATCAAGATGCCTACACCATACATACACATTAAAATAGCTCCAATTAGCCCAATCTACTTTTATCCTCCTTGCACGGTTTGTGATCTATAAAAAGGAAATAGATTTAGATCTCTCGGCTATCTTTACAACCATCATTGGCTTCTAGTTGATCACTAATTTATTTGTTGTTGCTATTTTATTCTAATAATAATAATTGGAATAATTTGTTGATAAAAGTATTCATAATAAAATTTAAACAAGTCATCAACGCCGCATTATTCGAAGATTGAGGAACAAGACGAGATCTATTAACAGAATGATTTATTCTCGAAAAAATCTGAATAGTTACTTCCAATTACAAACTACACGAAAGTTGCCCCTTTTTCATGAAGATTTACCCATCATAGAGATGCATAGAGGAATAGAGCGAACTTCATATATTCCTTTTCCACTCAATCCAGAAACATGATCGGATGTTATTCTGGTTCGTCTCCATTTTAGTGAAACTCTTCGAGTGTTAAGTGTACAATTGTTTGAATATATTATAATTTAAGGTATTCCGTGTTCATTAACTCTTAGGAGTGAAACCCCTAAGCAATGGAGGGTTACAAGTGGCAATGCCACCTTGGCGGGTATTAATGAGCAATACCTTTGAAAGCGGGGTCCAAGAGGCGAAAGCCCCTGTGGGGCAAAGCCCTGGCTGGGGTTAAAAAACATGTGAAAAAAAACAAATTTAAGATTAAATTCAATTTAATTATTAAATTAGAAAATTCTCATTGTGTTTTTAAAATAGTTTCAGGATCTTAGGTTTTGAATATGATTGTTTTTGATCAAGACATGAATCTCTCGTTCTTTTATCTCGTTTTCTTAAAAAAATCATAATATTTTATCATATTTGTTTTTGTGATTTCAGTATTATCCAATTGAAAGTTTGGATTGAAGCCCCAAATTGTTTGAATCTGATAGTGATGCCATGACTTTCAAACAATCTAAGTTTCCAATCCATTTGACTATTTGAGTTTCCAACATTTCTTGACTTTCAAATACTCCAACATGCAACATAAATTAATTTCTTCTCCATTTTGATCCCCCAATATGTTTAGGAACCTCCAATAAGTCTTTTCAAGAGATAAGAGCTACTTTACAAATTACAAGTTACAACATGCTCCAATTATAATCCATACTTGGTTTGCAAAAGGGCAAGCAGCGAAGAGGTGGTCGGGAATTCTTAGCTCTCTAATTAATAATATTAAGTTTAATAGGGAGTTTAGGATGGAGGTGGGCAAATCAGGTTTTTTTTAGAACCGGAACCGGTTCTAAATGGTTTAAGTTCCGGTCAACATGACTCAACAAATTCGATAACCGGTTCTGGTTCGGGTTATACCAAGTAAAGGTGGAACCGAATCCAGTTTCAATTTCTCTGAGAATCTGGAACCGCCAGGTTTGGGTTTGGCCGGTTGCCGGTTCCAGGTAGAGATGCGCAAATCGGGTTTTTTTGGAACCGGTTTCGGTTTCAACGGGTTCCAGATTCGGTCAACAAAGGCAAGACCCGGTTCCGGTTTCGGGTTTTGGCCAGGTACATGCGGAACCATTTCCGGTTTTTCAGGTTCCGGGTCCGGTTTTTTTGCCCGCATCTAGTTCCAGGTTTTTTGCCTGCCTCTAGTTTGGACCTAGTTGTTCCAAATGTGGGATAATTCGGCCGATAGTTTGCACCAAAGGTATATTCGGAGTTCGGACCCTGTAACCCAATTTCAAATGGATAACACCTGAGGCTTTAGTTTGGAGCACTGGTCCGGTACTCCAGAGTCCAGTGGTCTTCATCTACCTCATCTACGTTCCACCTAAGCCCATATAAAACCGGCCCATATATGGCCATTTGAAAACCCATACTTCAGAGTCTGGGCTCGGTTTCACGCGCTTTATTAAGTGCACGCGCTGCAACGATCTCCTTAATTTGACCAAAAATTTCTTCTTGCCGTCTCCAGACTTCACTGACCATCGAAATTATAACCATCTTCAGACAACAATGGCGGACAAAGAGATCGTTCGCAAAAACGACGACGAATCAAGCAAGCCTTTGAATCCTTTTTCAACGTTATTCTCAAAGTTTACTCAGGTGATTAATTTTCCTTTGCCATTTCTGTCGCCGGCGAAGAAAGATGTGGTGAAGGTTGAAACGGAGAAGAAAGCGATAATTAGTGATGGTGAAGTGGTGGAGGTTTCTAAGTCGGTGTCGGTTACGTATCCGGATGGACGGAAGAATACGGTTCCTCCGTTGAAGCTTGAATCGGAAGAGGCTGAGCAAGAAACGAACCCTGTTGTTCTGTGGCAGGTATACATCTATGTCGTTTCGTTTTCTGAATCTGTATGTCTGATTTGCTATATGAGTTTTGAAAGTCTATATGTTGTTAGCATTTCACACAAGCGGATCACGAGTCGATCGAACATCATTAATTTTCTCTCAGTCGTTTTTATTGTAGTAAGGAAATATCTAAGCCTAGTTTTTCGTCTAATCAGTGAGCAA
Source organism: Mikania micrantha (assembly GCA_009363875.1). Lineage (NCBI taxonomy): Eukaryota > Viridiplantae > Streptophyta > Magnoliopsida > Asterales > Asteraceae > Mikania > Mikania micrantha. Next base: position 28,209 of record SZYD01000192.1, on the reverse strand, counting down.
ATTGGTCTGGATTACTCTAACTCGTTATTTATGGGCCTTGGGTAACTGATTTCATTGTTGAAATTTATTTGGTTTGTGGTTTGATGTTGAAAATTTGTGGTTAGACGGACATTTAGGGATTTTGACTTTGTGTTGACATTAAGGAGAGTGAAATAGTATGCTGTTAACTTTATTGAAACCAGTCACAGTGAAATCTGGACCAAACATGCCATGCCCTGCGGGAATGATACATTCGATTGATTCTTGTTTTAGAAATTGTGTTTGCTTACCGTATCAATTGATAGGTGAATTATGTCCAGATTTAGGAGTGAGAGTTTTACCCACCAAGTCACCCGGGCTGATTGATTTTAAAAGCGCAAGGCTCTTGAGTCGTTTAGGCTCCGAAAGCAACCTTTTATTCCAGTAAAGCATTCATAATCTATCTAAGTTTTTAGCCCCTTTTACATGTTAGACTGCTCCCGAACCTATGTTTGACCAGTTCTGACCCAATTGTTGGCATGATAACTCTCCTCAATGCCGTGAGATGTTTTTCCGATTGTTTGTGCGCCTCAGGGGCGATTTTTAAAAACCAAGCACGAAAGAGTGGGTGTTGATGACATTGGTTTGCTTAAAGTTTAGCTTTACCCAAAGATATGACCACCAAAAACCTATCCATTTACAAGGGTCCAAGTTTAGGTAGGAGCATAAGATATTGTTTCTTTGATTTTCAGAATTTCAGTGTATAATTTTTCTCTTTCAATCTCACTGTGTTTGATTTACATTAGACCTAATGTTGAAGTGCAAATGTATAGCGAACATATTTGTCAGTTTAGATGAATAACCAGTCATTGCCATATGAGATGACAACATATATATTCTAGTGGATGAATAACTTTATGACTTTTATCATATTTATTTTGAAATAGTAGATAGTATAAAATGTAGGGTGTACATAGTGGCATCATCTTGGAATGTGTGTGTGTAATTGTGTAAAGAATCCACTTCTATCTACACTTTGTCTTCATTAGTTGCGTTAGCTGCATTTTCTACCAAGTGTAGATGAATCTTTAAGTCATGACATAATTGTGCGACAAATTCTGCTGGTTGGCAACTGTCATATAATATTTTGTCTATAAATGGGACCATAAACCTTCTATTCTTGTTTTTTTGCTGCCACTTCTGCTGCTATACATGCAATGAATCGTCTTTTAATAGTGATGTGAAATGCTTAAAATTAAACTTAATGGGAGCTCGGTGCTAAATAATTAACGATGTTAATTTTGTAAAGGATTATTATTCTTAGCTTGAATTTGCTCTCTCACTTTGTATGTCTCACCTTTGTGCAACCTGCATTGGAGACGCACTTACAACATAGTCTGTAGTATTATTTTGTATACTAGAGGCCTACTACTAAGTGAGACTTACAAAGTGGAACTGTGGAAGAGAAAGCTCAAATCTTTTTTTTTACCCTTTACCTCTTGAGATAATGGAAAAGTTTGCCCTCATCCATCCTCCTTAGACCCTACCAATTGACCCGTTTTGCACTTTTTCTTTAAACCTAGTTTCTTTTGAATTTTGATTATACCTTTGTTTCTTTTAATTATATCTTTTGATCGGTTAGAGATAAAACATAACCTAAACCAACCCATTTGCAATTAAACGATACGTAATTGAACCCTGTTTTTCATTGTTTATAGGTTTACGTGATTGGAAGTTTCTTCATCTTGAAATGGGCTTGGGGACGATGGAATGAACATAAGGAAAGGAAGAAGCCATCCAATAATGACCAACCATCTTCGTCACCCACGACCGGTGATGGTAATTAGTGTCTATGAAACGAGTTTAAGATTTAATCTTTCCAAATATGTCTCATAATTCACATACTTTACCTTAAAATATGTTTAAACCTGAGAATTACTTTGAATATACAGGGTTTTAAAATTTGGTTGTGTTATTTGTCTGTGATTGCTTATTTAACTCTAAAATGACTTTTTGCCAACATATGTTTAAACCTGAGAATTACTCTCGCGGTGGCGGGTGATGGTGACTGGTGGGTGGCGGTGTAGGTGGTTGGTTGCGGTGGGTGGCGATGGTGGGTGGCAATGTCGGTGTTGGGGTCAATGGGTGGTAGATTGGTAAAGGTAAAGAGTGTGGGTAAATTTGTAATTTTATGTCAATAAGTCATAGGTCATTTTGAAAAACCATAATTTTTATCTTTTGAAAAACAATTTGTAACCTTTTACAAAAAATCATTCTCAAAAGTCATTTTAAAATAAAATCTCAAACAGGCCCTAAGAAATTAATCGTCTCGTTTTGCTATTTTAAGTATCAATTTGCATTATGTGGTAAATGAAGATTACTGATATATTGACCCCATATATTATGCAAATTTCACACCAACTTGATCATGATCAGGAGTCAATCCATGACAAAGCAATAAGTTGCTTCGCCGGTTTGATTTGATATATATTTTTTCTGGAATTGGCAATATGTTCTCGTATATTATAATTTATAAGCCACACGGAGTGGGAGTCGGGAAAAGGCCGGGAAGTGTCTCACCTAACCGGGGCCGGCCGGGAACACCGTGCCCCCGGTTTCGGCTCGGGGAAATGTGGGGAGATCTCACCGATTGAGGCCGAGCTTGGGGAGACAGCTGTTGGGGTCAACATGACCGAATTTGTGTTTGATTTATCTGTTCTCGTGAGCTATAGTTCGATCTGGGTCGATTTGGTTGTCCATGGCAGAAACGGGTTGGGGAAGAAGCTATGTTTGGAATATTGGCAATTCCAGTCCCTCGCGTTTTTGCTTATAATTTCAGTTTTTATGTTTGGCAGATTTAGTCCCCATAGTTTTTAAATAAAAGGCTTATATTAACTCTCTTTTTATTTTAAATTTAATGAATCTTTTTTATTTTATTATTATTATTATTATTTATTGTTAAAATAATTAATTAAAAATAAGATTTGAAAATGGGAAAAAGTGAGAAGACACCGTGCAAAATGGGGAAAAGTGAGGATTGCTGATGTGACAATGGGGAAAACTGTGATGACTCGTAGTGGCCTAACTTGTCATGAGTATTAACTTTTTTGGTGACTTACTTTACCAAATTCATATCATTTCTTGTAACCAACCGCACGAAATGTTCTTCAACTGTACACCAAAATGTACTTTCATTTCTCTTTTTATTTTGTAAAAAGAACTAGTTTCGGTAACCGGCTAGTTTGATTTCATGACAAGAAAACCATACTTTTATGCATTTTAAACAAAAAAAACAATATTTGTTTAGTATGAAAGTACACGTACAAGGTATGAATAACATGTTTTGTATGGTAGAAAGAAAACACAATAAGCATACATGTTGTATAGATTGAAATGACAATTATACTTAATAATGTTAACATTGTTACTATCTTTGTGAAAATTCACAAAAAATAAAAAATAAAAAATAAGAAACTAAAAAAAAATTAAACATAAATGCAGTTTTAGAGACATACCCGTGAAACTATGTATATCTAAATTATATATATTGTTTGTAATTGATTGTTTGGAGGGTTAAAATTAGAAAGTTTAGTTTTATTTAATTTTTTTGATTTATTTAATTGAGTTTTCAGAGTTTAAGTTAGATTATGTTTTTGTTAGGATTGTTTTAGTCGGCAGGTTTTTAACAGTAGAATTTGATTTGGTTTTTGTTATGTTTTATTATAAATAGGATTAGAAAGTATTTGGTTTTAAAGTACACAATTTTTGATTCAATAAAGTTTATAGTTTACGGTTCACGAATTCTGCTTCTTACTTCTGAAAACTAAGGGTTTGATTTCTTCATAATCCCTTGTAGTTAATTTATATATTTATGAGACAGAAAATAAGATTAACAATCAGTTTTATACTTTATGAAATTATAATGAAAACCTCCATCATAATTAATAGCTTTGGTTCTATGTGCATAGTTTATAATTAATAGGATTTGAAATGTCTGGTGGTACGATTACAGTGGTGCATCTATTGTAAAATCATCTTTAATTTAAGAGGCACATGTACCGCAACTTGAATGACAATTAAATGTGTTGTCCGTGCTTCTCACCAGAAATTAAATTATACAGGAACCGTCCTTTCTATGTTTGGCACTTGTAAGTTATAAAAGTGTGTTCTCAAAAAACTAGATTTTCTTAAATATTTTAGACTAAAATTACCTTATTTTTCCTGCAAAATGAAAGTCCGTTGCGTGTGAATGAGTGACTGACTGGTGCCTGTTCCATATGAAGCTACCAAGAGCATTTGAAATATTTAGATACAAAAAAGATTATGTATATATATAGTATTGATTTCCGCCCATCAGAAACCACCTTATATCCAATCTTACATTGATTGTTCGAACTAAACTTTGCATTGAATCTTGATCAATACTTAATCTTGTTTGTCATTCGGGATGGAAGTAACGATCATAGATTGATAGCTTATCAAAAGCATCATAATTAGCCTTCAAGCCTATAAATTGGCTCCTAAGGCGAGCACAACCTGCATTGGGCCACCTACACCCACCATCTTCAGCCCGTAATGGGCACAAAGATTCACAAAACCAATTGGTTAGGTTCCCAGAAACATTATCAATATTATCATTTGTAACCGTGATAGAGACACACAAATCCGTATTTTTGTCATATGTTTCTCCACTACCTATTGTTTTTCTCGTTGGAGAGGGCATATCCGTCTTTTTAGCTGGATGGTTTTCAATATCAGGTATATCTGAAACACGAACCTTATATCCAAGTGATTCGATAGCTCGCTTGATGCTAGCATTTTCAATGTTTGCTTTTCTAGCCAAAGCTATAGCTGAGTAGCTGACCTGGCTCTCATTTAGTAGATCAGCTGTCAAAGATTCTACAGTTTTCGTTATTTCTTTGGCGTTACTCTCAGCTATATCCTTTCCCTGTCAATATTATTATTAATTAGAATAATTATCAAATATTTATATAGATATGTGCATATGGGAAGGATCATAAGAAACCACCTATTTTTTAAGAAAAGTAAAAAAACCACTTCCGGTGAAACGGGTAAAAACGATCAATGATTTATTTGAACTACGTAATTTAGTAATTTACTCTATCTTTCTCTCTCTCATGTTCGTATTAAAGCCCTGAGACAATTCTGAAAGGGTGTTGTTATTCTCACACCCACTTTTTTTAAAAATACACCCCTGAGACGGCCCGTAATGGCCTTTACGGCCCGTCTCAGGCTTCGGTCAAACATTCACTCCTGACAACATGTTCCAATGATTGGAAGCAAGACGGGCCGTAATGGCCAGGACGGCCCGTCTCATTCATCGTACAGACATTCCCTGAAACCTAGTACAATGATTTGACATCAAGACGGGCCGTACTGGCCATTACGGCCCGTCTTGCTTTTTCAATTCTGACAGAAGGACATTGATTTGACCCAGTACGGGCCGTAAAGGCCATTACGGGCCGTCTTGAAGATTTTCAAATTTGTATATAAGCATGAATCGTTTCAAACGAACGCGTAACTTTCGAATTCAAATATATTTCAAGATAATTCATATCTGTAACGATGTCGTTTTGGGACGGGAGTTTTTTCAACTATTCCGTGCCTGATTTGAACGAAGAGCCTCCTGTTGAGTATTCATACGGCACGATAGATCTGAATGCTGAACCTAACGCTGATGTCGGGTTTGATAGTCAAGCATCGTATGGGTTCGTGTATGACGACAGTAAACAAAGTTACACGGAGGAGGGTTATGAAAAAAAGCCGGTGGCTTCAAACGTTGACTGGGAAACAAAAGAGGTAAATTAAATGAAACTAAATGTTAATAATTGTATATTATCGCTATCCATTTAAGCTATTTATTATTGTTTTTATATGTCAGGAGTTTATGTCTGAGGAAGCGCTGACCGAGTGGGTGAAAAGTAGAGCAGTAGACAATGGTTACATTGTAGTGAAAAGAAGAACGAAGAAATCAAAGACAACAGGCAGTGTAATCAAAGTCTGGCTCATGTGTGACCGTGGTGGCGAGCACAATAGCATCGCAATCCTTAGACGGTCAGGCAGCAAGAAAATCGGTTGTCCGTTTCAACTGATAGGGTTATACAACGAAGTTCGTGAATCCTGGAAATTGCTGGTGATTAACGACAATCACAATCACGAGCCTGCTCAGAATCTAGAGGGTCATCCATATGTTAGAAGATTCACTCAGGAGGAAGAAGATCTGGTGGAGAATCTGACCGAGCGACACATGGATCCTCGTAACATACTTTCGAGCATAAAGAAACGTAACCCTGCAAATGTATCCGTCCCTAGGGATGTATACAATTTACAGCAGAAGCTAAAAAACAAGAAGAAATTCGGTGATACTCCGATGCAGGTCCTGGAAAACGTGCTTCACAGTCAGCAGTACGTTTACTATACCCGGGAGGATCCTGAAACAAACGTCGTGGAAGACATTTTCTTCTGTCATCCAAAATCGTATTGCTGGTGGCGTGCATTTCCGCACGTACTGATGATGGACGCGACGTACAAAACGAACCAGTACAGGCTTCCATTTATTCAAATTGTTGGCGTGACATCCACACACCAGACGTTTAGTATTGCTCACGCGTTCGTAAGCAAAGAGCGTGAGGAGAACTACGTCTGGGTCTTGGAGATGGCTAAGAGTCTGTTGAATAAGTGTATGGAGCCACGTGTGATCATAACAGATCGAGACCTTGCTGTTATGAATGCGTGCCGTAAAGTGTTTCCAGAATCCGCAAAAATATCTCTGTAGGTGGCACATAGACGAAAATATTGCCAAACACTGCAAGGCAAGCTTTTCGGACGCAGACTGGAAGAAATTCAAAGGTCGATGGGCGAATTTGTGTAACTCTCCGACAACAGAGTTATACGACTACAACTACAATCGTCTGTACGAAAGACTTATCAAAGACGATAAAAAAAGTAAGCATCATATACCATCATTATGTTGAATCAATTCATCATTGGTTTTTTGTTTCATTTCAGGGGTTCTGGAGTATCTAACGCACACCTGGTTAAACAGTTACAGAGATATGTTTGTAACAGCATGGACCAACAGAACGCGCAACTTTGGTCAACGTACAACAAACCGGGTGGAAAGTCAGCACTCGAACCTAAAACGATTTCTCAGATCACCAAACAGCACGCTTGGCTCGCTTGTCGGTTTCGTAAATGAAATCGTGCAAGCACAGGAGGTAAAAATGAAACATGATTTTGAAACAAGCTTGATTAAAACTATGGGTCATCATAAACTACCAATATTTGATAACCTTCGAGGAAAGGTGTCCCATAAAGCCCTTGATTTGTTGGTAGAGGAAAAAGAAAAAATAAGAGTCATGCGTGACAAAAATATGACGTGTGGCCACCAGCTTTGGACTAGTTGTGGGTTGCCGTGCGCTTGTAATATATCAAAATATTACAACACAGGTTCGTAATATTAAATGTAAATATTAGATGTTTCGCACGTACTTAGTTTTATATTAACTCTAATTATAAATTATGCAGATACTACGGATGGGGTTCGAGGAGGGGTCTGCGGCATTCATGAGGTGCCGTCGGATACTACGGATGACCGTGCCGATGCCTCGTTGTATAGACTGGGGTCTTCTGACGGATGTCGGGGAGGCGGCTCGTGCGAGAGCCATCCTCGGCGAGGATACGCCGTGGACTCGCTTGTTCGATATCGCGGACATGCCCACCTACCGCTTGATCACTGTGGAGTTTCTATCCACGTTCAGATACCGAGCTCACCAGGCCGCAGTTCGGGAGGAGGATGACGAGGAGCTTCCTCCGGATGTCGAGTTCTCCTTATGCGGCCAGCACGTCGAGATGTCGATCGAGCGGTTCGCCGTGCACTTAGGCATCTATTACGAGCCGGAGACCGTTCGTGACGACTTCACACAGGGTTTGACGCAGGGGGAGGATGGGGTTATGAGGGCCTGGTGGTCCCAGGTATCCGATACGCCCTTCACCGGTCCCCGAGTACGGGCCTCGACGATCAGAGATCCACTGATCCGTTACATCCACCGCTGCATCGTGACGACCATCTCAGGTCGCGGTCAGAGCCAGGAGTGGGTGACGTCGACAGATCTGTTTTATCTGCACTCACTCATTGCTGGCAGGCCGTGCAACCTGGCACGGTGTTTTGCGTTGTACTACGCCTCCTTCTACCACCGACAGGAGCGCGGTACATTGTGGGGTGGCGCCTTTGTCACCCACATCGCCCGCATCAGAGGCATGATTGACATGCTTGAGGATCTGGCGGCGATCGAGCCTCGTAAGCTCGATCGTCGTACGGTCATCAGCATGAAAGTTGCCGCCGACATCCCGGGTCTGGGATTGCGGTTTATTGGGCTGGACGGCCGCCCGTTTCAGCCGGCCCAGGTTATTGTATTGCCAGACCAGCAGCAGCAGCAGGACGGTGGCCCGATACCGGAGCCCGAGCCGATTCGGGAGGAGCCGGTTTTGTCACCGCCGCGAGATGAGGAGCCTCCGCAGCATCCACCGCACGTTTACCGTGCGGTGCGCCTGACCGAGCCACTCGAGGCGTTGCTACACCAGATAGCCGCCCGTAGCGACGAGATGGCCCAGCGGATGGCACGCATCGAGCGACGGCTCGATCGATACGAGGATTTGGTCCAGTGGACAGTCGCGTCAGAGCATGCGCGACGGGACGGGACACAGCTTCCACCGTTCCCGGAGCCACGCGTCTACGCAGACGATGACGCTGGACCATCCGGATCGTAGTTCATTTTGTATTTATGTATTTTGATTCCTTGTATATAAAACCGTACAGTGTATATACGTATGTTTCTTTCTACATTTGTATTGTTTCTGTTTGTGTTGTTTGTATTGTTTCTGTTTGTGTTGTTTAATATTTGCGCAAAAAACTTTATATTGTTTAAATTATTTTAACTAACGCAAACAAGCTGATTAGAAAATGAAATATTTAGTTAAAACGAAATTATGACGTTTAATTAACGTATTAGCCGTGTATCGTTCAAATAACTTACATAATAAACGTATATCGTTAAAAATTAAATTTAAATACGTAAATTAAGTTTAAATAAAATAAATAACACACATCGTTCAAATAATTCACGTATTAATCGTATATTGTTAAAAAATATTTAAATAAGTAAATTATGATTAAATAAAATAAATTAACTCAAGACGGCCCGTACTGGCCAGTACGGGCCGTATCAACGTTTATCAAAACTGGTTGACACTCAAAATGGCTTGAAAAATAAGTTTGGGCAAAGACGGGCCGTACTGGCCAGTACGGCCCGTCCCACAGAATGTTGCACTGATTCCTAGGAATTCTCTGGAATGTTTGTCTGTACTAAATACCGGCCCGTAATGGCCATTACGGCCCGTATTGGTCCGCAGGGGTGTAAAAATATAAAAGTGGGGTGTCCAAATAAAACAGCCCTTCTGAAATTTATACGTGACATAATAATCATTCATCTTAGGTATTCTACTCATGCATTAGATGAAACCAGAGTGAGTTTTTCTTCAACCAACTCATAATAGCTGCAAGGTTTCTTACACATGTGTAACCAACAAGTTAGCCAAAATTAGTCTTTATCAAGGCGGGCTTCATTTACAAAATTTTTAGTCAAGGGTCTAGGACTCTCAAATTTTTGGGCCCCAACCCGTTTGGGTTATCTCTAGCTTATTTATTTAGTTGTTTTAATTTAAAAAAATTATAGAGTTTACTCATATTTTCAAAAGAAAAAATTTGTTTAAGGTTTTCTCTTTCCAAATAATTAAATTTTATACCTTTTCATTTTACCTTTATTTAACGTTGGAATAATCTTCTATTAATGGTACAAGTAAAAGATTTAACCAAGTTTTCAAGTGATAATCAGAGTTATCAAGCTGATTAATAAAGATTAGTAGAGTTATAAAATATTATTAATAAGTATTGTATTTTATATCATTATTTGTTTATATCGTTTATGGTTATCATTTAACAAATTAACATGTTTTTATGGTTTTTAAAATTGTGAACAATAATTTTTTATCGTATGAAAAAATTAATTTATGAAAAATGCCTCAATTTTTGTATTCGCCTCGGGTTTCCGAAAAACTTAAACCAGCCCTGATCTTTATCTTTACTTCTCTTATGAAGTTGATAGCTATACAAAACCAGCAAGATTACATATATGCAATGTGCAAGGTTACATAAATGTAAGCTGCAAGTTATATAAATCTATTTTGTAAATCTATCTTAACTTGTTTACGTATATTTATTTCATGAGAAATCAAGAAGGTATTATTTGATAATATACATGCAACTTGGTTTAAATTTATTTTTAGCTTTATATCAACTTTTCTTGTTACATAAATGCAATTTTCATTATCATGTCTTCATTGTTTGAACCCTAATGAAGTCAATGATGCTTGTATCTCATTTTTCTTTTAAACCCGTCCTAAAATCTATTCAATATGTTATAATAAATAAAGGTTTTTATGAATACATGTCATGTTTTTAGAACATATTAAAATTGGATTCCGACCTCTTTCTCCTTTTAAATATGTATTATGACACTTTTTTAAAATAGTAATTTTTTTTCTCTTTTTTCTATTAAATAGTAATGATTTTATTCAATTTGATAAATAATATGATTATATTATAAGTTATATTTTTTGTATTCTTATAAAACATCTTTAAAAAAATATATGGTATACTACTTAAAATAAACCATTTTAAAATTTATCTATTTTACATGTTTTTAACCTAGTTTTGAAATAAATTGTTTGGTTTGATTTCTAATATAATCATTTGAAAAAGAGAGAGGAAGAAGATAGTAAATTTAGGAATTGTTTAATTAAAATTTAAGGTTATTACTATATACCCCTACATTAAGACTAGTACATATAATGAACACTTATTTGTAAGAATGCCATTTTCTAATCTTTGCGTTAGATTTAAATAATGGATGCTGAAAAAAAAATAGTTTTCTTTAAAACTAAAATTTTCTTAGAAACCTTTTCCTACACACATAGGAAAACTTGTCACCAGTATTTCCCTTTTAGTTAGATCTTTTAACATAATCTGTTTAGCACATTAGAAAAAATTTAATTTAAAGTAACCCAAGGTCAAAAATTAGAGGTGGGCAAACCGTTTTTTTTTTTTCTTTTTGGGAATTGGTTCCAATTCCAATCGGTTTCGGTTTTGGTCAACAAAGTCAATAATCGGTTCCGGTTTTTGACTGGGTAAAGCCGTAAAGGTAGAACCAGTTCCGATTCCTCTAAAAAACTGAAACCACCAATACCCGCCAGTTCGGGTAATCTGTTCCAGAACCCTTTTTTTTTGCCCTTCTCCCTCAAAAATTGCGATTACCTTTTGCAGTTCAGAGTATTTTCCCATCATGTTTCTGCATTGGGCTTCAACCTGGCTAGATTGGGCTTCTGAAGGACAGGACCACCGTAGATGAAATTGGGGCCATAATGTTGGAGCCAAAGCTGCTGCAGGTGGTAATAATGGGCCATCATGTTTAGATGGGTTATAAAACATGTTGTAGTGTACATGAGAATTTCCCTCTGAACCACGCATATCGGCCAAATGCATCCACAAGCATGCAGATGCCTCAAAAACACCAGCTTTTACTCTTTCACTCTCACTGAAATTCATGCAACGATTTATTTGGGGAATGAAACTAAAAGCTATTTTTTCTAAATTGGGTGGGTTAGGAAGCTTGTTAACGGGTCAGAATGGTTAACTTTTAGATCCTGATAAAAAAGGACGAGTTGGATTGACCAGAAATTGACTTTTCTCTGCGAATTTTAGTGCTTATATATGTTGGGTTAATCTTGACGGGTCAAACGGGTTACCTGGTGTGGGTCTAGTATTAAGCACAGTCATGGGTTTGAATGAGATTTACATCTTGTTGTGGGAGGTGGTCAAGTAGGATTATGGTTATTTAGTTAGTTGAATAAGTAATAGTCAAAGTATCCGTTGGGTGTTTGTTTGAGTCTTGCTTTTTATTAGGAAATTCCCCATTGAATAGGTGGTAGTATGCAGAGTCTTTTGAATATGTCATTTGAATGTTAGCCTATTTAAGGCATGTCTTGTTATGGAATAAAGTAAACCACCTTTTGTTTTCTTTATCTGCATAATTGGTATACCTATTTCTATATTTCATTTGAATATTTTGCATTTGATCTTGGGTTTAACCAACAATATATAGTTCGAGTTATTTTTCTTTACCTATGGATAAAGCCTAAAGGTAAGGTATGCATACATCTCACCTTTATAGACCCTACAAATAGGTATGCTTTAAGTAAAATTTTCTGGGTATGATTGATTGATATATTGTTCGAGATATATGATTAACAATAAAGAATATTATTGCATTGGTTTATGAATAGAATAGAGACAGGGTTGTGTGTATTAAAATTACACTTTAGAATACCCTTACGCGACTGTTGCTACAAGATTTCGATTACAAGTATGAATCAAATTCTCCTAGCAGTGCTAATGGTGATTACAGTCAGAGCCCAAACAAAACCAGTGTGTGTTGAATGTGATTTCGAGTATTGAGTTGTGCTGCTCCGGTCGTTCTCCTTCAGTTCAGTTTGAACGTGGTATTTATAGTAGGTTCCTCTGGAGAGTCCAGGTGGTGCATCTCTCCTTTGGGGAGTTTGTTACATGCCAGTCGTGTACCTTCTCTGGCTGTTCTTGTATTCTTTCCTTTTTTCGTATAAAGGCTTGTCCTCTATAGTTGACCTTGATCATCTGACACTGGTTTTGTCTTCTACTGTCCAGGTCGTGAGGTAAGCAATTTTCTTGTCTGTTTATTGGCTTAGGTTATTTGAAAATAAACTAAGTACATGTTGGAGTACCAAGGTTCCAGCCGTGGTTTACTAAGTTTCCTTTGTTCGTGTTTTCTGATCATACCATTTATCTTCTGTCAGCCGCAGTTCTTGCCTTGACCGTGGTTTACCTTTGTCTCCGACTGTGGGTCGTCTTCTTTCAGCCGCGGCTTGTACCTCCTCCAGCCGCATCATCTCTTGGCCGTGATACACCCAGCCGCGGCTTACACCCTGTCGTGCCAAGTATCTAGATCAGCCGCGGCCTACCCCTTGTGATGTGCCTCCTTCAGCCGCGGCTCATACCCCTTGTTGTGTCGTGCCTCCTTCAGCTTCGTGCCTCCAGCCGCGACCTTATGTCTTGGCCGTGATACACCCAGCCGCGGCTCACCCTGCCGTGCCAAGTGCCTAGATCAGCTTCGTGCATCCAGCCGCGGCCTTATGTCTTGGTCGTGACTTGTGGTATTTCCTTGATGTTAGTCGGTGTATCCCCATCAAGCCCCCTAGTTCGGGGCTATGATTTTGTCATTGCGTCGAACTATTTGATTGATGACGGCTCGGTTAGGTAGGTCGGCTCCTTGGTATTTTCTTTATTTGTCTTAGATTATGGAGTGTTGCAATGACATGAAGGGTCAAAGGTCATCCGTGACTCAAACTTACTTCGATATTCTTGTCTCGCGGTATGGGATTCCCTCCGAACGAGGTCCCCTCGTTACGCCACCTACCTCTTCCGTCTCGCGGTTGATGTCTCGGTCGGGCCCCGCTTTATGCGAGCCGCAGCTGGGGCTTGTGTTCTTGGCCGGATGTCTTCACTCGTCCGTATGCGAGCCACGGCTAGTTACGGGTTTCCTTGTCTGACTTGTACCGTACCCCATCTTGGGGTGATGGGTGTTTCCCCATCGGGTGTAATGCCATCAGTTCTTGCTCCTACTAGCCAACCATTGAAGAAAAGTACAAAACTTGGTGGTCCTGCAATTCTTGGAATTATGATTGGTGCCTGTGCTTTAGTGTTTGCACTACTTGCATTGATAATGGTACTCCTCAGAGCCGCGGCTGAGGTGCTCGGCAAGGGAACATTTGGTACTTTTATAAAGAAACATTGGAAGATATGTGGTTTTTAACAATTCGTTATATGGAAAAATTTATTTTTTAATGATTTTTCGTTTGGGTGTATATGTTTTTCTAGAGATGTTGGTCTTTAATCATTGCGTTCTATCATTGGGTTTTGCGTGACTGGCAGAGTCAAGTTTGTGAGTCTAGTACCGGCTAGATTTCTAAAAATTCTTTGGATAAGCAAGTATATCCATTTGTAGCCGGGTAACCAAGTTTGTAATCAAGTTATTTGACAAAGCACGTTTATTCAGTCTCGGTAGGTTGATTCGTACTTTCTTTCAATCCGGATGCGGCTGGATGACTTACATCATTATTTTGACCAATCACGTATATCCAGTCGCGGCAGGGCGTCAGGTTTGGCACAATCGTTTAGTGATCCGATCGTAACCAGATGTTCGAATTCCACCCAGTCACGACTAGGTAACCAATTCGATAACCATTTAATGATCCGATCGTGGCCGGATGCTTGGTTTCTACGCAGTCACGGCTGGGTGGTTGTTTTGGTATTTAACCGTTAATGCTCCGAACGTGGCCGGATGTTTGGTTTCTGCCCAGTCGCGGCTGGGCGATTGTTTCGGTATTTAACCGTTGATGGTCCGAACGTGGCCGGATGTTTGCTTTCAGCCCAGTCGTGGCCGGGTGATTGTTTCGGTATTTAACCGTTAATGATCCGAACGTGGCCGGATGTTTGGTTTCTGCCCAGTCGCGGCTGGGCGATTGTTTCGGTATTTAACCGTTAATGATCCGAACGTGGCCGGATGTTTGCTTTCAGCCCAGTCGTGGCTGGGTGATTGTTTCGGTATTTAACCGTTAATGATCCGAACGTGGCCGGATGTTTGGTTTCTGCCCAGTCGCGGCTGGGCGATTGTTTCGGTATTTAACCGTTAATGATCCGAACGTGGCCGGATGTTTGCTTTCAGCCCAGTCGTGGCTGGGTGATTGTTTCGGTATTTAACCGTTAATGATCCGAACGTGGCCGGATGTTTGGTTTCTGCCCAGTCGCGGCTGGGTGATAGTTTGTGGCGTCGTCCGGTCATGGCCGAATGAGCATGCTTATCGGTGTCTTCCGGTCTTGGCAAGTGGACAAGTTTATGGTCTCACCCAATCGAGACCGGAGATTATGCTGCTCTTGTTTCTTATTTTTGTTTGGTTTGAGTAGTGTATATAAGATAAGCTACGACTTATATGGACGTGTAATCATGTGGTGCTCGAATGCACCTTCTTGTTCAAAATTTGATTACAAGCCATTCGTTTCATACTATTACATACAACATTTACGAAGCTACGCTTGGTTCCACGTCCGGGGCATGCTTGTTTCGTTTAGATGGGATGGCTTGTACGATCCATTCTTCCCCACTTCTCCTGTTTGACTTTAAAGTTACTACTCCGCGTGGTGTGGGGAATTTGATTGCGGAGTGGATGGTTGAGGCTATGGCTCGAAGTAGGCACAAGCCGGGCCTCCCCAAGATGACGTCGTACGCCGATTGTGCTCTGATGACAAGGAAATTCATAGTGACTTCTCTCTGACCTGTTTCGTTTCCAATTACTACCGGAAGCTGGATCTGCCCGACAGGATATACTACCTCACCTGCGAATCCTGTTAGCACATGCTTACTTCTAACGAGGGATCTTTGGATTACCTCATCAAGTTGTAGGAAGCAATGTTCATACATTATCTCTAAAGCACTTCCAGTGTCAACATACACTCGGTGTACGTTATGTCCAGCAATGATGGCGGAAACCGTAAGCGGGTTGCTAGCAAAGTTCCCTCTTCGTATGGGCAGGAAGGATATATCTTGCTCCATCCAGGGCTGTAGGTGGTTTGAGTTTCGTTTGACACCACCTGTGTCGCGAGGCCTTTTCAAAGCAACGGTGGGCCGTAGTTGGTGTAGCATGAAGATCTCCTTTCTCTTTTCGCCGGCATGTGGGGTCTTCTGCAACTCACTTAAAAGATGAGCAAGCTTCCCCGTTTTGATAGCCGACTCTATATGTCTTCTCAAAGAGAAACAATCATCTGTGGTATGACCACTTTCTTTGTGGAACTCGCAGAATTGTTCCATGTTCCGACGTGGTCCTGGCCTCAAGGGGGTGGGTTTAACGAACTTGACATTCTCTGTCGCCAGAATCTCACTAGGGGTTTTCATCAAGGGCGGAAGTTTTACCTTTGATTCGGCGACGGGCTTTCGAGGAATGCCGAAGCTTGGCTGAAGGGTATCACCCCTCGGCTGGAAGCGAGGTCTCTCCCATCTGTTTTCCTCCTGTCCCTTTGACGGGTTCCATACTGATGGTGCTTGTTTCTTGGGAGTGTAGCCCCTCAGCAGTTCGCAGGCCTTCTTCCCTCGTACGAATGCCTTGGCTCGTTCCAGCATCTCATCAACTGTCTTTGGAAGGTTTTCGTGGAATCTTTCTACTAGCTGATCGTTTTTTACGCCGTGGATAAACGCAGAAATTCTCAAGGTTTCACTTGCCCCTCTGACCTGCATGCCCTCTTTGGAAAAGCGTGTGATGAAATCATCCAGAGACTCGCCATCCCTTCGCTTGATGTTATGCAGCTCTGTCGGGTCCTTCATCGATTTTCGCCGCTGGCTGAAGTATCTTAGGAACTTCTCCTCTAGTTCTTCGAAGTTACCTATCTCCCCCACTGGGAGACCATCGAACCAGACTCTTGCTGCGCCTGTGAGTGTCTGGATGAACATGTGGCACCAGACAGGTATAGACCATTGTTCAACTTCAGCTGCACCTATGAATATGGCCAGGTGATCATCCGGGTCTCCCATCCCGTCATACTTTCCAACATTAGTTGGCATTTTCAGCTTTGGCGGGAAGGTAAACTCGGCTATCCTAGCAACAAATTTGGATTTTGCACGTGCAGTCGAGGGACTGTAGGGTTTGCTGTAGTCGTCTTCAAATTCCAACTTTTTAGCGATTCGGCTCTTCACTCCGTCTTCATGATTTTCTTTCCTGCATCCTTGAATTTTGGGTTGGCTCGTTTCCTTGTCTTGCTTTACTTCTATTTCAGCATCATCTTCATCCGCATCCTCAACTAAGACATCTTCAAATTCTAGCTGGGCTCGAACCTCCTTTAGTTGTTGTTCTTTCTCTTCTTTTTGCAACAAGAGAAGGATTTGTTTACGATTTTGTGCCAGAAATTCCGGGGTGATCCCGGGGTTCCTGACATTCTTATCGCTATCATTAAACAAACCCTTCCCCTTCCCCTGGATCACCGTCGTGCCTCCCGGAGATAATGTGGTGTGACTTTGGTTTTCAACCGGAGTGGTTTCGTCTAAGCTCATGGTGGTGTGATTGTTTGGGACTAGGTCCCACGGATGGCGCCAAATGTTGCTACAAGATTTCGATTACAAGTATGAATCAAATTCTCCTAGCAGTGCTAATGGTGATTACAGTCAGAGCCCAAACAAAACCAGTGTGTGTTGAATGTGATTTCGAGTATTGAGTTGTGCTGCTCCGGTCGTTCTCCTTCAGTTCAGTTTGAACGTGGTATTTATAGTAGGTTCCTCTGGAGAGTCCAGGTGGTGCATCTCTCCTTTGGGGAGTTTGTTACATGCCAGTCGTGTACCTTCTCTGGCTGTTCTTGTATTCTTTCCTTTTTTCGTATAAAGGCTTGTCCTCTATAGTTGACCTTGATCATCTGACACTGGTTTTGTCTTTTATTGTCCAGGTCGTGAGGTAAGCAATTTTTTTGTCTGTTTATTGGCTTAGGTTATTTGAAAATAAACTAAGTACATGTTGGAGTACCAAGGTTCCAGTCGTGGTTTACTAAGTTTCCTTTGTTCGTGTTTTCTGATCATACCATTTATCTTTGTCAGCCGCAGTTCTTGCCTTGACCGTGGTTTACCTTTGTCTCCGACTGTGGCTCGTCTTCTTTCAGCCGCGGCTTGTACCTCCTCCAGCCGCATCATCTCTTGGCCGTGATACACCCAGCCGCGGCTTACACCCTGCCGTGCCAAGTATCTAGATCAGCCGCGGCCTACCCCTTGTGATGTGCCTCCTTCAGCCGCGGCTCATACCCCTTGTTGTGTCGTGCCTCCTTCAGCTTCGTGCCTCCAGCCGCGACCTTATGTCTTGGCCGTGATACACCCAGCCGCGGCTCACCCTGCCGTGCCAAGTGCCTAGATCAGCTTCGTGCATCCAGCCGCGGCCTTATGTCTTGGTCGTGACTTGTGGTATTTCCTTGAATATTTTGCATTTGATCTTGGGTTTAACCAACAATATATAGTTCGAGTTATTTTTCTTTACCTATGGATAAAGCCTAAAGGTAAGGTATGCATACATCTCACCTTTATAGACCCTACAAATAGGTATGCTTTAAGTAAAATTTTCTGGGTATGATTGATTGATATATTGTTCGAGATATATGATTAACAATAAAGAATATTATTGCATTGGTTTATGAATAGAATAGAGACAGGGTTGTGTGTATTAAAATTACACTTTAGAATACCCTTACGCGACCCTTTTTTTTTTTCTCAAGAAACCTGAATCTACCCCTTCATGAGTAAATAGATCACAATTTCCACCTTTAGATTAGACCTATAAAACTTAACTTTTTAGTAAATTTTAAAGATTTACCTGTTGCACAAGAAGTTCCCAAACCGACATGAAAGCACACAGTCCAGAAAATCAACCAAAAAAGCCTGCACACTTCAATGAGTAAGAAAACATTGAGATAATCAAAATCATATGAGCTTCCATGGAAGGGCATACTTACCGATGAGAACTCAAACGCAAAAGGGTACATTCGTAATAATTGTGAGACGCAATCCACCCACTGTTAAACGAGTCAATAAACACAGAATTAACATAATCCTCTCATATAACTATAGATAGTTTAGATATATTGTATATCTAATTGATAGAAATTCAAGATCAAGATACTATAATTAATTGAAAAGAATGCCTGAAGAAATATTGGAGAATAATTATTTGAATGCTGTGTGTTAGAGGAGAGTGGAGCTTGAGATGTGAATGTGGATAACTGACGTATGGATGAAGGTGATGATGGTGATGTTGATGATGGTGATGTGATGTTTGGACTTGAAGAATGTCTTGAAAGTTCTAAGGGCATGCTGCCACTTCCAGAAAAACTTGGCATCCCAGCTCGGTCTGAAAATGGATGACCAAATGCAAGCCAATCCTTTTCTACAAGAGCCTGCATGAAACCATATGCTACATTAAATAAATAGAAACTTTCAGTAATCACATTTATAAAATATGAATACCTGAAATCCATTTATGGTCCGGTAATATGGATCAAGTAATAAACTTGCAAGGGAAACTAGCTGGGTCGTTCTGTCCCATCCATCACTGTTACCATGTAATATATGCCAATGAGAAGTCATAAACTTAAACTTGAAAAATATTACATTCAAATTGTTTTAAAAAACGTTTTTAATAGCATTCAACTGCAACGCAGAATAAACTAAGACTACAGTCTGAAGCATGATGGTGAAGATAGATGTAGTCATGTAACCCAACTGAACAAAAAAGAATATAGCTTGTTCATGTTATTCATTTAAGTTTACCAAACCAAAACAAATAAATGCATTTTCTTATTCATGCTTGTTCATATATAAAATGAGTTTGTACGTGCTTCTTTGTGTTCTTTTATTAATGAAACTGCACCAAGAATTAAGCGCAGGCAGCATAAACATAGGCATGACTGCATGAATGACAAATTATACAGCTAAACAACAATATATAAAATACATACACCTAAGCATTGATATGGAAATTATATCACAAGTCATTCTTGGATTATTATTACTAACAATAGAATAAAAATTTCAATGAAAGAATGCATAGTATAAGATTTCTAATGCTCACACAATGTATACAAAACTATATATGTTTGAATAAAACTAAAGAAATGATGAATGCACGTATCAAAAACATAAAATAATGGCATTACCTGCAATGAACAAGCATTGACGCAGACTCTAAGGCAACACGAGCAGCAATCCAGGCAGAACCAGCCAATACATTTTGGACATGTATCAACCAACCACTATCACCAAGGGTTGATACTGAAGCAGACATGCTACTGAGATTACCTCGACCCCATGTCGATCCACCATTTCTCTGTTAAATAAATCACAAACTTAAGAAGACAAACCAAAATGAAATCAAAGGACAGAGGTTTTTTATTAAACCAAGAATGATGAGATTCCATCCGATGATTTGGTTCCATGTGTATCCAAGTAGTCCCTAAGCCGAACAAGACTCTCTCTCATAGCATGAATATTGTCTATCCCAAAGAATACAATCTAATAAAACATATTTTAGATATCAAAAGACCATATCTTATGCACATTTTTCTAGCCCAAAAATCTTTGACGAACCTCACACTGAAAATAATTAGAAGATGACTCTGAACCCCCACCCATGGCTCCATTTGCCAAAGCATTTTTCCGAGGTCTTGCATCAGCTATATATAACTTCCTAGAAATATAAAAATCACTTTGTTGAACTCATTTGTATCAAGAATAAAGATATAGAAATAATATAATTGAAAAAAGAACATCATAAAACACATTTTACCTTCGTCCCTCTATGTTCTTAGAAAGTCGAGTACAAAGAGCACCAACTAAATTCTCATCAGCATTGCTGCATTAAGTCATAACAAAATAAGTGCCCATGTGTAATATTTTACAAAGTTAAAGTAAACATTACCTCCTCATATTCATCATGAGACCAACTAATGGCTGGGATGATCTAGCAAGAACAGCTCCGGTACCTGCATATTGTTGAAAATAAATGCATGATGAGAACTAAAATAACCAAAATAATAAATTTAATACATAAAAATATCTTTAAAGAAGAAACGTCTGTATTAAATAGGACGACAAATACTAGAAA
The DNA here is from genome assembly GCA_009363875.1 of Mikania micrantha. Taxonomy (NCBI): domain Eukaryota; kingdom Viridiplantae; phylum Streptophyta; class Magnoliopsida; order Asterales; family Asteraceae; genus Mikania; species Mikania micrantha. Next base: position 7,401 of record SZYD01000192.1, on the reverse strand, counting down.
TCTAGAATCAAGTACTTACGTATATCACACCATGATATTACAGGCAATCTACAACGTGCCCGAAATGTACAAGCTTTCAGCAGATCTGTATCTCTGAAATAAGCAACACAAGTGACAACATAAAATGCGATAAAAAAAGGTGTCAATGAGGATTTTAAAAAAACAAATAACCTCACCTGATGGCTTTTGGAACTAACAAAGCAAATGGGTAACTTGTACACATGTTATAACTTGCATTTACATCACTAATCCTCCACCAATCATTAGATAATTTGAACAAACCATCTTCTATTGTGCCTATTGATGACTGAAGTGATCCCATACCAAGAAGCCGGTAATACTCGTTTACTAACCGCACTTTAGGATTAGAGTTAGTGTTGTTAGAAGGACCAGAAGTAAAAGCATAGAGATCCCATAGTCTTGCAGGCCTTATCCCCCTCAACAATGCATCAAAGACAACACTTCGCTGTAAGATACAATCCAAAATGATCAAAAATACAATTTGCAAATGCAATGACCATAACTGACCTGCTTAGTCCCAGGGCGAAAAGCAAACATAATGATCCTCATATCTTTGCCTGAAAAAGCAAGAAACCTGAGTAATTAAGTAGATTTTTTAATTCTCATTGTCTGAAAAAAATATATAGAACTAAATTTTTAAGTATTACAGATATACAATCAACATCCAACATTGGGTTAGTCCACAAACATTTTTGTTGACATACCCAAGCAAATTGGTAAGTAAATTTCGATAATCTTATTCTCAATCATCAACCGGCATTTTTGGCTAAGATTTACTGCTCAATATTTATCAATAATACAATATATTTAACACACCACCATAGTCAAAATAGGAGGAGGCCATATGTTGAGATTGGATCAAAAATCTTAGAAAAGAACTCATGGAAGGCCTATGTGAAGATATCTGCAATTTGGAACTGGGAGGATATAATGGAATATGAAGAAACCTGACTTAGCCAAGAGCCACCTGTTACTTGCAAAGTGAAAATATATCTCGATGTGCTTTGTTTGTTAATGTTGAACTGGATTTATAGATAAGTACATTGCACTCACGTTATCATAGTAGACAATTGTGGTCTTGGATAGGGGAAAATGTATCTCACCCAATAGATTTTGAATCCAAAAAGTTTTAGAGACAACATTAACAACATCTTGATATACAACTTCAGCAATGAACTTAGATTGAGTAAGTTGTCGTTTAGAGAACCAAGATAGAAGGTTGTCTCACAGGTAGACACAGTATAGCGAGGTGGATCTTCGCGTATTTGGACACCCAACCCAATAAGCATCCATATAGGAAATGAGCGAATGAGTATCAGATATCGAAATTGTGAGCCCATATGTGATTGTGTCATGAACATAGCGCAAGATGCATTTGAGGGCATGCAAGTGTGAGGACCAGGGAGCATGCATATGCATGCAGGCCTGTTGGACCGCATAACTGATATTAGGTCTGGTCAAGGTAAGATACTAGAGTGTCCCACACAGCTGTCAATATGTAGTTGGATTGTCAAGTAAAGTATCGTCAGTGGAAATCATCGCGGTATTAGCGTCAACTAGGGTGATTGTGGGGTTGCATGTCAACAAGCCGTAGAATTTCATGTGCATAATTCTGTCGGTTTAAGAACAGAGAATGAGGAGTAGAGCGTGTGACTCAAGAAAAAAATTTTAATGGGCGAGATCCTTCATAGCAAATTTCACTGCCAAAAGTTTCCCTAGACAGCAGAAGAGGAAACCAAGAAGATATCATACATATATAGCAATATATAATCTATGTCATGTCGTGGTTATAGATAAATAAAGAAGTGTCAGAGCGGCTATGAAGAAATTCCATTCCAAAAACATAATCTGCAAAAACATTGGTAACATGCGCATGGAACTTGCTTAAGACCATAAGAAGACTTCTTTAATAAAATACATGATTAAGAAAATTGTATCTTGAAAACCCATCCGTTGATGCATATAAACCGTCTCATTAAGATGCCCATGGAGTAAGGCGTTCATGGCATCTAACCAATGCAGGGGCCACAAGTTGGCAATCGCAATGCTCAGAACAGTGCGAATAGTGTACGGTTTAACTAGACTGATAGTTTCACCATAGTCCACACATGCCTGTTAAGACTAACCATCACATGCCAAACGAGCTTTATATCATTTCAATGAACCATCTGAGCGTGTTTTATGTCGGAAAATCCACACGCTCCTCACAATATTTATATTAGGATGTGAAGTTTCAAGTTCCCACGCCTAATTATCGATATGAGCATGGAACTCATAGAGCATGGCACTCTTCCAATATGGGTTGACCAAGGATTCGGTAGGATTACGTGGGAGTGGGGAGGAAGCAGTGATAGCATAAAGATTAATGAAGAGTTGCCGGATTTTAGATATACCAGACATGTTAGGGTACTGATGGTGAACTTAGGTTGGTGGTTAGTTGGTACATGTTGTGAATCTAAAAATTGGAATGACGGAGGGTTGGGGTTTTTTTTTTGGCATCGTGAATAAAGGAGGATGGGACAATGGGTGGGTGGCTGTGTTTGGATAGAAGGTTGTGTGAGTTGGCTGCCGATAGCCAAAGGGAATAATGTAGAAGTTGTTGACGGCATGAGGTTGGGTGGCAGCAACTGTGAGAGGAGGCAGTGTAGATGATGGTAGCTGCTTGAAATAGGTGTTTGATAGAAAATAAGTGTTTGATAAAAAGGGAAACCAAATAATTGGATGAAGAGTTGTTGGGTATGGGCACGACGGAGAGAGAACCCACTGTGGGTATTCGGCCTGCTTTGGAGTTCAATGCTAGTAGGATTGGAAAGGCTATGATGTTCACTATTGTTGGGCAGTCCAAGGGTGAGGGTTGGTAGGAGAGGTGGTTGCCGGTGGATGAGGAGTTGTGTAACATGGAGTATTGGAGTGTCAACTCCAGAAGCATGGTTATTTCAGTCACATCCACAGCCCCGCGGAGTAGTGGTTCAATCAGTCGGTTACTGATTTGGGTGAGAGCAATAGTAATCAACAGTGGGATGAGAGGATTGAGTGTTAAGAGCTGTACCAAATGATGAAATGACCGAATTTGCAGACTGGTTGCTTTCCTAGTCTCTTCCAAATTTGTTTGGATCTGGCTTCATGGAATTCAAGTAGGGGACTGGTTTGTTGTTTCATCATGGCAATATCTTTGTAGGACTCAGTCAAACCAACAATGAGTTGTAAAACAAGGCATTGATTTGTTACCGGATCACTGACATCAGACAACTGATCGGAAAGCATCTTTAATGCTAGAAAATGCTCTGGGGTAGCCCATGCTTGGGTTGCAAAAGAGTTAGGTTTAAGGATGGTATGTAACTGTAAATCCATTGAATGACAATAGCATCCAATTGGTTCATGAGTTCGACATCCAATGGTTTAACATGAGAAGAAATGATTTTATCATAAAGTTGGGCTTTAGGTGTGTGATATGATCAAGAATGCGAAACGTGTGGCAGTATATTTTAAAAAGTCCAGCCTATGATATATATGAACTGATTTCCATCTCTTGAGTGATAGGAATTAAATTCCTGATGTTAGTCACCATGAGGACTGGATGAAGGTATTTTGGAGTCCATTAGAAAACAGAAGACAATAGCTGAGATGTTGCAGCTATGCGAGACATAATAGGTCAAGCTGCAGAAGAGCGGCTGTTGAGTTTTGATTACTGTGCAATGGCCAGGGTTTGGATGTGCATGACTTAGAACTTAGAAGAGTGGCTACAATTTATAATATACTACCCAATATTTATTAATAATACAATATATCTAATAAATATAGTGTATTTAGTGCCAATAAATTTCAAATTTCCAAAGGAATCGTTTTAAATGTATGATAAGAAAACTCCAACATGACAATTGTAGAAGTGATCTACCATACCGACAACCTGAAGAAGCCTGCGAGTGGGAGTCTTCCCTGACTGCCTAATACCAGATGGCTGCTTTATCTCCTACAAACAACCATTTCAGCATCAATTTAAACATTAAAAGCACTACAAAACTAGCATGGAGAAGAAAATAGTAATGATACTAAGGTCAAGGATTGTTACTTCACATTAAAAGAAATGGAATAAGCAAAACTTACAATCTTGTTAAACTTTTCAATGGTAGCCAATGGTATTGTTCCTAGTGCAATAACATCCCTAGATCCTTCACTCTTGGAAGTGACGAAGAAATACAAGTCAGATACAGAAGAAATTTGGCATAGCTAGGTGCTTAGACATACAAGAGGATGATCAATATTATAAACCATATGGGGAGTCATCAAAACGATCATGAAAGTTCATATGTAACCAAAAGATGCGCGCATGTGTTTGTGAATGACCATGTGCCCAGATACTAACCATATGTTTGCATATGTAACTAGCTAACCAATTATCGAGTAATAACTATATAAGAAATGATCAAGGAACATACAATCACAGCTTATACTACTGCACGCTACTGTAATGGAAAGATAATAGATGGAAAACTTACCAAAAAAAGAAGACGAAAATTGGTCACAAACACAGTACCTGCTTCATCTGTGTTAACAAGAACACCATACCCCTGAAAGCAACATAGACAAACTCTAAACACTTTGAATTGAAATGATACAAAAGGGAAACAGAATTACAGAAAGCCAGCACCAGGCCTTCCTGCAGAGACTGGTTAAGATGTTTACAATGTTATGGTCTTCTATACTCCCATAATCCCATAATCTTCAATTATACATAATAGCAATTGTACATAATGTTGAAACTAAAAGCCAAGAGAACCTAAATTGCTTGTATCAGATTCCACGGACACCATTGCGGCTATTGTATTCTTCAATCACAGAGATATATATTCATGCCTACATCTGCTTATACCTCTATTCCCATGCGGTTTTTGGGGGGGGGGGGGGGGGGGGGGGTATGGATTATAATTTGGCGTCAAATGGGATCCCATTTGACCTTCGGAATCCGGGTGGTTGATGGAAATTAAAGTTGGGCGTCAAATGGGATTTCATTTGACCTTCGGAGTTCGGACAATATGCTAAATGCATTAGGCTCTACGGCATTTACCAAAAACCTTCAAATATAATGACGTTTGTTTCATATATGCAGGAGAACATATAACAAGTTTCATTGGATATATACTAGATTTTGCATCAAAATCAAAGTGTAGTTCTTCTTCTCGAAAAATGTAAGAAGCATTCATGTAATTAAAAAAACAAACACATGAATCGGTTAATTGAAATACAAATTTGGAGAAAAAAGTTTGCCTCGGCTATAACACTCTCAGCTTTCGAACAAAATTCCAGATAATCCCTGAGAAACAGGCTCCTGTAAACTCCACAAATTACACAATCAGAGCCAATCAATGAATCAGAACACAGATCGTATATCTACTAACGAATTGAAACTGAATATAAATCGTAAATTCTAAGCACAGGAAGAAGATCGAGAGGGAAGATGAAGAGTATTTACATCAATCTTGGTCCAATCCAAGGAGTCGAACCGTGTTCTCCTTCAACCAGTTCGGATTCACCGATTTGATTTTCCGATTCACCGAGAGAGAATTTGACCTTCCGGCACTCGACGTCGCCATACACGGGCGGTTGTGGTGGCTGGTTATTTATTTGCTGCGAGGGAATGCATGCAACGGAGGAGGACAGGAGCAGGGGAGAGATTGCAATTCACGAATCACGGTTAAAAAAATATATTATAACGTTATTGCCTTATTGGCAATTAGGGGCTGTTGGTATACTCGACTAGTCATTAAAAAGGCAATAGTTATTTTGTATTAAAATATAATTAAGTCTCAACTAAAGATAACACTAGAGTTAGTTATTAATCATTCAGGTTAACGTTATTTTTAGTTATTAAGAGATTGTAAACCATTATTAAAATTAAAAGTAGTGATTATGTTACCAAACAGTCTCTTACTCGATACGTTTAGTAACGTAATTGAAGTTCAAAATTAATGAGTTCGATAGTGTGGAATTTTTTGAGGTTGAGACATATAATCATCGAATTCATAATCTTATTGCATGTTATTTTTGCAAGACGTGAGGACATATAGAATTAGTTGTACTTTGAGTTTGTAATGTTTAGTTAAAATAATATTTTGCATATTAAAATCAAACTTTTAGCATTTTACTAATATAAAATCGTATTATTGCAAGCTTAGGAATTTAAAAGCCATGTTCTCTTAGATTGAAGCATCTAGTGGCTTAATCCAAACTTTAAAATTACATAAAACGATCAAAAACAAGTATGAAAAGTAACATGTTTTTCAGAAAAACAAAAAAATCATTATATTGAATGACCAATAATGAATTCTTTTGCAGTTATTTAACCATCAAAACTCTATTGGTAGTTTTTTTTATCTTATTTTTTTGCGAACAATAATATTTTTTACTCTTACTCCTAAATTATTCTCAAATATTTTCTTTTGTTTACATTTGAACCAAAGATATTCTTTCTAAGAGACAATATTTTCTAACAAGTGTGTTAGTGGGAAATAACAGTCTGATCGTACATCTGATTCCCGGTCTAACCAGTGAACTGACTCAATCGGCCGTTTGCATTTAGTTTTTAAACCATCAGGTGTAGGTTAAATACCTTTCATTATTTTATCTTTTTCATTTAAGGTCTCCATTCGTATTCATGATTTTTTTACCCTTCAAATTATCATTCATAATGAACGCATTAATGATAGTATGATAATCATATTTTCATTGTTTTTTTCTATTACATAAGATACTTTAGTCGAAATGAATCTTTACTCAAATCGAATACAATGAGTTTAATAACTAATAACTACATGTATGATGACACATGTTTGAATCAAGCTAGATAGGTCCACCTAGTAGGTGTGATCCGACTGACCACCCACTATCTAGGCATATACATCTGAACATGGATTATGTATGCATATGTTTTTATTATATGATATCAATGATTGAGACATAACTGTGTGCTGACATCGGTTGTAATTGCGACGATTGGGTGGTGGTAACAATGGTGTCATTAGTGTTTTCAGTTGCAATGACGAAGATGATGGTTGTTGTGTGGTGTTAACAGCAGTGGTGACATAGCTTGACCCATTATATAATTTATGTACACCCAAACTAACTCATATAGAAATTGACTTGACGCATATAGATCCAGAGAGACCCATCTGATGGTCTTTCACTCTCTCGCTTATTTTTCATAACTATCCTTTAGATGCAGGTAAGAGGAGATCAATATTCATGGCTTCTCTCCCCTACTCACTCAATTTATTATTATTAGTAACTATTTCTTCCACTAAAAATGCCATTTCATGTTCAGCTTGCATGCTGGTGTAATTTTCAAAGTTAGAGACCATTAGGTACAAGTGTACAACCGCGTAA